>OX392463.1:100589962-101040264 GCA_947623515.1 Neoascia interrupta | reverse complement strand
AATCGATGAAGAAGTGGTGTGTATCGATTTGGAATTCCTGGGTTTTCTCCAAGATCTGCCGCAGTGTGAATATTTGATCGATAGTAGACTTTCCTGGCCTAAAGCCACACTGATATGTGCCTATCAGATTGTTGACAAACGGCTTCAGGCGTTCACACAGTAGAGCAGAAAAGATCTTGTATGCGATGTTAAGAAGACTTATGCCTCTGTAGTTGGCACAACTCAGAGGGTCTCTTTTCTTCAGGATCGGGTAAACAATGCTGAGGTTCCATTCGTCCTACTTCGGAGCCGCAGAAGTACCTGACCGGAAATCGATTTTAGAAGAATTAATCCATACTGGGCCGACTGTGACTGCGACTGAGCGACTGTGACGTCGCAGTCAAAAATTAAAAAAAGTGTGAAGTATGCAATTTTTCTCAACTGTATTTTTTAAGCTATAACAGCAAGCAGCTTCTCTTTGTTTATTTACATATTTCATTTTTATTAACAATTTTAGTTGAAAAATGTTAAAAAAAAATAAAAAAAAATAAATGTTAGGAAATATTCGACTTAGAGGGAGTGGACTGTATTTTCACTTAATTTGAGGCAAAAAATAATTCTTTGTTATTAAGATATTTTAGGTTTTTGATATAAGAAAAAAAAACTAGGGTCTAGGGTAAGAGTGCGCACTACAAATAAGGCTCTACTAGTAAAAACCTGTGAAGAAGTAGGCTGAAAGATCTTCGAGAAAAAGGCAATAAGAAGGACTTGTTCAGGATTGTGCAAAAAATTTAATTACTTTTTTTACAGCGTGTCAATTGGCAGAACATCCATAAGAAAACTTTTTTTTTTCTTTTTAAATTACAAATGTTTACTTTTTATTGTTTAAAATTCCCTTGAAGCTCATTGCGAAATTACCTTCTATGAAAATTGCATACAAAACTGGTTGCGTACTCTTACCCGCTCCCCTGCGCACTCTTACCCTAACTTCGGGGCAAGAGTGCGCAAGCTGTGTTTAGTTTTTCAATAAAAAAGCATTGTAATTTTTAAGTTTTTTCCTGCTTTGATAATTGCTGACACCTAAAGTGAAAAGTGCGCACTCTTACCCCAAATGACTCTACATAGCTTTGTTAAGGAAAACTTACCTAGGACGATTGCTAGAGTCTTTGTCGCCTTTCGTTCCTTTTTTGCAGATGATTTCTCTCGTTTTTTTTTCGATGCTTTGTGCACTTTATAAATCGTAAATCTATAGAAAAAAAATATTGATTTTTCTAAGCTCCTAATACAATACAGATAAAATTTTACCTAGATGCTTGTGAGTTCTTTTTATCTTTGCGTGAGGAAGTTTTTCGATGTCGCTGATAACGTTGAATCGTTCCGTGCTAATGTTATCGCTTCCTGCACACCGTAACGCACGAACGACAATGGCTTCATCGCCACACTAGAAAGAGAAAAAATTCCTATTGAAATGACACGGAAGAAAGACAATCAGAGCTCATGTGACATATTAAGAGACATTATGTTAAATAAGTGCCCCTTGCGGCAGAGCTACTAGATGGCATCTTCAATATTTCAAAGTGAAGTACCGGTTGATGTCTCTTAAGCTGGTGACCACAAGGTAAGGTGTGGAACATCGTTAGTGCATATGCTCCCCAAGTTGGGTGTAAGCAGAGGGAAAAAGATGCATTCTGGATAGATTTTTATCATCTCATCAAAACGATCTCAAAGGAAGAGATTTTGTTTGTAGGCGAAGACTTGAACAGACGTAGGAAAGTCTAACGAGGACTATGAAGATTGCTATGGTGGACTAGAAACTCTTTTGGTGAAGGTATCCTAAACGTTTGCAAGACATACGGTCTTATCGTGTTTAATACCATGTTCGTCGAGGAAAGCGGGCCACCTGATCACTTACAGCAGCGATGGGAATGAGATCCAGATTGACTATCAATAATGATAATAATCACTTTATTTTAAACAGTAAACTTTTTAACAATTTTATCTGTATAAAGTAAATAATGCCCTTGGTCTGATACCGTCTGGCAGGTGCCAAATTAGTTTTCTTATTGAAAAATATATCTAGATATTTAAAAGTTACATGATTTTACTTATGTTTTACTGTTTTTCAATTTTTTTTATTTATTTATTGTAGTAATCACTGTTGTAATAATATTATACATTGCGATTTTAAAGGAGGTAAGTTATTGCTATAATTTTTGTTTATCTACGCTCTTCACTAATAAAATATAAATTGCATAACACGAATGAAAGTTCATTTTGCCCCATAATTCTTTATTTTTGAAGGCGGGTATTTGATTAAATAGCAAGAAAAAAGAAAAAAAAACTAAGAATTTTAAATTTATAAGGTTTTAGATTAGATTAGATTTTCTTAAAGTAAACCATAAGTTGGTCTCGGGACGAGCGGCTTGCTGGTCGGCGTCTCTTGTCCGGGTTAGGATCGGCCGAATTTAAGCCTGGCAGCTAGGTATAAAATGCATCCCCCCCCCCCCTCAACCATGAAGATAAAACAAAAACAGCCTCGGATAATCCAGGGCTCCCTTTGGAGCTAGGCCTGCGGGGTGTCAGCATGCGAGCGTTTGGTGGTCGGAAGGTCCCGCTCGGCATCCGACCGGGTTTAACCCGAAGAAGTTACGAGCAGTCGTCAATGGTGCCGCTATCCATTACGGGGGGCGGAGGGGGACAGCGCCAAGTCAAAATGAGGGCTTAGGTGGAAACTCTACAAATCGACAACGGCACCAACTCAAAATTGGCACGTGGAATGTCTCGTCGCTAACGAGGAAGGAACTTGAACTGGTTGAGGAGGCCAAAAAGTATCAGCTCGATGCAATTGGCATCTCCTCAACTAAGTGAAAGGGTTCTGGAGCCAAAGACTTCGATGATGGGTGGAAGCTCTTCTGGTCTGGCGTCCCAAATCACATGACTGCACAGGCGGGTGTGGGGATACTTACAAGCCCCGGTTGTCAGAAAATATATTCGATGTCATTCCGTTAGGGGAAAGGATTCTGATCTTAAAGCTTAAGCTTGAACGATTGACTCTGGCTCGGGTTCAGGTTTATGCACCTAATCGGGAGTCAGAGTATAAGCCCTTTTTGAACGAAGTTGATGCTGCCCTGGACAGAGTGGCAGAAATGGACTTCTTTCTCCTGATGGGTGACTTCAATGCACATGTGGGTACGGACGACAGTACTTGGAGGAGTGTGATCGGGAGGCATGGTGACCCGGATCAAAACAGGAACGGAGGGAAGTTGTTGGACTTTTGCTATGCATATGGCTTGTCCATCATTAACACCTTTTTCCCACATAAAGACATTCACAAATACACATGGTACAAGCACAGTTTAAATCAGAGGTCACTGATTGATTTCTTTGTTGTACCATCGTGTGTTCAAAGAATGATTTGTGATGTTCGAGTTTTCAGGGGAGCTGAGTTGTCAACTGATCACCACTTAGTGCTGCGTAAATGGTTTTTCAGTGACAGTATTCTTTTGCCACCCAGGCGAAAACCAAGACTGGTGACCCGCATATAGTGGGAAAGGTTGCAGGATGCTGACTCTGATTTCAGAGAGCGTTCCGCACAGCATGTTTCAGAGAAGTTTGAACAAATTCCAACTGACCTTCTGAATGTAGAGGAGGAATGGCAGCTGTTTTTATCGGCAGTCATTGCCTCTGCAGGAAATGTTTTTGGAGTGAAGCGGCTTGGGGTAGCGGCTGGCGGTGAGAAAAGAACTGCTTGGTTTAAAACGCCTGGAGTTCAAGAAGCCATCAGAGAGAAGAAGAGAGCCTACATTGCGTCGATCCAATGTAGAAACCCAACTTCTCGAGCCAGTACAATGAGGCGCGAAGGACTTCCAATCTGGCAGTCAGAACAGCCAAGGAACAGTCATGGAAAAAGTTCGGCGAGAAGTTGGAGCATGATTACTGATGTGCAAACAAGATATTTGGCAGACCTTTCGCCGGTTCAGAGGAAGGAAGTTAAATATCATTCAAGGGGTTAAATCCAAGGACGGTACACTTCTTTCAAATGAGAGCGATGTCTTGCGATTTCTTGCGGAGAGAGCACTTTTCGGAGTTGCTCAACCGCCAAACAGGGCACTGAAGATGGCATTCCCTTTGCTGACGAGATAAGGGCGGAGAATAGTCCCACAGTAGACGAAGTCACTGAAGCGATTAAATCGCTAAAAGTTGGCAAGTCTGCTGCAGTTGATGAAATCCGGCCAGAAATGCTCAAGGCAATGGGTGACACCACGTGTCATTAAGGTGGCCTGGGATAGCATGAAAGCACCAAGCGATTGGCGAACGGGATTTAAAGTACCCATTTTCAAAAAAGGGAACAGGAGAGATTGCGCCAACTATAGGGGCATAGCTCTCTTGAGTCTTCCGGGAAAAGTATTCGCGAAGGTGTTGGAAACGCGTTCCAGAGCTGAAATCGAGCCTTTGTTACGCGAAGAACAGTGCGGCTTTCGGCCTGGCAGAGGCACAACCGACCAGCTTTTTACTCTGAAGGTTATTCTTGAGAAGGCCTGGGAATATGCCAAACCGGTCTATGCGTGTTTTGTAGATCTGGAAAAGGCGTATGACCGAATCCCTCGGGATACACTGTGGAGAGTTTTGCAGGACTATGCGCTGAGTGGGCCTCTTCTGAGAGCCATCCAGTCTTTGTATGGAAACTGCAGAAGCTGTGTATGGATAAATGGCGTCAAATCCCGTCCTTTTGATGTGCGCGTTGGACTTCGCCAGGGCTGTGTTCTGTCGCCGCTCCTTTTCATAGTATATATGGACTGGATGGTGAAGCGCAGTCTTGGCGAGCAATGTTTCGAATTGGCTGGCATCAGGATGAGCCATCTGCTTTTCGCAGATGATTTGGCCATCCTTGCATCATCCAAAGAGGAACTTTAACGAGCTGGATAGGTTTGCAGCCGTCTGTGGTGATGCTGGGATGAAAGTAAACGTGAACAAATTGGAAGTGATGGTTGTTTTCCGATCTCCTGTGCAGTGTATCTCGGGGTCTTTTTCACGAAAGATGGGAGGAGTGATACTGAGTTGTCCTCTAGAATTGGCCAAGCTGGAGCAATAGTAAAGGAACTGCGCCGGCCGGTCGTCAGAAAAGCTGAGCTTGGAGTGAAAGCAAAGATCTCAGTTTTTAGTTCAGTGTTCGTTCCGACCCTCATCTGTGGTCATGAAATTTGGGTAATGACCGAAAGATTTAGATCGCTGGTACAAGCTGCCACAATGAGACTCCTGAGGTGCGTTGCTGGTGTTACTCTAAGGGATAGAGTAAGAAACGTCAGCATTCGTGGCAATCTCAATGTTGAGCAGCTACTTCTCAGCAGCAGATTAGGTTCAACGTGTCAAAACTGAGCATGGTATATCTGATCCTCAGGGATCTGTCTTGGGTCCTCTTTTATTCTCGTTACTGATAAACGACCTTCCTAATGTCGTCCGAAGCTGTCACGTTCATTTGTATGCAGATGATTTGGTAATTTACATTTCTCGTGAAATTGGTCTCATGGAAGACTGAATAGTAAGATTAAATGAGGACTAAAGCAATATTCTTGCCTGGTCGCACGACAATAGTCTAAATCTTAATCCTGCTAAGTCTGTGGCAATGTTGTGCTCTAGATCTGAGATTAATGCTTTTGATTTTCCCTCTGTTGTTCTCAATAATGAAACAATAGCGTACGTAAAAGATGTTAAATACCTAGGCTACAAAATCAACAGTAATCTAAGCTGCTGTAGTGCGATTTCTGATGTCGTAAGGAAAATTTATTTTGGACTACGCTCATTAAGGTCTTCCTCAGGCCTGCTGACCCCAAACCTAGAGAAACAGCTGAAAAAATCTCTAATGTCTTCATACTTCACCTACAACTGTTTTATCTACCCCGTGTTAAACAGTGAATGTAAGCGTAAACTCAACGTGGCTTTCAACGACTGCATTCGTTTTATTTACTCCCTCCCTAGATACGCTAGTGTGGCAAATCTGAAACAGTCCATCTTTGGATTGGGATTAGATAACTACTTGAAGGTAAGGTTAAATCTGAAACTCCACAACATAATCCATAAGAGGCATCCTAGCCACCTTAATGAAACCCTCTGTTTTGCCCAATCCAACAGGGGTTTAAAGTTAACCCTGCCGCGATTTTCATACAATGTCACAGAACGTTCATTTTACGTATCTGCGATTCGTGAATGGAACAGACTCCCACACGAATTGCCACGAACCATCTCATCTACCGCTTTTAAAAGGAAACTACTTTTGCACTTTTCTTCTTCATCTTCCTAGTTTTCATGCTTATAAATAAATCTGCTTATTACTTATCATTAAATAAATATCATAACTTTATTCAAAAATTTTAACTTTGCCTATTTTTTTTTTTGAAAATTAAATTAATTAAAAATTTTAAAATTTTTACTTTATATATATTATTTAACAATATCTGTAATGAACTCAATCTTTGTAAACTTTTTATCCGATACTCTAAAAGATCTAAGTCTTGTTGTATCTAAGTAAATGTCATTATGTGAAATAAATATAAATGAAATGAAAAATACTTCTCCGAGTGGAACGATCGATTCTTCGATAGTTTGGACACGTTGTTCGCATGCCCCATGATAGACTTCCTAGAGAGGTCATGCTAGCCGAGATACGAGCGCGTCGCCCTCTAGTAGTCCAAGAAACAGGTGGTGGGATCAGGTAAAGAACCTCTCTGAGTCCCGCCTGGGGATTGCGCCGGAATCTCTTGAGTTGGTGGTGGAGGATCGATAAAGATGGAAGGACCCTTTCAAAGGATAAGCGGCATCCGAAAATGATGATGATGATGATGAAACCATAAGTTATGCAGAACAATAGTTTAACCATTATGGCTTGGCATTGCCTTCTGCCAGGTTAAAAATAATTTATACATTAAAATTTAGGTTTTCTTTTATTTTTAACTGAAGTAATTTAATGTTTGATCATTCTAAACTAGAAGCTTGCATTTAAGATTCTCTCTCTGTATTTAAGAGCGACCTTACAGAATTGAAAAATGCTATTAACATATAAACTGTTAAGAACATTCAGCACTTGTTGGTTCGTTAGGTTAAAACTGCCGAGGAAATGCGCTCTTGTTTCTCCAAGGATTGGGCATCTGCCAACAAAGTACATAGCATCTTCTTTTTCTCCTTGGTTGCACAGCTGGCATACAATTGGTAGATCCTCTCGCTGTGGGATGAAGTTCAGATCTATAAGCTCCCCTCGCAATTTGATCATTCATGAAATTTGTTGTACCGTAAGATCATCTCTGAAATAATAATCATCTCTGAAATAAGACCTTTTTTAAACCCGTATAAGCAACCTCCACTGGCGCGTCCCCTTGAGTAAGTTCTCTTCGATGATATCCAAACAAACTCGAAATTTTTAAATTGGCTTCATATACCCGACCGAGGGTATATTAATTTTAATGCATAGTTAGTAGCACTATGAAGATTGTTTATTTCACAAGCCCTGGACCATGTCCGTCCGTCCATATGTCCGTCTGTCCGTATGTATGCAGTTTTGAGGTCTTTTAAATTGAGCTAAGAAACTGAAACTTGCAGCGTTGCTTGGCCTTCATTTTGTTAAGACAAAGTATGAAAATCGAGAAGATCCGCCTACACCCACGCTCACAATTGACTTGAATGCCAGACAACCTCAAATTTACATTTTATTTCGAAATGCCTTTTAGTCAAGTAAAAAAACATATAAACTAAAATTTTGGTGGAGACTTATATCGGCCAGAAGCCTTTAATAAGGCAAAAATTGCACCGCCTTTTAACATCTAAAATTTTTGAAAACCCGATTTCTCGGGAAATTGATTCTAAATCGAAAAATAATTCCATGACAAATATTAAAGATATTACCATATGATAAGTTTGTTGCATACAAAGCATTGAGCTCCGCCCACTTTAAGGGGGCGTTTTTGGAAAAAAAAAACTGTTTTTTAAGTATTAACATTCGCTTTTTAACGTATTTTCTCGTGATTCCAACAAAATTAGAGTTAATTGATTTTAATTTTCAGCCTACGCACTATATCGGGGGCGTGGCCAATACAAATAATTGACAGTCAGTATATGAAACAGACCAAAATATTTTAAATTTGCTGTTAATGGGTAAAGAGGGTCAGGTATTTAGAAGTTCAGACGAACTCTTGCTCAAACTCACTATCTAATGCATAGTTTGTAACACAGTGAAATAATCACCGTAGACCCTTAAGACATTTTAGAGATATGATCAAGACCGACATGTGAATCGATTAAGCCATGTCCATCCGTCCGTCCGTATTTGTGAAGGTTTTAGGTCATCAGAATCAAGCTCTAGAGCTGAAACTTAGTACACGGCTTGGTTCTTTTGTTGCACAGACAAAATTTGAAAATTGGCTTAAGCCGTCAACGGAAACGCCCACTAGTGGCTTCAATATGAGCCAACCTCTTTTTATACCCGACCCAGGGTATATTAAGTTTGATGTATAGTTTGTAACGCAGTGTAATAATCACCGTAGACCCCTAAGACCTTTTAGAGATATGAATGGGACCGAGAGTTTAAACGATTAAGCCATGTCCGTCCGTATGTAAACAACTTTTAGGCCTTAAATTTTAAGGCAGAGAGCTGAAATTGTCTGGGTTGGTTGGAAGTCCAGTCCTTCAGATCAAGTTTGAAAATAAGCTGAATCCGCCCACAGACACGCCCACTACAGGCCTGTATGTGCGACGATCTCTAATTTAAAAAAAACATTTTTCAAATTTTAGCTATGTTACAATGGCGTTAGCGCATTTATTTTTGGTACGTAACATTGCCTTATAATTGTCTTTAAGGTAGCCAAAATTTTTTAGATTTTTCATTGACCACGCCCACTTTTCAAGGGATTTTAGCTTCACATGACTCTTTCAATAAATAAAATGACTTCAATAAAAATATATGAAATTTGACAGACAAATTATATGACAAAAGCTTAAGATATTGTCATATAATTGTCAAT
Organism: Neoascia interrupta; assembly: GCA_947623515.1. NCBI lineage: Eukaryota > Metazoa > Arthropoda > Insecta > Diptera > Syrphidae > Neoascia > Neoascia interrupta. Next base: position 101,031,277 of record OX392463.1, on the reverse strand, counting down.
ATATATATATATTGACAATTATATGACAATATCTATATATTGTCAATTATATATTCAATTTTATATATAGATATATACAATTATATATCAAAAAAATATATTGTCAATAACTTTTATGTATGTATTATATATGCCTCCACCCACTTTTGTGGGCGTGGCGTTAAAAAAGTGATTTTTTTAGTTAAAAAGGCGGAGTTTAAGTCCGAAATGTATGCAACCACCTAGTATAAAGCATTCAACAGTTATATTTTTATATCCCGCCCACTTTTTGGAGGCGTGGCAGTTTTCTGAAATCATTTTCGCTTTTACCGTATTTTCCATGATTCTAACGAAATTACAATTAATTGATTTTAATTTTAAGCCCATGCCCACTTTTGGGGGCCTGGCCTACATAAATAATTTAAGATTTGGTGATACATGGTACGTACGGTCGGCTATATAGAAGTTTGTCACAGACAAACTCTTGCACTTACTCACTTGTTATACCTAGTTTCGATTAAAATATCACTTTTTTGGCTTGTGTTTGCTTGGCTAAGATCAGTTTCTTGCGAAAACTGGGTGAGTCTAGCCCTATACGTTTTCCTTTCGGTATATGGAAGGGTAATGTTTTTCTCGGGTAAAGTATTGTTTATAACGAAACCCACTGAAATTGGCAAGGGGTCTGAACGTCAACTTACCAACGTAAGAACTATATACTTTCTCAAATCATTTCCCTCTGATGCCACAGTAATCCGCTACTGATGTGCCCGGACTTTCAATAAACATCAGTTTCCCTAAAGTGTCCCATTTAGACCCATTTAGACCCATACAAAGATATCTAAATTTTGGAAGTATGTGCCTCCGAGCATTTTTCATTCCTATCCTCCTTTCCATTTCTTTTCTTCTTTCCATTCCTATTCGCCTTTCCATTAGTGTATTTTCTTGTTTTCCATCCCCGTCCCGTTACCATTTCTGCATCATTTTAAATAGAAAAAAAAATCCTTCCCTTTGAGTTTTTGTTCACTTTTTTTGAAAAAAGGGGAGTGGACGTCCAACCCCTTTAACGAAAATCAATATTAGCGCAGAAATATCCAAGTTTGCGGCTAAAATGTGCGCAAAACTGAAATGTTTTGGTTCAAATTCAATAATTTTGTGAAATTGACCTCTACAGATGGGCGTGGCCGAAAACTTGGTATGAACGAAATCTGAAATAGTATTCGGTGTTCTTTATGTGGTAAATTTTAATTCTTTTTCTATACTTAGTAAAAGTATAAAAAGCAGTCGAAATCCATGTTTTTCTGGAAATTTATAGGTTTTTATGGAATTATGCCTCTAAATATGGGTGTGGCCCAAAACTTTGTATGAACCAGGTGCAGAATTGAATATTTTCTATATAACATATTTTGTACAAATATTAAATAAACTGCATTTGAACAATTGCTCTTTAATTCGATCCCAGAAATGCATTATTTTGGGTAAATGTCAACAAGTTCGTAATATCAACCTCTAAACATGGGCGTGGCCAAAAACCTTGTAGAAACGAAATCTTGTATAGAACCCGGTGAAGCTAATGTGCTAAATTTTATTTCTTATCCTTACTTAAATAGGCTAAAAAGTAGTCGAAATCCACGTTTTCTGGAAAATTAGAGGTTTTTATTTAAATTCTGCCTCCAAATGTGGGCGTGGGTCAAACTTTTATATGAAAGAAATTTAAAACAAAGTGTTTTCTACCAAATATATCTTGTAAAATTTTTTCGATTTATAACGAAAATATTGATTAAATTGCATGTGAAATTGCAAGGCACAGACTTTCAATCTATGCCTTGTAATCAATAGATGATGCTAAATAATAAAATTCAGCTTTTCACGACGTCTTATAGTCTTGTAAGCACCGGAGGTTGTTGCACATTTAGACCGATTGTTGGCGTGTCTGTAGGCGGATTTAAAAAATTCAAACACTTGTATTGCTTCGGATGACAGAGAGCTTACGTACAAAATTTCAGCTTTCAAGCTCAAAACTTAGGGCCTAAAAATTGGTGACATACGGACGGACAGACGGTCAGAACGGACGGACATGGCTTATTCGATTCGGAATTCAGTCTCGATCATATGCCGTTAAGGCCTTGGGGGTCTACCGTTATTATTTCACCGTTTTACAAACTATGTGACAAACTTAATATACCTTCTATCCTATGGGATGGGGTATAAAAAACAAGTGGGAAAGTGCAACAGTGCGTATGTAAAAACTTCAGTCCGTCTGTGACGGATTGCAAAGTACCCTACCATACCCTACCAAAAAAAGAAACTGGCACGTCTTCAAAAAAGAGCGGGATATAAAAATATAACTGTTGAATGGTTTATACTAGGTAGTTGCATACATTTCAGCCTAAAAATCCACGTTTTTAACTCAAAAAATCCCTTTTTTAACGCCACGCCCACAAAAGTGGGCGGAGCCATATTCTATATATAAAAAAGTAAGACAATTCTAATATCTACAAATTTTGACGCATAATTTTTTGTCAAATTTTCTATGTATGTATTGAAAAACAGACATTTTAAGCTTAAATCCCTTTAAAAAGCTGGCGTGGTCAATGAAAAGGCCAAACTTTTTCTGTCACCTCAAAGACAATTACATGGCAATATAACGTCCTAAGAATGAGTGGGCTAGCACCATTGTAACATAGATAAAAGGCCTGTAGTAGGGCGTGTCTGTAGGCGGATAAGCTAATTTTCAAACTTGATCTGAAGGACTGGATTTCCAGCCAACCGACTAACTTTCAGCTCTCATGCTTAAAATTTAAAGCCTAAAAAATATTTACCTACGGACGGACGGACGGACATGGCTTGATCGATTCTCCTGTCTCCTAAGAGGGGTGTACGGTGATTATTTCACTGCGTTTTAAGCTATACAAACAAGTTAATATACCCAGCGTAGGATCCAAAAAATGGCAATGAACAAAACGAAAGACTTAACTACCCTAGGTGGCAGCCCAGCTATGCTGGAAAATCCGCCCTCTTTGGAGGCAGGCTCTAAGAAATCCTGGGGAGGGCCTTTTATTGCTTATAAATCCTTTAGAGAAAAGGACAATACTTAGGCGATCACCACCACCTAAAGACATCCGGAAAAAGCAGTCCACCGGTAAACAGGACTCAGTGAAAATTAAACTTAGAAAAGGAAAATAATGAACTCCGAGATAGGCTTACTGAAATGGAGAAACTCTTCCACGATCTTTAATGGAAGTTGACTCTCTGCGAAAAGAAAACGAGGATATTAAAAATAGTCGTGTAACGAAAGACTATGAGGTAGCGAAAAAGTGTGTAACACCGAACCGACCAGCAAGCCAATACTTAATGGACAAGGACGAATGCACGTGAGACCGATTCCGCTTTAAAAAAAAGGTCTAGTTTAACAAGAAACGTGAGGTGGAGTCCTCTCCCAAAGTAATACAAAAAAAGATAAGTTCTTTGGCTCAAACAAGGTTAAATCAAACTAGTGGGAGGGAAACAATCCGCTTAGGCGAATCGTTGGATACCCCATCCCAATTGACCACTGTCAAGCTCCGAATTGTGTCATAAATCTTGGTTGTTAAATTTTGGTTGCACTTAGCTTCAATTATTGTATTAAGAATTTTTCAGTTAAGAATCTTCTCTTTAAGAAAGGGGCGTGGCATCCACCCCTTCTCAATAACATCGTATTTTTGTTTATATTTTTTATCAGAAGTGGTATAAACGTGGTGATTGCATTTTCATATTAAAAATTTTGTTTATACTTAAAAACGCCCCCAAAAGTGGGCGTGGCGAAACTTAATACACTTTAGCTGATTTTTGAATTTAAAGCAAATATATCAAATAACCAGTGAGTAAGTGCCACAGTGTGTATGCAGAAGTTACAGTCCGTAAAACGGACCGTTGAATACCCCATCCTATCCCACATTGTAAAATGCTGATGGCATAGTTATTTTTTGACATTTTATAAGTAATGCAAACGCCCCTAATTACAAACTATTAATTATAAGATATTTCCAAGTTACACTTAAATGTACGTAAACATGCAATTTTTTGGTTCAAATTCAATATTTTAATCGACCCCTAAAAGGAAGCGTGGAACAAAATCGGGACTGAGGCCTCGTTTACCTAACCTGCTACTTTTTTTGTTTCATGCTTTCCTAAATTAGGCTCAAGGCCAGTCGAAATTAAGTTTTCTGGAAAATTTTAGGTTTTTCTTCAATTCTGCCTCCAAATGTGGGCGTGGCTCAAAGTTTTATAAGAACGAAATGTGGAACTAAGTGTTTTTCACATCAAATATTAGGTAAACTTTTTTCAATTTCGAGCAAAAATATTGAATAAACTGCAGTTGAAAATTTACCCTTAAAATAGATGCCACGCCCACTAGAGGAGGTTTACCAACTAAATTTGTCTTTTTCGTGTCTTACATTCATAAGGAAATGCTAAATGTCAAATTTCAGCCTTATAGAACGTATTACAGTTTTGAAAACTCTGGAGGTAGTTGCACATTTAGACCGATTGGGGGAGTGTCTTTGGGCGGATTTCAAAAATTTTTACACTTGCACTGCTTCGCATAACGTGGACCGCATTACGTACGAAGTTTCAGCACCCTAGGTCAAAATTAAAGGCCTAAAAACATGTGACATACAGACGGACAGACGGACGGACATGGCTCATTCGATTCAGAATTCGGTCTCGATCATATGCCCTTAAGGTCTTGGGGGTCTACCTATATTATTTCACCGTGTTACAAACTATGTGACAAACTTAATATACCTCCTATCCTATGGGATGGGGTATAAGAAATAAAAAAGATAATTGGTTGGACCTGGATTCGAACCAACAACATGTAATTACATTCAAATGATCACGTGGTCACACGTAGTCAAGCAGCAATGCGCGAAATTCACTAACGTAAGTCTTCTAAGTGTCATTCCTAATCAGCTACAAAGAATAGCATCAAATAAAGCATACGAAAAGGCAAAAACTAGTGAGGTGGTCAGATTTGGACAAAGAATCAAACGTGTTCACTGTAGCTCAAATGGTAGAGCATAACTCGCGACAAGTAAGGGTTGCAGGATCGTACCCTGCCGGTGAGGAACACACGGTTTTTTCTTTCGACATTTGCGTCCGCTAACATTTAACCTCCACTCTATGACTAAACGTAACCAGTGAGTAAGTGTTACAGTGTGTACGCAGAAGTTACAGTCCGTAAAACGGACCGTTGAATACCCCATCCTATTCCACATTATAAAATGCTGATGACATGGTTATTTTTTGACATTTTAAAAGTAATGCAAACTTAGAAAAGGGGCGTGGTCCAACCGCCCCTACTGAGAAACCACATATATATCCAAGTTACACTTAAATGTACGTAAAAATGCAATTTTTTGGTCCAAATTCAATATTTTTGAAAAATCGACCCTTAAAAGGGGGCGTGGCTAAAAACTTTACACGAACGAATTCTCGACAGAAGTCTCCTTTACCTAACCTGCTACCTTTTTTTTGTTTCATGCTCTCCTAAATTAGGCTCAAGGCTAGTCGAAATAAAGTTTTTCAAGCAAATTTTAGGGTTTTCTTCAATTCTGCCTCCAAATATAGGCGTGGTCCAAAGTCTTGTATGAACAAAATGTAGAACTAAACGTTTTCTACATAAAATATTAAACAATTTTTTTTTAATTTTGAGCAAAAATATTGAGTAAACTGCATTTGAAAATTTACTATTGAAATAAGTTCCACGCGCACTAGAGGAGGTTTACCGAGTAAATTTTTCTTTTCTGTGTCTTACATTTATTAGGAGAAGCTAATTGTTGAATTTCAGCATTTTAGAATGTCTTACAGTTTTGAAAATTTTGGAGGTAGTTGCACATTTAGACCGATTGTGGGCGTGTCTTTGGGCGGATTCAAACAACATGTAATTACATTCAAATGATCACGTGGTCACACGAAATCAAGCAGCAGTGCGTGAAATTCACTAACACAAGTCTTCTATGCTTCATTCCTAATCAGCTACAAAGAATAGCAAGGAATATAGCATACGAAGAGGCAAAAACTAGTGAGGTGGTCGGATTTGGATAAAGAATCAAAGTGTTCACTGTAGCTCAAATGGTGAGCATTACTCGCGACAAGTAAGGGTTGCAGGATCATACCCTGCCGTTGAGCCACACACGCTTTTTTCTTTCGACATTTCCGTCCGCTAACAGTTCAACTAAACTCTACGAGTAAACGTGAAATTAGAGTTAATTGATTTAAATTTTCAGCCTACGCGCTTATTTAGGGGCGTGGCCAACACAAATAATTGACATTCAATATATTAAACAGACCAAAAAATTTTAAATTTGGTATTAATGGGTAAAGAGGGTCGGGTGTTTAGAAGTTCGTTACAGACGAGCTCTTGCACTTACTTACTTGTTTTAAATTAGACATGTCGTACATACAGGGATGTACATTGCGTGTCTATGGTCGGATTCAGCTAATTTTCAAACTTGATCTATGCCAATGGATTTCCAGACCACTTACAAATTTTCAGCTCTCTACCTTAAAATTTAAGGCCTAAAAGTTGTTAACATGTGGATGAACAGGCGGACGGACGGACATGGCTTAATCAATTCTCCTGTCAGTCCCATTAATATCTCTAAAAGGTCTACTATTTTTTTTTTTTTTATAATTCATCCGCGTTCAAGGGGTTATGGCTACCCTTATATTGAGTTAACATAACGTGAATGGAAAGGATCAGAGGAAAAAGAAGAGAGGAACTGATGCACTTTGGTTTTGAACTGTTGTGGACTGTAGTGACAAGGAAAAACCTCCTATGGAAGCCTGTTCCACATTCGTGTTGTTCGGCTAAAAAAAGAACTCCAATACAACGCGGTTCGTCCGAAATTGGGTCATCAAGGGTGTACTGATCAATCAATCAAGGGTGTACTGATGAGCATTCCTTCTTCCGCTAGTATTGCAGTTGAATTCTTTAAGGGGTCGAATGCAATTGGCTATTTCACTGGAGCACTCTTTATGGAGGAAACGATAAAACAATGACAAAACAAAGACAATAGACATTGCGATAATGTTGCAAGGAGTCGATTGACTTCGCAATGTTTGAGTCTCCTATTAATTTCAATGCTCTTCTTTTTATCCGATCGAGTAAGTGTAAATTTGTCTTAGGAGCTGCTACCCAGACATGAAAGTTAACATGAGAGAGGTCGTATGAACGATTTATAGATGATAGCCAGATCAGAGGCTGTAAAGTATTTCTTGCATCGACTAAGGAATCCTAAGAATTTCGCTGCATTCTTGGCGACGTCGAAAATGTGGTCATTCCAACGTAAGTTGTCATTAACACACATACCGAGGATGGAAAGCTTTTTGGTTTCAGTGGTGCCGTTCATGGATCACCGCTGAAGATTTCTATTCAGCTTGGATGACGGTAAACAACATTGCGTTTTGGATGCATTAAATTCCACTCTTTTCAAAAGCTCCCATGTTGATATGCTGTTTAAGTCGGAATACAATGAGTTCAACATACTTAACCGTTCCCTTTCGACGTCCGAAGGACTGGGGCGTTTGCAAGGAAACGAATATGAAAAGCTAAGATTACTGTCATCAGCAAAAGGATGAATTGGATTAGATGTTGGAGAAAAAAAAACTGAGCCCTGTGGAACACCAGCATTAATATGATGGACATCAGACTTGAAACCGTCCAAAACCACTTGGATTGATCGGTTCAAAAGGAAATTTCTAATCCAATGAATAAAAGACACATCGATTCCAAATGCATGCATTTTCGACAAGAGAGCCCGGTGCCAGACTCTGTCAAATGCTTTAGAAATGTCGAGCGCAACAACCTTGCTTTTACCATGAAGGTGCAAGAAGCGGTTCCATTTTTCGGTGAGATAAGCCGTGATTCTAGATATTTCATAAGCTGACTATTCAGCAGCGTTTCCATGACCTTGGAAAGAATGGATGTTAGTGCAATTGGTCGGTAACTGGTCAGAGAAGTTGAATCGCCTTTTTTTGGGACGGGCTGAACAAATGCAGTTTTCCATCTACTCGGGAAGAGACCAGAAGGGTAGGACAGATAGAAAAGCCTACGCAGTATTAAGCCAGCGTGGAAGTACACCTCTTCAGAACTATGGGGGAAATGCCATCTGGACCAGCGTATTTGTGTATGTTGAGGTTTTTAAGGACTCCTGCTACGGTACGAGTGCGAAAAAAAAATTTGTCCCATGGAATGTTCTACGCTCTCGAGTACAGGTGGATTGTAGGTTGAGCTGTAGATTGGCCTTGTCCAAGGAGCTGACAGCTGGGATGTCATTGAAAACGAGTGTCGGGATGGAGGATGAGGCACAGTTTTTAATATATTTGACGAATGACTAGAAACTTTTACTTCCTTTGGGACACTAAAGTATTTTTTGTCGCAATTTCTAATCATGAGAGAATTTGGAACGACGGATATGAGCATTGCAGACATTTCTACCTTGTTTAAACCTTTTCTGGCTCTATATGACCGAAAACTAACCTCCTTTAACTTGATGTCCTCTTAACAGTTCGAATCACACCATGAATTCTCCTTTGGTTTGATAACCTAAATTCTGTTGGGAGTGAAGGATTTCATGCCAATTAGAATTATTTCTGTGAGCATATCGGCTGCGGCTTCAACGTCACGATCGAGGAAGCAAAGTGACCAATTGAAAGACTTAAAGAAACTGTTAAAGCCGTCCCAGTTGTTCTCGTATTGCCAAACTGTTCTTTTCCGAGCCGGATCTTTAGAGGTGCTATTTTGAAACGAGTAAGAAGCCGATATGACACAGTGGTCTGACGAGCCTAGAGGTGAAAGTACGCTGACCGATTACTTGTCAGGATGGGAGTTTAGGCACAAGTCCAGAGTACTGGCAGCATGACTGTCAATGTCAGGGATCTGCGTAGGCTCGTTTGCAAGCTGGGTTAGATGGTTGCTCATAGCAAAAATCTCAACATACCTGCCTTCGGGTGCTGTCTGTCTAAAATGTCGAAGCCAACAACTGAGAATTGTGTATATTAAAATCGCCTGCAACAACGATTTCAGTACGAGGATGATGGGATACAATTCTATGGATGGAGTCCGATAGCTCATCAAACCTGTTATAGGTTAATTCGCTATAAAGACTAGGGCCTCTGTATAAAAAGCAGTGATGTGACACATGCCTACGAAATGAAAATTTTAAACACATGGAACTGAATGTGGGTTTCTTGTGTGAGTAACTCTAAAATTTCAGCCTTTTAGAACGTCTTACAGTTTTGAAAACTCTGAAGGTAGTTGCACATTTAGACCGATTGTGGGCGTGTCTTAAGGCGGATTTCAAAAATTTTCACACTTGTGCTGCTTCGCATAACGGGTACCTTACGTACGAAGTTTCAATATCCTAGCTTAAAATTTAAGGCCTAAAATCATGTGACATACAGACGGACGGACGGACATAGCTCATTCGATTCAGAATTCGGTCTCGATCATATGCCTTAAGGTCTTGGGGGTCTACCATTATTATTTCACCGTATTACAAACTACGTGACAAACTTAATATACCTCCTATCCTATGGGATGGGGTATAAAAAAAATATTATTCTTTATAAGTTTTTTTTTTATATTCCCTATCAGAACTGTGTTGTAGCGTACAAGCAGAAGTATGCAAAGCGATAAATCCTTACACAGGCTCATCAGTTGGTGTAGGTGTTAGTGGTTAAATCACGCTAGCACCATACACAAAACAGAAAACATATTAAGACAAGTGTTAAAGCATTAAAGTATAAAAAGTAACATAAAGTATAATAAGTTATGTTACTAAAAACAATCATAACAATTCCTTAAGCAGCGCTTTGAGTTTAGCTTTGTCAATGATAAAGTCTACTGGACTTCTGTAAGTATTATACCTACAAACAGAACATATGCGACTAATCGGTTCATGCTTTCCGTAATTAGTCCTTTGCCTAGGAACATGCATAAGCGGCAAGCAGCGGAGACTATGCTATCCTTCTCGAAATTGGAATATCACAGATGATAGAAGATTAGGTGCTTTAATGTGACCCAGTGTAAGTTGGTGAATAAACATCAGCTCACTGTTGGTTCGCCGTTGGGATAAGCTTTGCAGATTTAGCAGTTTTAGTCGTTGGCTGTATGGGGAAAGGTTAAAAGCGTCATTCCCTATCTTATCCCGTATCTTAAAGCAAATCGAATGAATCTTCGCTGAATTGTTTCAATTTATTCTATTACTACGTACTATTATTACGTACTCAAGCTGGGGTCGAACAAAACTATTGTAGAGGGAGAGAGTGACATGAGGGTCACTAAATTCTTTTGAGCATCTTTTTATGAAACCTAACATGCAGCTGGACTTGTTTACGATGTAATTTATATGTTCAGAGAAATCTAAGTTGTAATTGAAGGTCCCTAAAACTTAGAGAGCGACAAATAGTGTGTTCATTATTGTAATAAAAAGTGGTGGAGGTACACGTTTTTTTTTGAAAAGGTCATAACTTGACACTAAACTGTGACCAGATGAGATAAGATTAGATTAGATTTTATTTCAATAAAGATATTAACAAGCATCTAGAGAATATAATAAAATAATAAAGCATGGCATTTAAAGCCGTCTGCCGTGAGTTGACAATACATTGAATTATTACAATACTGATTACTACATAGTTTTGAACTGTTTCAACTCCAAAAATAATTTTTTCTTTATATAAATTATCAGAATTAAACAAAATATTAAATAAATCTATTACGATAAAAAGTACAAAAGTGTATAAACATCCAAAGTTTAATAACAATAAGGTATAGGAAGAAAGCAGATTTGGAGGACACGGTTAATAATATTTTAAGTGGGTATTATGGCATAAATTGCTTGTACATAATAAATGATTATTTTCTGATTTGCTGAATTAATCTAGAAAACTGTTACGGAAGCGCAAAGCTTGATTACAATACCGGAGAAGAGTTATCCAGCCCTGAGTTCCGTTCAAAATAAGCTTCGCCTCTTCGATTGAGAGGTGGTTCTTTCTAAAATACAAGCGGCGAATTTCAACCAAAATAGGACACGCAGCGAGGAAGTGGAAGACATTCTCGATTGCATTCATTTTGCATAGGCAGCAAGTTGTTTGAAGATCTGGTCTGTGTGGAATGTAGTTTAAGCTTAAGATCTCAGTTCCTAGCTTATACTTATTTGGTTAGCTAACAGGATATTGATGAAATAATTAGCTGGACCAAAAGAGTGCGAAAGCTTTCTGTATAGCAACCTATATGACGACGTAGGCTCTACGTTGACACTGCATGAAGAAGTTTCCACCCACCTTCGCAATACAATGATATAGGTTGTTCCGCAGGTTAACGGTCGGAATATTGACGAATTCGAGTGTTATACCATGTGTTGCAGCAAGGTCGAACCATTCGTTAAAGGGTGATAGCCTTCGTTGCATTACGTACGACGTCACTCTCCTTTGAAGGTTGGTTGGACACAGGCCTACTCAACACTTTTAAAATGTAGTCCGCATTACCTTTAACATTCCTTACGCAGATTTGAGGGCGTCCTGCTTCGACATGGATTGCATAGCTTGGGGTTGTTGTGGGGAGTTTGAAAATCCGTTTGAAAAACAAGCGCTGGCCCATTTTAATATCCGAAAACCTGATTAGCATAACAGAGGCAGGTGTATGGTTGCTTCAAGCACCCTGAGTTTTGCAGAGGAGTCCACATAGCTGTTACTGAAAAACTGCATTTTCCCTTGATATATGGTCGGACGTTGAGGTTGTGGGATATCAGAAAGCCAAGATACTTGAAATCACTCACAACTTCAATAGGCTCATCACCTAGTAGCCAGTGCTCGCCAGTGTTTCTTCTACTACTGCGCTTTTCGAAAATCAGTATTTTTGATTTGGAGACATTGATTATAAGGCCCCACAATTCACAAAAACATTATTTCAGCTTCCCACGAAAACTTTGAATTTTAATGTTAAAAAGTAAAGTGGGCGTGTCAGTGGGCGGATTTAAAAAATTTTTACACTTGTACTGCTTCGGGACCTATAAAGAACAGATATTAAGTTTCAAGCTCCTAGCTCAAAATTTAAGGTATAAAAACTACCGACACACGGACGGACGGACGGACGGACATGGCTCATTCGACTAACAATGCGGTCTCGATCATATGCCCTTAAGGTCTTGGGGGTCTACGGTGATTATTTCTCTATGTTACAAACTATGAATCAAACTTAATATACCTCCTATCCTATGGGATGGTGTATTAAAACGATGTAATTGAAAAGGGGTGGATGCCACGCCCCTTTCTTAGGAAGAAGATTTTTAACTGAGAAATTCCCCCTTCGGGTAGGAGTTAGAATATACCCGAGGTAAGGCATGCCTGTCGTAAGAGGCGACTAAAATCCACCCTCCGTATGCCGAGCGCGTAGCGCATACAAAATATGCAATGGACAAAAAAAAAGATATTATTACCCCAGGTGGCAATCCAGTTTCACTGGCAAATCCACCTTCTTCGGAGGTAGGCTCTACGGATTCTGGGGAGGGCCATTTATTGCTTATAAATCCCTCGATCTCCACCAGCTGGATCGAAGGTCTCCGGGAAAGGAAGTCCGCCGGTTAATAAGGACTCGGCGAAAATTAAATGCTTTGAAGCGGAAAACAATGAACTCCGCGCTAAGCTTAATGAAATGGAACGTCTCTACCATGAACTTAAAAGTGAAGTAGATTCGTTACGTAAAAGAAAACGAAGCTTTGAGGAATCCCCTTACTATAGAATGTGAGGAAACACCGAAACGCCAAATCGAATACCAGACGGACGAGGAAGAGCTTGCACGCGAAACGAGTCCGGTCTTTAAGAAAAGGCTTACCAAGAAGCGAAAAGTTGGTTCTTCACCTGAAGTAGAAACCGTGGAGCAGAAAGCAGAAAAACCAGTCGTGCCAAAAAAGCGACAGCAAAAACTCAAGAAAAAACCGTCGACCACCTGCAATAAGTGTCGTTGGGGTCGCGGACTACGGAAAGCTACGATACATCCTTAAAAATACTCTTGGGACGAAATAAAACTTAACATCGCTTCGGAACAATATATGGAAAGTTCACGTCGATGACTCTGACGCCTATCGGACGCTGTCACAAAAGCTGAATACAGAGAAAATTCAATGGTTTACGTATTCATGGTATTACGAAAATCACCTCGAAAAGCCGCTGCGGGTTATCGCGAGGGGACTTCACACGTCCTGCACTAAGGCACAAGTAATAAAAGATGTTCAAGCCCAAGGCTTTAAAATTCTTGATGCCATGAACATAATAAAGAATGAGAAGCAACGTACGGACGATGGTAAAGATTCGGCTGTTGTCAGGCACGGTCTGCCAATTTTCATGCTATCTTTTGATAGAACTGAGAACATAAGCGAGTTTTACAAAATAAAAGCAATCCTTAACATTAAGGTCAAAATCGAGCCCAAGCGGAATCGCAACAGACTAGTACCTCAATGCAAACGATGCCAATGTTTCCGACACACGCAAGCGTACTGCCAAAAAGAACCGCGATGACACCTATGGAATCTGACTTTCGACAGATTGCAATGTCAGCAGTCAGGCTCCAGCGGTCTGCGCCAATTGTAGCGGAAGTCAACCAGCAAGCTACCGAGGATGCGAAATCGCCATAGAGTTACAAAAACGGCATGAAGCTCCAAAGAAAAGTATTGAACAAAAGGGTCCAAGCCTTAAACCTACTAAAGCCCATAAACCAAAAACCCCTAAGTCGACCAAGGGTACGGGGTTGATTAAAGAAAAGGTTCAAACAGCACAAGGAAACGTCGCTGGTCCAAGTTCAACAGGAAAATCCACACTTGGTAGTCCAAAATCGTACGCTCAAGTCGCTTCACATGAAAGTAAGCAACAAGCGGCCGCACCAGATTCGGTCTCTCAAATTCTAATTATGATTTAAGAAAAGCTTGAGCAACAAACGAAAGTAAATCAAGTAATATTCAACAAATTAAGCGAGCTTGAGTTTAAGCCTCGAAAAACATATAACAAAAAATTATGAATATGGGAAAGTCAATCAAAATTATTACATGGAATGCAAACGGCCTTTTACAATAAATTGAGGAACTAGAAGTATTCCTACGGAAGAATAATATAGACATATGCCTGATTTCGGAAACCCACTTTAAAAAGGGTTCGGCACCCAAAATAAAAGGTTACATCGTCTATCACGCGCATCATCCTTCAGAAAATTCGAGAGAGAAAATTGTAGAGAGAGAGGAAAATTCTCTCTACATAAAAGACTGCATTAAGCACTCCAAAAACGCAGAAATAGAACTGGATTCCATGCAATAAGCACTTAGATTATAACATCGCGTCGAGCTATTTTCTTCCGCAGTATCGCCTGACTGATGAAGATCTTGCTTCCCTCTTTGAATCACTTGATACAAACTTTATCATCGGCGGAGACTTTAACGCGAAAAAAACTTTTTGGGGCTCACAAGTACGAAATGTGGCGTGGTCTTCTTATCGACGGGAAAGCCAACATATTGGCCAACCGATAGAAATAAAATACCTGACCTTGTTGACTTCTTCATCGCCAAGGGGGTTGCCTTGCAAACGTAGAAGAACGCTTTGATCTCTGTTCAGATCACTCGGCAGTTCTTTTGAAAATCGGCGGAAGCCTAGTGAAAAAGGAAAGAGCGCCTAGATTAAGTAACAATAATACCGACTGGGACGGCTTTAGAAAATACTGTAAAGAAAACATAGCCTTGAATGTACCACTCAAAACGCCACTTGAAATAGAAGACGAAATAGAAAAACTCGTTGTGTCCAACATTTGATGACGCCGAACAATTCGCAGTTCCCAGCAATGCATGAGAATTATTTCAAAACGCAAAGTTATTTCTATCATTCCCATGCGTTCAATTACAATTATTGTAATTGAACCTCATGATAACAAAACGTGTAGCGAGTGTAAATAAACCTTAGAATAAGAAATTGTACAGTAAGCATTATTTTAGTATATATAAGGCATTAGAATAGAATAAAGTTTTTATGTTCACATTGGACACCCAGCAATACGGTCATTTTATTTAGTTTCCCCCTCCAGCGGTAAGAACTACAATAAATCTTTATTGCTTCTTAAGCACTGGTCCTTCGAGCCTTTTTTTGAATAACTAGCGTTACCAGAGCTACAATACTGGTAGTGAATAAACGTAAATACAAAACGTGAACACACCTACAAACTACTTACTAGCGTTACCAGAGCTACAATACTGGTAGTGAATAAGCGTAAATACAAAACGTAAACACACCTACAAACTACTTATTAGCGTTGCCAGGGCTAAGACACTGGTAGTGAAATAAAAAGTGATACATTAAACAACAACAACAAAAAAAAAAGCCAAGAAAGATGACGGATGAAATCGACATATACGTCATAGTAGCCAAACAAAAGGCACTCGCTGAAGATTTGGAAAAAACTATTATAAATTTCAAGAAAGACAGCCCATCCAGAAAAACTCTGAAATATAAGGAAGAGCGACTGACAAAAGTTGAGGCCATTTGGACGGAGTTTAAACGGAACCATGAAAAGATCAGACCACTGGTGAAACTAGACACCAATTATATGCAGAGAAATACGTATGGAAAGGTGGAAGAAATGTATGTAGAGATAAAAGCTCTGCTGGAAAAACTCAATCCACAGACAGAGGTCACGACGCCTGCACAAACCTCAGGCCCCGATCAGAGTACAGCTCAAATGCAGCGATTAAGAAAACTGCATTTGAAGATTGAGGCAATTCTGCAAAACATGGAAGAGTTTGAGGGCACATTTGCTAAGTATTCGAAAGAGATATACGAGTATCAGCAAAAAATAATCATGGAGCAGATGAGAAACCTAACGGATGTGCATGAGGACTTCATGGCAAATGCTTCAGAGTCTGACATTCAAACTCCATACGTTAAAGACTGTAAGTATAACGATATAAAAAAAGACATTAACCAATGTCTGCATAGAATGGCATGTACGCTGAGGGAATCTCATTCCACAAATGTTGTCAAAGAGTCCAGTTCAAATGCAAAACTACCAATGCTCAAAATTCCAACATTTAAGGGAAATTATCTTGAATGGCGCTCATTCTGTGACATTTTCTCTACAATAATACACGAGAGGTCATCACTTAGTGCTACAGAAAAGATGGTGTACTTGAAAACTCATTTGGAAGGCGAGCCGATGCATTTGATTCAACATTTAACAATATCAAGTGTTAATTATCTCTGTGCATGGGAAACATTGAAGGCGCGTTATGACAATGAAAGGAAAATTGTCTCGATGTACATTGACAAGATGATAAAGCCTGGACATCAAGGAAATCAGCCAACATCAACATCAATCAAGGCAATTCTAGATGCAGCGAAGGAAGGGTTGTCAGCAATAAGCAACATGGGTTTCAACACCTCTTCGTGGGACCCTATAATCGTACATCTTTTAACCAAAAGCTTAGATCCAGAAAGCAGAAACCTGTTTGAACAAGGTTTAGAGCAACCAAACAAGGTGCCGTCAATAAAAATTCTTTTCGAGTTCCTCTCGAGAAGATATCAAGCGCTAGATATCCTACCTTCAACAAAGCACAGACAACACAAAACTGAAAATGAACCGCACACGTCAGTGAGAAACTTTCACGTAGCCTCGAGATCAAATCAATGTTCTTTATGCAAAAGGGACCACGTGATATACTCATGTCCCAAGTTTCTAAGTGCACCACCAAAACAAAGGTTTCAGCAAATAAAGCAAGCCAATTTGTGTCATAATTGCTTACGACATGACAAGCAGAGTCAGTGCCTTAGCAAAAGAACCTGCAGATACTGCAACAAAAATCATCACTCTCTTCTACATGTGTAGGGGTCTGAAAAAGCACCTCAAAATAAGAGAGTGGATGTCCAACAAACTCAGGGGAGTCAACAACCGGCAGTTCAACAACCAGGTGTTCAACAAAAGGTCGAATCTAAACAGATAGCCCATGGCCACCAAAATCAGAACGTCCTTCTGGCAACGGCTATGCTTCACGCAAGCAGCAGTGATGGGATGAAAAGTGTGAGGATACGAGCCCTGATCGATCCAGGATCTCAGGCGTCCCTTATAACTGAGGCAATCACCCAATCGTTGCGGCTTAAAAAGCAAAAAGTACTCGTTGAAGTATGCGGACTTGGTGCAATTGGCGCAGGAACAGCACGACACAGAGTAGACGTGACAATATCTCCACGCTTCTCGTCTAAATTCAAACTTCATCTAGAAGCCCTTGTATTACCAAAACTAACAAGTCAGTTGCCATCCTCTTCAACCCACAACCTTACAACGGATAAGTTTGACGACATAGAATTGGCAGATCCTACATTCAACATTCCAGGATCAATCGACATGATTATTGGGGCAGATGCTTATGGTGACATTATCCTCAACGGTTTACGGAGAGAAACCAGTAATATGCTGATAGCACAAGAGTCACACTTAGGATGGCTTATTTCTGGTCGCACATATCCAAAACTGGACAGAGTTGGCACAATAAATGGATTCGTGGTACAAACAGCAGCTGATCAGCTACTTCAAAGGTTTTGGGAGCTGGAAGAGTTACCACAGCCAACATTTAAAACGCAAGGTGACAAGGAATGTGAAGATATCTTCAAGAAAACACACCGCAGAGACATAGATGGCAGATATGTAGTTAAAATCCCTTTTAACCAGAAAAAAGGGAATCACTGGAGCTCTGACAATCCAAACACAGAGCTGTGGCAAGATTCCGTCAGCTAGAAGCAAGGTTGAGTAAGGACAAACAACTCAAAGCAGACTATACGAAGGTGATAGAAGAGTTTCTGGAACTGGGACATATGATTGAAGCACCTCGCAACACGAAATCAATGAACAACAGTTACTACATACCTCATCATGCTGTTTTGAAACCTGAGAGTACTACAACCAAACTACGAGTAGTATTTGACGGATCAGCAAAGACTTCGACAGGAGTCAGCTTAAACGAATTAATGCTAGTTGGTCCAAAACTTCAAGAGGACATAACAACAATTTTAATGCGCTGGCGAAAACATAAGTATGTCTACACTGCGGACATAGAAAAAATGTACCGCCAAATAAAGCTGAACGAAGACGACCAGGACTACCAGCGTATTTTATGGCGAAGTTCGATTAATCATCCAATAAGGGAGTACAAGCTCACAACAGTGACCTACGGTACGGCCGCTGCACCTTATTTGGCAGTTAAAACACTTCAACAACTGGCTCTAGATGAGCAGGAGAGGTATCCGCTTGCAGCAGACATTGTCAAAAACGTTTTTTATGTTGATGATGATGTGATCTGGACGAGATACCTTAAAAGAATGCGAAGAAACTCAAATGCAATTGACAACAATGCTTAAAGGGGCAGGTTTCAACCTTCGTAAGTGGGCTACCAATGACATTCGGCTGCTTAAGAACGTACCACAGGAGTCTCAGAGCCTCAGCAGCATACAAATCGACAAAGAAGAGACCATTAAAACACTGGGTATCCACTGGAGTCCTTCAAGTGATACCTTTCAGTTTAAAGTCCATATAAGCCCACCAAAAGAAGAAATTGAAACTCTTACGAAGAGAACGACATTATCAGAAATAGCAAAGCTGTATGACCCGCTCGGATGGTTGGCCCCGGTTACTGTTAGTGCAAAAATCTTAATGCAACAGATCTGGAAAACTGATCTGGATTGGGATCAACCACTCACAACTGAACTAGAAGATCAATGGAATAAGCTGAAG
Source organism: Neoascia interrupta (assembly GCA_947623515.1). Taxonomy (NCBI): domain Eukaryota; kingdom Metazoa; phylum Arthropoda; class Insecta; order Diptera; family Syrphidae; genus Neoascia; species Neoascia interrupta. The sequence continues at coordinate 101,012,499 of OX392463.1, read as the reverse complement.
AATAACCTTGTGGTATTGGAAAACATCAGAATTCCGAGATGGCTGGGAGTTGATCAATCCAAAAAAATAGAATTACATGGATTTTGTGACGCGTCTGAAGCCGCTTATTCAGCTGTTGTATATTCGAGGGTACTTATGCGCGGAGGTAGCTATGCTACAGCATTACTGACTGCGAAGACTAAAGTGGCTCCTATAAAGAAGAGAATTCCGCTTCCTAGACTAGAACTTTGTGGAGCTCATTTGCTGTCCAAAGTCTTGTTGGAAACAATGCGAATATACAACTCGCAAGTAGGCAAGGTATTTGCGTGGACAGACTCCACAATAACATTAGCTTGGATACAGAAGTGCCCATCAACATGGAAGACATTTGTAGCCAACAGAGTTTCGCAGATCCAAGAAGTAACGAGCCCAAGTTCATGGAGGCACGTCCGATCGTTGGATAATCCAGCTGACTGTGCTTCTAGAGGTATTACACCAGAACAGATTCAACATCATCCGTTATGGTGGAATGGACCTGAGTGGCTACTTCACAATGAAGATAGCTGGCCGAATCAAGTCATACCTGAAGTTGAAGTCACAGAGGCAAGAGTAGCGAAAGTAGTTCTAAATACCGTTGTTTCTGATTCGTTCGATATCACCGAAGGATTCTCCAGTTATAATACTTTAATAAAAGCAGTCGCTTATTGCAAAAGATTTAGTGACAACTGCAGATCTCCAAACTCAAAACGACCGGGAAGCTTAGAGTTACAACTAAATGAATTCAACACAGCACGCAAAAACATAATACGAGCAGCTCAAAAAAAGACGTTCCCAGAAGAAATCAAACACCTCCAAGAAGGAAAAAGCTTAAATTGTAAAAGTAAACTTTTATCGCTTAACCCATACTTGGATAAAGAAGATCTGTTAGTCGTAGGAGGTCGATTAGAAAACGCAAACTTATCGGAAATCGAGAAACATCCTCACATTCTGCCACCCAATGACAGATTTACTAAATTATTGGTTGAAAACGTACATCAGCGCACCCTTCCCGGAGGCATTCGATTAACACTATCGACGTTGCGCAAATCATACTGGATCCTTCAAGCAAAACGTGTGGTGCGACAGATTATACACAACTGTGTGCGTTGTCATCGGTTTAGAGCACAAGGAAAAACCCAACTTATGGGAATTCTACCAGCCTCAAGAGTAACTCCATCAAGGCCATTTACACATACTGGAGTCGATTATGCCGGACCTGTTCAAGTCCTTATATCAAAGGGTAGAGGACACCGTACAACAAAGGGTTACATTGCAATTTTCATATGCCTGGCAACCAAGGCTATTCACATTGAACTAGTGAGCGATCTGAGCTCTGCTGCGTTTTTAGCAGCTGTACGGCGCTTTACATCAAGAAGAGGAATTTGTTCGCATTTCTACAGCGACAATGGGACCACCTTTGTTGGAGCGAACAAGGAAATTCAAATCCTTCTGCGCAATGCCATAAAACAATCAGAAATAGATGTCTCGAAAAACCTCATCGTGGATGGAACCGAATGGCATTTCATACCACCAGCGGCACCGCACTTTGGAGGGATATGGGAGGCAGCAGTGAAGTCAATGAAATACCATTTAAAACGAGTTATTGGTGACACCTCTCTCACCTTTGAAGAACTTTCAACATTGCTGGCCCAAATCGAAGCATGTCTGAACTCTCGGCCGTTAGTTGCAATCAGTAACGACATCGGCGAATCACCAGCAATAACACCTGGGCATTTTCTCATTGGAGATTCACTCAATGCACTTCCTGGATCAATCGTGAGAGAATCGAAAAGCTATCGCTCCCGTTGGGTACTTACACAAAAAATGTACCACGATTTTTGGAAAATTTGGTCCTCGGAGTATCTTTCCCAACTCCAACAACGAACAAAGTGGAAACAGAGGGAAGACAACATAGAAGTCGGGGACATCGTGTTGATAAAGGAGGATCGACTTCCACCAACAGCTTGGATGATGGGCAGAGTCTCTGAAGTTCACCCGGGCAAAGATCATGGAGTTAGAGCTGCAACTGTTTTTTGCAACAAAAAATATGTTAAGAGACCTATTACAAGGTTGTGTCCCTTACCGATCGAAACGGAAAAAGAAACAGAAACTTCAGAAGATGCTAGCTCCTCAACAGCACCCAGGGCATCTTCTCAGCAAGTTAACATTGCAGTGACTTCGGAAGATATCCAGAAGCCAGCAAGTCTTCATAGAATGGAACGAAACCTGCACACAAATAGAAATATAAACCCCTTTCTATGGATTTGGTGTTTGTCAGCACTTCTGAACTCCTCAATCGCGATGCCAATGAAACAGGAATTCGAAATTACCCAGTTTAGAAGTCAACCTGGCATCTACTTCGAAGATTCGGGCAGTGCAAATTTCGTGCTCGTGGAAAACGATAGTGTTTTTTAACATGAGCAACTACTGGTCAGAGTTCTACGCATACAAAAACAGCGTAACAGAAATGAAAAACCTTTGTCTACTTACAAATTTGACAGACGTTAAAGATTTGCTTTGTGAAAGCACTTTAAGTCAGTTCATACGCCAGCTTCAACAAATCGAACTGAATAACGATGTACTTCTACATGCAAACAACGATAAAATACACCGATCGAAACGCTCTCCGTTTGACTTTATTGGAACTGTCGCAAACGAGTTATTTGGAGTACTGGACCAACGATTCGCCCAGGGTTATGAAGAGACTATAGAACATGTGCGACTGAATGAAAATCATCTTATAGAACTCATGAGAAACCAAACAACTATAATCGAATCTACGGTTAACATTTTCAAACAAGATAAGTTAGAAACTGAAAAACAGCTCAAGTCGCTTAGTAACATCATAAGCCGTCTAAGTAATGAAGTCGACAAGTACAACACGTACAAAATGCTTAGCTCAACAGCTCTTAACGCACTTCTCATGATGATAAACTATCAGAATACTCAGAATGTGCTGTTAGATGTCATCCTGTCAACACACAATGGAAGAATCCATCCTCTCATCCTAACGGTGAAACAGTTGAAGGAAGAGCTTACGAGAATTCACGACAAAATTCCCCAATCAATGATGATACCTGGAGAACGGCATCACGAGTCAATTCTTCAACTCTACAAGAATCTTCGCCCGAGAGGAAGGGTTACAAGCAGCAACATTATAATAGAGATTTCACTTCCACTTCTCTACAATGAAGACTTCAAGATTTACAAGTTGCTTCCAGTTCCCACATGGACCACTGAAAATTTTACATGCATTGTTCCGTCCTCGGATTATTTATTAGTCAATCATCAAGGAGATCACTTTTACCCGATCAACAAAGATGAATTCATGTCATGTCAACAAAGGTCAACTGATAGATATTGGTGCAACTTGCAACATCCATTATTTATGTATGGATCAGAGGTCAGTTCTTGTGAAATGAACATGTTGCGATACATACAAAAATTGTCAACATCGTGCGTTTTAAGAAATATCCCAGCAAAGGCATACTGGATAGAGATGCACCACATAAATACATGGATATTCAGCATGCCGCAGCAGACAACCATCAACATCATCTGTGATTTGCACTCAACACCAGTAGTCTTGGAAAAAAGCGGGATAATAAAGTTGCCTTCACACTGCATGATTCAAGATCAAACCATGATCATAATCGGCCGGCAGACAATAACCAGCAGAATTGTGTCTTCGTTTCTGCCATCACACAACTTGACCCTCCATTTACCGACACGTAATATGTCAACAGTAAATGAACTGCCAGCAAACATTCAAGGAAGTGGCAACGAACAAGCCCTTTCCAATATTGAAAAGGCAATTAATTTGCAAAAGAATCAGGAACATATTCTGGAAGAAATACGCATACATAGGATTCATCAGTATTCACTTGTTGGTTCAAGTGCAATTATTCTGATGGTCGTTATCGTCATCGCCACTATCATCTTGCGAAAAAGAGGAGGTCAATCCCCGAGAGTTCAACACCTGTATGAAACCAAAAAATCAATCACGCCACCACTACAACCAACGCTTAATGACGCCGACTTCTGCATATCGTCCGTGTGAAGAGGCGCCAGCATGTTGTGTCCAACATTTGATGACGCCGAACAATTCGCAGTTCCCAGCAATGCATGAGAATTATTTCAAAACGCAAAGTTATTTCTATCATTCCCATGCGTTCAATTACAATTATTGTAATTGAACCTCATGATAACAAAACGTGTAGCGAGTGTAAATAAACCTTAGAATAAGAAATTGTACAGTAAGCATTATTTTAGTATATATAAGGCATTAGAATAGAATAAAGTTTTTAAGTTCACATTGGACACCCAGCAATACGGTCATTTTATTTAGTTTCCCCCTCCAGCGGTAAGAACTACAATAAATCTTTATTGCTTCTTAAACAACTGCGCTTTTCGAAAATCAGTATTTTTGATTTGGAGACATTGATTATAAGGCCCCACAATTCAAAAAAACATTATTTCAGCTTCCCACGAAAACTTTGAATTTTAATGTTAAAAAGTAAAGTGGGCGTGTCAGTGGGCGGATTTAAAAAATTTTTACACTTGTACTGCTCCGGACCTATAAAGAACAGATATTAAGTTTCAAGCTCCTAGCTCAAAATTTAAGCTATAAAAACTACCGACACACGGACGGACGGACGGACGGACATGGCTCATTCGACTAACAATGCGGTCTCGATCATATGCCCTTACTTGGGGGTCTACGGTGATTATTTCTCTATGTTACAAACTATGAATCAAACTTAATATACCTCCTATCCTATGGGATGGCGTATTAAAACGATGTAATTGAAAAGGGGTGGATGCCACGCCCCTTTCTTAGGAAGAAGATTTTTAACTGAGAAATTCACCCTTCGGGTAGGAGTTAGAATATACCCGAGGTAAGGCATGCCTGTCGTAAGAGGCGACTAAAATCCACCCTCCGTATGCCGAGCGCGTAGCGCATACAAAATATGCAATGGACATTATTATTACCCCAGGTGGCAATCCAGTTTCACTGGCAAATCCACCCTCTTCGGAGGTAGGCTCTACGGATTCTGGGGAGGGCCATTTATTGCTTATAAATCCCTTTTTGAAAAGATCAAGGGTACCTCGATCTCCACCAGCTAGATCGAAGGTCTCCGGGAAAGGAAGTCCGCCGGTTAATCAGGACTCGGCGAAAATTAAATGCTTTGAAGCGGAAAACAATGAACTCCGCGCTAAGCTTAATGAAATGGAACGTCTCTACCATGAACTTAAAAGTGAAGTAGATTCGTTACGTAAAAGAAAACGAAGCTTTGAGGAATCCCCTTACTATAGAATGTGAGGAAACACCGAAACGCCAAATCGAATACCAGACGGACGAGGAAGAGCTTGCACGCGAAACGAGTCCGGTCTTTAAGAAAAGGCTTACCAAGAAGCGAAAAGTTGGTTCTTCACCTGAAGTAGAAACCGTGGAGCAGAAAGCAGAAAAACCAGTCGTGCCAAAAAAAGCGACAGCAAAAACTCAAGAAAAAACCGTCGACCACCTGCAATAAATGTCGTTGGGGTCGCGGACTACGGAAAGCTACGATACATCCTTACAAATACTCTTGGGACGAAATAAAACTTAACATCGCTTCGGAACAATATATGGAAAGTTCACGTCGATGACTCTGACGCCTATCGGACGCTGTCACAAAAGCTGAATACAGAGAAAATTCAATGGTTTAAGTATTCATGGTATTACGAAAATCACCTCGAGAAGCCGCTGCGGGTTATCGCGAGGGGACTTCACACGTCCTGCACTAAGGAACAAGTAATAAAAGATGTTCAAGCCCAAGGCTTTAAAATTCTTGTTGCCATGAACATAATAAAGAATGAGAAGCAACGTACGGACGATGGTAAAGATTCGGCTGTTGTCAGGCACGGTCTGCCAATTTTCATGCTATCTTTTGATAGAACTGAGAACATAAGCGAGTTTTACAAAATAAAAGCAATCCTTAACATTAAGGTCAAAATCGAGCCCAAGCGGAATCGCAACAGACTAGTACCTCAATGCAAACGATGCCAATGTTTCCGACACACGCAAGCGTACTGCCAAAAAGAACCGCGATGACACCTATGGAATCTGACTTTCGACAGATTGCAATGTCAGCAGTCAGGCTCCAGCGGTCTGCGCCAATTGTAGCGGAAGTCAACCAGCAAGCTACCGAGGATGCGAAATCGCCATAGAGTTACAAAAACGGCATGAAGCTCCAAAGAAAAGTATTGAACAAAAGGGTCCAAGCCTTAAACCTACTAAAGCCCATAAGCCAAAAACCCCTAAGTCGACCAAGGGTACGGGGTTGATTAAAGAAAAGGTTCAAACAGCACAAGGAAACGTCGCTGGTCCAAGTTCAACAGGAAAATCCACACTTGGTAGTCCAAAATCGTACGCTCAAGTCGCTTCACATGAAAGTAAGCAACAAGCGGCCGCACCAGATTCGGTCTCTCAAATTCTAATTATGATTTAAGAAAAGCTTGAGCAACAAACGAAAGTAAATCAAGTAATATTCAACAAATTAAGCGAGCTCGAGTTTAAGCCGCGAAAAACATATAACAAAAAATTATGAATATGGGAAAGTCAATCAAAATTATTACATGGAATGCAAACGGCCTTTTACAATAAATTGAGGAACTAGAAGTATTCCTACGGAAGAATAATATAGACATATGCCTGATTTCGGAAACCCACTTTAAAAAGGGTTTGGCACCCAAAATAAAAGGTTACATCGTCTATCACGCGCATCATCCTTCAGAAAATTCGAGAGAGAAAATTGTAGAGAGAGAGGAAAATTCTCTCTACATAAAAGACTGCATTAAGCACTCCAAAAACGCAGAAATAGAACTGGATTCCATGCAATAAGCTCAATCTCCGTAAAATTGAGGCACTTAGATTATAACATCGCGTCGAGCTATTTTCTTCCGCAGTATCGCCTGACTGATGAAGATCTTGCTTCTCTCTTTGAATCACTTGATACAAACTTTATCATCGGCGGAGACTTTAACGCGAAAAAAACTTTTTGGGGCTCACAAGTACGAAATGTGGCGTGGTCTTCTTATCGACGGGAAAGCCAACATATTGGCCAACCGATAGAAATAAAATACCTGACCTTGTTGACTTCCTCATCGCCAAGGGGGTTGCCTTGCAAACGTAGAAGACCGCTTTGATCTCTGTTCAGATCACTCGGCAGTTCTTTTGAAAATCGGCGGAAGCCTAGTGAAAAAGGAAAGAGCGCCTAGATTAAGTAACAATAATACCGACTGGGACGGCTTTAGAAAATACTGTAAAGAAAACTTAGCCTTGAATGTACCACTCAAAACGCCACTTGAAATAGAAGACGAAATAGAAAAACTCGTGAGAGTTATGTTTGACTGCCGATAAAGGTTCGAACTACTCTCTTTGGAAAGCATTGAGATCCATTAAGAAGCCTCTAGTACATTCTGCGCCACTTAGAAAAGCCAACGGCGAATGGGCAAGAGAAGACAAAGAAAAAGCGGATTTATTTGCAGATTACCTAGAAGAAACATTCAAACCGTTTGACGGGGATCCGTCCGTTGGTTGAGGAGCTCAATCCTTATGCGGTACAAGATAATTATAGAATAAAAACCGTGTCATTGGCTGTTAAGGATGGCAACCCCGGCAGTGCGAATGTGCCGCAACGATTCAACACAAAAAAAACACTCAACGGGCAGAGCAGTATATCGAGCAACGGTTGAAAACGTCAGTCTGTTGTCGGGCGAAAAACTCCAGGCTTTTCGTGCGAGTATATTTTTTTGGTTTTCCTCATTCTTTGCACAAGTGTGTGTGTGCAAACGCTCTACGTAGTACGAGCTATAGGTGCAGTTCCTTATAGGTGCAAATTATTGTGCAGAAAAACTCCAATTGAGCGGGCAAAGTGTGTGCAGGCGTCGTTATACGCACTCAAGGGCAAAGGGGCATAGTGCTAGCTCCAGTTAACGTTTCGCTTTTTTGTTGTTGTTGCCTTTCCTGTGCATTGTGTCATCTCAGAAACTTTCGAACGGTGGTACGGTTGTACGGTTGCAGTGTACAAGCCCTTCGAGTGTGAAAGCAAATAGGAAGAGAAAATCATTTCGTGGTATTGGTGCGATTGGCGCGAACTACCATAGAAGGCGTACCCAAAACATTAAGTGCGAATTGAAATTCTGTGCAGGACATTCAGTGCGAATAATACAAATTCGATGCAAATATTCACCGCGAATAATATTCCGTGCATACATTCATTGTGAATAATATTCGGCGCAAAATATTCACTGCCAATAATATTCGGTGCAATATCATTCAGTGCGAATCGATACAGTGCAAATTCTTTTCGGTGCGAATTGTGCGTGGTGCAGTCATCCGCGACATTAGTGCCGTTAGTGAACTAGACTTGAGCCCAATTCCGTGCGAACGCAGTAGACTCCGAAGGGTCGACCTGGGATACTGTGCGTCGCCACGGTCTTACGGTGCGAGCTTACTAGCGAAAACGTCACAAGATGGGCGATACAAATCGCAGGGACGTTTTCCGTGCATCGATTAAGCGTATAGCAAAGTTTACGACGGTGCAAGGCTTCGACGAGGCCGATCATACGCTATTGACTACCAAGCTACATGCGGCCGAGGACTGTAAGGGTCTTTTTATTGTCTATAGCTGAGGTTTCGCTTGTCGGTTCCAGGGTGTCCACAGAGAAGACGATAACTCTGTGTTTACGAAGTCTTAATACACGAGGTTTTCTTATTCCAGTACACTTTATTGTTTTACTTATGTTACTAACTTAACAACTATACGTTAACAAGCTTATAGATATCTTAAACTAGCTTAACAATTGGTGCATATCTTAACTAGATTGTAAAGGACTCAGTCGGATGACTGGAAAGTGGACTCGGTCTTGAGAACCGGAAAGGACTCTATCGTATGATAGGAAAAGTATTAAAGGACTCAGTCGGCTGACTGGAAAGTGGACTCAGTCTTGAAGACCGGAAAGGACTCTATCGTATGATAGGAAAAGTATTAAAGGACTCAGTCGGATGACTGGAAAGTGGACTCGGTCTTGAAGACCGGAAAGGACTCTATCGTTCGATAGGAAAAGTATTAAAGGACTCAGTCGGATGTCTGGAAAGTGGACTCGGTCTTGAAGACCGGAAAGGACTCTATCGTTCGATAGGAAAAGTATTAAAGGACTCAGTCGGATGACTGGAAAGTGGACTCGGTCTTGAAGACCGGAAAGGACTCTATCGTTCGATAGGAAAAGTATTAAAGGACTCAGTCGGATGACTGGAAAGTGGACTCGGTCTTGAAGACCGGAAAGGACTCTATCGTTCGATAGGAAAAGTATTGAAGGACTCAGTCGGATGACTGGAAAGTGGACTCGGTCTTGAAGACCGGAAAGGACTCTATCGTTCGATAGGAAAAGTATTAAAGGACTCAGTCGGATGACTGGAAAGTGGACTCGGTCTTGAAGACCGGAAAGGACTCTATCGTTCGATAGGAAAAGTATTAAAGGACTCAGTCGGATGACTGGAAAGTGGACTCGGTCTTGAAGACCGGAAAGGACTCTATCGTTCGATAGGAAAAGTATTAAAGGACTCAGTCGGATGACTGGAAAGTGGACTCGGTCTTGAAGACCGGAAAGGACTCTATCGTTCGATAGGAAAAGTATTAAAGGACTCAGTCGGATGACTGGAAAGTGGACTCGGTCTTGAAGACCGGAAAGGACTCTATCGTATGATAGGAAAACGGCGTCGGAACTCCTATTGGATTAAAGTAGTACTTTAATCCTCGGACGGTCGATGTCGGCGGTCGGTTGATTTCGGTGCTAGATAGGAAAGAACGGGTTAGCTTGCCTTTATCAGGCGGACGTCCAAATGGACGTCTGGGTTTTAAATAAGAAAATAAAATAAAAAATAAAAAAATGCCTTTATCAGGCGGACCCTTTAATTAAGAGTCGGGAGTGCTCTCTGAATATATTTTCAAAGTGGCTTACTGACTATACCAGTGTTCAGACCAATCGCAACTCGAACTTTTCCCACCGGCGAAGTAGTACTTTATAACTTTCTGGCAAAAAGGAAATGTGAAGTCTATGACCGAGTGAAACTCGAAATAGAGAATAAAATAAAAAAGTATTTTTATCACATGTGTTTTAATGTGGTTCCCCATCCAAGCACTCAGTATGACCAGTGCTGCTTGATTTATATAATCAACGGTGGAACAACTGTGTTGGTCTACTTGGGTGTGGGATTGATACGGTCAGCGGACGGTCGGCTATTTAATGAATCGATTGTGTAACGAATCACTTCGTTACATTCCCCCCTTCCTTTCCCAGACGAGAACCTTCTCGTCGATCACTTTATTTTACGGATTATATGTCTTATTACTAATGTACAGACTTAAGATTATTTATTATTTATAATTACTTATTTTAGACTAAATCTTAGGCTAGAGGCGTGATGATCATTGGTGTTTTCCGGTATCTAGTTGGTGTTGGTATCGTTAACTAGTCGGCGGTCGACAATTGAGGTATTCGGTGAACCTTCGACGATCGGTGGCTACGTTGAGCTTCGGTAATGTATCGGTGGTTTCACTTGTTTGGTTAGTTGCGCCATAAAAGGTATTCTATAGGTAGTGTAAGAACAATCATATTAGCATTGCTTAAACAATAATTTAGTTCATTAATTAATTCATTCTTTTTTTTTGTTTTTTGTTTATTTATTTTTTTTTTTTTTTTTACACAAATCCTTTTTTTTTTTTTAATTTTTTTCAAAAACATCATTTAACATTATAATTTCTTAGATTCTTATCTTTGTTAAACTTAAACAATAGCCTTCATGGCAAAAAAAAACTTAATGTGCTCTCCATCTCAACTTAGTGTGCTCGTTGTCTTCCAAGCGGCTGTGGCGCTAGTGGGTTATGCGGGTTCTAGTTCAGGTCCAGTGTCTTCTTCTGGCCTCGGTAGGCGAGGAGGGCTTTCCTGTCCTTTGTTATGATGACCGAGACAGGTCCCCAGGGCTGATTAATGGAGAATTGGCGTCGCTTCCCATCAGTAGGGGCCTTTAGCTGAATGCCAGCAAATGGGTCAAACTTTACGGTGGTCTGTGGCTTGGCGGTCGGTGGGTTGGTGGTCGGTGGTTCGGCGGTCGGTGGTTTGGTGATCTGCGGTTTGGCGGTCGGTGGATCCGTGTGTTGGCTGGTGTGTGTGGTAGTCACAGCGAGATGCTCTGTCCTGCCTCCGGGTTGGCTGTTTCGGCTGGTCCATTTAGCTGTCGTCTCCATAGTTGAACAAGAACTGAGCTCCTGAGTTTCATTTTTACGCTAGTAGCCTTTCAAATCTTGTACGTGCGCCTGGAACAGCTGCTTTTTCTTATCTCCTTTTCTTTTTACCACAGCAATAACGGGAGACACATATTTCACCACTTCGTATGGGCCGTCGAAACGTGGTGCCAGCTTCTCTGTAAAATATTTTGCAGCGGAGGACTGTACACGCAATTTCTTATATACCTGTTCCCCGATGCCTGGTCGCCACGGTCGTCTTCGCATATTGTAGTATTTAGCTTGAGTTTGTGCTGCTTCTTGTAAGTTTGATTTTACGAGTTCGTACATCGCTCTCATTTGCTCACCCCAGGTAGACAATTCTTCGGTTCGGTCGTTTGTTTCGTATTGGTGTTCGAGCTGCCTTGGTGAGCGTAACTCCCTGCCATAGTTCAGAAATGCAGGGGAAAACCCGGTTGTTTCGTGTTTGCTTGTGTTTATTGCAAAGCAATGTTCGGGTAGGTATTCATCCCAATGTCGGTGGTTGTTTTGCACGTATTGTGCTATCATCGTCTTTAGAGTGCGGTTTGATCTCTCAGTTGGGTTTTCCTGCGGTGTATACGGAGCGGTGAATTGGTGTTTTATTGCATTTTCGTCGAGATATTGTAGGAGCGATTTACCGATGAATTGAGGACCGTTGTCTGAGATGATCATGGTAGGGCATCCAAATCGGGTTATGATTCTTTCTCGTATCGCTTTTATTGTGGTCGGCGCGGTGGCGGCTCGTAGAGGGACGGCTTCGACCCATTTGGTAAATTTGTCGGTCATGACCAGTAGCATCGTAAAGCCTTTCATGGTGCGGGGAAAGGGTCCCATGAAATCTAAACTAACGATCTCCCACGGGGTCTTTGAAATTTTTGAGTACATCATTCCTCCTGGCCTTTGCTGGGACGGCTTGTATGCATTGCACGTGGCGCATTGTCGTACATACTTCTTTATATCTCTACATAATCCTGGCCAGTAGTAATTATTCATTATACGGGTGGTAGTTTTCATGATTCCTAGGTGGCCAGCAGTGACTGCGTCATGATTCTCAATCAATACTTTCTCTCGGTCAGCTTTTGGTACGCACCTGGTACGCATTTGGTTCAAGTGGGTTACTATTTTAAAATCGGCGGTATAATCTTCCTCCCTCGACCTTGTAGTCAGCGTCCTCTTCAGGGTGCTCTTCTACGGCTTGCTTCTTCCGACTTACCCAGTCATCGGGCGTGTTGGTTGTGGCTTGCAAGGTGCTGAGGTCGGGAAGGGGGTCTCGAGATAATGCATCGGCTACAACGTTCATTGATCCCTTTCGATACTTGATTTCGAAGTCGTATTGTTGTAACTCGATAGCCCATCGAGCAAGCCTACCAGGCGGATTTTCCAGCGAGTGAAGCCACTTAAGCGAGTGATGATCGGTCAGGACGGTGAAGTGGTACCCTTCCAAATATGGTCTCATTTTGCTGATTCCCCAGAGGATTGCTAAGCATTCCTTTTCCGTTACGGTGAATTTCCTCTCGGCCTTGGATAAGGTACGGCTGGCATATGCGATAACCTTTTCTTGTCCTTCAATGCTTTGTGTAAGCACAGCCCCTAGCCCATAATCGCTTGCATCAGTTTGGAGCACGAAAGGAGTAATGAAGTCTGGGCATGACAGAACCGGAGCTTGAGTAAGACGTAGTTTTACTTCCTCGAAAGCAGTTTGCTGCTCCTGACCCCAGTGCCAACGTTGGTTCTTTTGGAGGAGGAGCGTCAGAGGGGTGATCACTGTTGAAAAATTTTTGAAGAATCGGCGATACCATGAACATATTCCCAGTATGCGACGCAGCTCGGTTACCGTCTTTGGCTCCTTAGGTCTTTGCACGGCACTAATTTTGTCTGGGTCGGTGCCTATTCCTTGATTACTGATTACATGTCCCAAATACTTTAATTCTTTTCGGCAAAATTGGCATTTATCCAGGTTGATTTTTAGGCTGGCTTTCCGTAAACGACTGAATACCTCCCGCAAGTGAGCAATGTGTTCCTTGAACGTCTTGGACGTGACAATAATGTCATCCAAATATGCCGACGCATATTCTTCTATGTCTGGGGTGATTACAGTGTCTAGGGCTCGTTGAAAAGTAGCCGGAGCGCTACGTAGGCCAAACGGCATGACTGTCCATTGAAACAGACCTCGTCCAGGAACAGTAAGAGCCGTGTAGGGCCGTGACTTTTTCCCCACTGGTATTTGCCAGTAGCCTTGTTTCAAATCTATTGTAGAAATGTACCTGGCTTCACGCAGCTTATCGAGTTTGGCATTGATGAATGGTAGCGGGTACGTGTCGGGCTCTGTTATCTCGTTTAGCACTCGGTAGTCGACACACATGCGCCATGTTCCGTCCTTTTTCTTTACCAGTACTAGAGGTGAGCTATAGGGACTATGGGACAGTTCGATCTTTCCCTCGCTTAGCAGTTGGTCTACTTCCTTGTTAATAATTTCCTGCATGGCTGGGTTCCGAGGGTAATATCGTTGTTTGAATGGCTTATCCGTGGTTACTCGGATGTGATGTTCGGCTATGTGCGTCGGGCCTTCGATGCCTTCAAATTGCGGTAGCTCTAGATCCAGAAACTTAGCCAAGCATTTCGCCTCACCCTCTACCAAATGTTCCTCACTAACGATGGTGTACAGGGGCTCTTCGGAAATACGGGCTGATTCAGGAACGATGACTCTCAATTTCGCTTGGTCAGTAATAGTCTTTCCTCCCCACGTCATTTCATTCTGGGCGGAGTCCAAGAAATTCATGCCCAAGATGGCATCTTCGGCTAACTCCTCTATATACGTTACTTCGCCAGTCATCTCTGTTCCACCCAAGTTGATGGTAACAGCATAATGTTCGCTTGTGGTGACCGAAGTGCTGTCGGCGAGTCGAATCGTTGTCTCTCGGCGTAACGATGGAATGCCGGATTCTCTTAATTTCCGGCGAAGTGCTGAATTAATAAACGATGTCGTGGCCCCGGTATCGATTAATGCTCGAATTTCCTGATCCTTTACTATGATCAGAATGAAATGGCGTGGGTCGGTCGGTACTGGTCTGGATATGACTGCCGAGGCTCCTTGGTGGCATTGGCAGTCCCTTGTTCTACGTCCATCCTCCCCACAAAACGAACAGAATAGCCGAAATGGTCGTCGGCATTCCTGCTTGCGGTGTCCCTTCTGCTTACAGTTCCAGCAGTGTGTTTCTCTGTTGTACGTGACGATGGCTGGCGGCGGTCTCGCCGTGGCCGGGAATTGGATGGGGTCTGCATATTTCGGCTTCAGTCTTCTTGCTTGATAAATTCGAATTCCTCGGCTAGCTCCATTAATTCCTCCACCGTCTGAAAGTCGCGTCGGCGGATGTAAAGTCCGTACTCCGGCCGTAGGCTGTCGTAAATACGCTCCAAACTTTCGATGACGGTCATTCGGTGATGTTGGTGGATGAGATATTGTATGGCCATGATAAATTCTTGCGCCTTTTCTCTAGGGCCTTGTTTTCGTCTCCATATCTCATCCTCTAGTTTGGACAGGTAGCGTGCCGGAAAAAAATGTCGGAAGAACTCGGTTCGGAATTGATCCCATGTTCGCAGGTTGTCGCGTTTTATTCGGAGCCACTCCAATGCTCTTCCTCTGAGCATTTCTGGGAGGGTCCTAACCAGGGCATCGAATGGGACATCATAGCATCGGGCTAATTCTTCGATTCTTTCTACGAACTCGAGAGCATTCCCGTTGGGTTCGAAACGTAACCCCCACTTGCGGACGGTATTCATGGTCTCGGCTTCATTACTCTGACCTATCCTGGGTGGTTCGGGCCGGTAGCTGCCGTTTGTCGGTGCGGTATTCGGAGGTACGGTGAAAGTCGGCTGCTTGGAGTAAGTTCGGGAGTCGGATGTGCCACCTGGTTCCATCTGAGGAACAGGGACGAAGATATTCGTATACGGTGGAGTGCCTTCGACTATCAGCTTAGCAGGCTCCACGGCTGGTTCTGGATATTCTCTCGTTATTACCCGCTCCTCCCATTCCTTGCTCAGATCTAGTGTGGATCGGCTGCTCCGTGCCTTTTTCAAATGCTCGCTAAGCCGTTTTCTTAACTCACTTACAGGTCCAGTAGCATCCAAGCCTCGGTTCTCCATTACTTCTATCAGTTCCTTTTTACATAGTAAATATATCCACCCGACGCTGGGGAAATTCGGATTCGGATTCGGATCGGTCGGTTCGGTTACGCCAGCGGTGGCGGGGGGACTATTTTCGGTATCGGACATTCTGGACACTGATTTCTGCTGTTGGCTTTTTGATTTGGCTACTGTCGTGGGTATTCGGTGGCTGGCTGGCTTGGAGGGCTGCACGGACTTAACTGGCCTGACTCTCGCTGGGGTGGGCTGGTTGACGGGTCTGCCTGGATTAGTCGACTGGGCTGGCAGGATTTTCGCTGGAGTACGCTGAGTTTTGTCGGTCGGTCGGGAACGGATTGGTTGACCTCGATTGAGGTCCCTGCTCGGGCGCCAAAATGTAAGGGTCTTTTTATTGTCTATAGCTGGGGTTTCGCTCGTCGGTTCCAGGGTGTGCACAGAGAAGACGATAACTCTGTGTTTACGAAGTCTTAATACACGAGGTTTTCTTATTCCAGTACACTTTATTGTTTTACTTATGTTACTAACTTAACAACTATACGTTAACAAGCTTATAGATATCTTAAACTAGCTTAACATAGTTTGACAATACAATGATAGGAAAAGTATTAAAGGACTCAGTCGGATGACTGGAAAGTGGACTCGGTCTTGAAGACCGGAAAGGACTCTATCGTTTGATAGGAAAAGTATTAAAGGACTTAGTCGGATGACTGGAAAGTGGACTCGGTCTTGAAGACCGGAAAGGACTCTATCGTTCGATAGGAAAAGTATTAAAGGACTCAGTCGGATGGCTGGAAAGTGGACTCGGTCTTGAAGACCGGAAAGGACTCTATCGTTCGATAGGAAAAGTATTAAAGGACTCAGTCGGATGACTGGAAAGTGAACTCGGTCTTGAAGACCGGAAAGGACTCTATCGTTCGATAGGAAAAGTATTAAAGGACTCAGTCGGATGACTGGAAAGTGGACTCGGTCTTGAAGACCGGAAAGGACTCTATCGTTCGATAGGAAAAGTATTAAAGGACTCAGTCGGATGACTGGAAAGTGGACTCGGTCTTGAAGACCGGAAAGGACTCTATCATTCGATAGGAAAAGTATTAAAGGACTCAGTCGGATGACTGGAAAGTGGACTCGGTCTTGAAGACCGGAAAGGACTCTATCGTATGATAGGAAAACGGCGTCGGAACTCCTATTGGATTAAAGTAGTACTTTAATCCTCGGACGGTCGATGTCGGCGGTCGGTTGATTTCGGTGCTAGATAGGAAAGAACGGGTTAGCTTGCCTTTATCAGGCGGACGTCCAAATGGACGTCTGGGTTTTAAATAAGAAAATAAAATAAAAAATAAAAAAATGCCTTTATCAGGCGGACCCTTTAAATAAGAGTCGGGAGTGCTCTCTGAATATATTTTCAAAGTGGCTTACTGACTATACCAGTGTTCAGACCAATCGCACCTCGAACTTTTCTCACCGGCGAAGTAGTACTTTATAACTTTCTGGCAAAAAGGAAATGTGAAGTCTATAAACGAGTGAAACTCGAAATAGAAAATAAAATAAAAAAGTATTTTTATCACATGTGTTTTAATGTGGTTCCCCATCCAAGTACTCAGTATGACCAGTGCTGCTTGATTTATATAATCAACGGTGGAAAAACTGTGTTGGTCTACTTGGGTGTGGGATTGATACGGTCAGCGGACGGTCGGCTATTTAATGAATCGATTGTGTAACGAATCACTTCGTTACAGGACGCGTTTGGGAGGATGCTGGCAGAACACCTTCTGCTTGTGGAAGACGCAGCGGACGCCGCAGAGATTGAGGTCCACGATAGCTACTACGGCGACGTAGAGGAGTGCTTCCACAACCTCTCCGCTAGAGCGGCAAGCGCGAACCCAACAGCGCAACCGAACGTGATCCAAGTGCGGCATGAGCGACCGCAGTGCAGAGCGGACGGAGCAAGTGCGGGCGCTGCTTGACAGCGGCAACCAGATCAACCTGTTCACCTAGCAGTGCGCGCAGCGTTTGGGTTTGCGCAAGAGCAGGTGCGAACGAGAAGTGCGTGGGACCGGCCCGAAGGTCAACGTGCGGCTGACAGGCATCACCTACGTCAAAATACTCTCTGGAGCAGAGCCAGATTTCCACATGAGGTGCGCGATGTATGTCATCCCAAGAATTACATCGTGCCTCCCGAGCCAAGGTTTTCCGTCGGAGCAGGGCATCGATCAGAGCGGCCTGAGACTGGCTGGCAAGTTTGGGCGGATATCATCAAGAACAACGTCAAAAGGTTTGATTCCGGGCTGACATTGCAGGAGACTCATCTGGGCTGGATCGTTTTCGGCCAGGTGCAACAGGAGCAAGAACGAGCAGCAAGTTCAATGTTCGCAGAGGCGGAATCATCGGACCGGGAACTCAACGAGCTTTTGAAGAAGTTCTGGGAAACCGAAGAGCTACACGCCCATCCATGTCGGCGTAGGACGAATGGGTCGAGCAAAACTTCATGAGCACGCACCGTCGCGATCCTTCCGGGCGGTACATAGTGAGGATTCCTATTAATCCAAGTGCAGAGCAATTGGGAAGCTCAAGAGCAGCGGCGCTGAAGAGGTTTCTGCATCAGGAGAAGAAGCTGTCTGCAGATAGTGAACTCAAAGAGAGGTACGTCCAATTTATGCGGGAATACCGGGAGCTTGAGCACATGACGCTGGTGACGAGGGCACCCCAGGCGGAACGGGTCACATATCACATACCTCATCACTGCGTCACACGCAAATTTCGTGTAGTTTTCGACGCCTCGTGCAAGAGCGATTCAGGTGCATCACTGAACGATATTCAGCTGCCAGGAGCAAGACTTCAAGACGACCTAGCAGCTATTCTGACCAGGTTCCGGAGCTACAAGGTGGCAGTAACCGCTGACGTCAAGAAGATGTTCCGGCAAGTGTGCGTCGATCCTGAACAGTGGGATCTCCAAAGGATCTTCTGGAGAGAAAATCCAAGAGACGAGCTACGAGAGTACTGGCTGACCGTGGTGACTTACGGGATGACATCCAGTAGCTTCAATGCAGTACGGGCGATGCTGCAGTGTGCAAGAGACAACAGAGCAACCTATCCACGAGCGTATGAAGCGATCAGCAAAAACTTCTACGTGGATGACATGCTCACTGGAGCAGACACCAGGGAAGAGGCAGCTGCCTTAACCAGGGTAATCATTGCCTCACTGGGTGAGGGTGGTTTCGAGCTGAGCAAATTCATGGCTTCGAGCGACGGAGTGCTAGCAGATGTGTGCAGTACTGATGGCGGAGCCAAGGAATGGGAGATTTCCGACAATCCTGTGAGCAATGTCTTGGGCCTAGTTTGGAGCTCGGCCAACGACGAATTCCAATACAACGTACGTGCGATGGAGGGCATCGAGGATCTGACAAAGCGAGAAGTGGTCAGGGCGATCGCGAAGTTGTACAATCCAAACGGGTACATCGCACCCGTCATCATAACCGCAAAGATATTCATACAGGATCTTTGGCGTTCCGGTGTGCACTGGGATCAACAGATACCACTATCCATGGTGCCTATATGGAATGAATTCTATGAGCAGCTACAACATTTGACATCGATCCGGGTTCCAAGGTGGCTGGGCACTGGAGCAGGCCGCAGTTTGGAGCTTCATGGATTCGCGGACGCGTCAACGAGAGCATACGCAGCGGTGGTTTACCTGCGTAGCACTACGAGCAGTGGAGATACGAGGTGCGTACTTGTGGCTTCCAAAACCAGGGTAGCGCCTCTGAAGACGATTTCAGTGCCGAGATTGGAGCTTTGTGCAGCAGAGTTATTGAGCAGACTGATGGCTTACGTGATGAGAGCGTGCGATCTCCATCACGTCCCAAGGACTTACTGGAGCGATTCCATGGTAGTGCTGTACAGGATCAGCAAGATCCCATTCGAGCTCAAGACCTTCGTTGCGAACAGGTTCAGTGCAATACAAGAGCTAACCGAGAGCCACCCATGGAAGCACGTCGCATCAGCAGATAACCCGGCGGACCTGGGGTCCAGAGGACTACCAGCGGCGCAGCTGGTCAAATCGAGCCTATGGTGTGAGGGCCCCCACTGGCTCAAGGGCCCGGCGCAAGATTGGCCCAACTTGCAACTAAAGATGAATCAACAACAGCGGGCAGTGGTGGCCTCAGATCTCAAGCCAGCCTTCGTGGCGAGGATTACATCACACCAATCAGGAGGGCTAACCATAAACGGCGTGCGGCTGTTGGAGCGCAAATCTACTCTGCAGAGCATGTTGCGGATAACAGCATTGGTCTTGAGATTCGTGCGGTGCTGCAAGAATGGGCGACAGCACCAGAGGATCCGACCTGTGGAACTCAAGCCACCTGTAGCGCCAGCAGAGCGAGCGGCAGCACTGACGTACTGGGAAAAGGTCACGCAAGCAGAAGCATATGGGCAAGAGCTGGGAAAGCTGAGGGAGAGGCAGCCTTTGGACGTGTCGAGCAGCCTATCGTCACTTCACCCATTCGTAGACGCGTGCGGAGTCATGAGGGTGGGGGGCCGCCTTCAGAACTCAGACCTACCGTATGAGAGTATCCACCCAGTCATCTTACCGTCCATGAGCCACTTAAGCAAGCTCGTGTTCAGGGAAGCGCATATCAGGGCACTACACGGCGGTGTGCACTTGTGCACCCAGTATGTCAGGCGGAGGTACTGGATTCCTGCATTACGGCAAGCATTGCGGACCAGCATCGGGCGATGCGCAGCGTGCTTTCGTCAAAAACAGGAATCAGCAGAGCAGCTGATGGGCAGTCTTCCACAAGATCGAGTGAAGCCACAGAGAGCGGTCAGACATAGCGGCGTGGACTATGCTGGGCCAGTGCAGATAAAGGCCAGAGCAGGTCGATCCAAGATCATCGAGAAGGGGTACATAGCCGTTTTCGTCTGCTTGGTGACGAGAGCAATTCACCTAGAGCTCGTGAGCAACCAATCAACCGACGCCTTCCTAGCGGCATTCCAGCGGTTCGTCGGCCGGCGTGGCGCATGTGCAGTGCTGTGGACCGATAACGCCACGACCTGCGTGGGAGCAGACAGGCAACTCCGTCGAAATCAGCAGGCAGGAGGGAAGAGACTTCCAATCCAGCAAATCGCCTCCATGGGCACAAAGTGGAAGTTCATTGTGCCAGCCGCACCACATGCGGGAGGGATCTGGGAGGCAGGCGTCAAGTCCATGGAGCATCACCTGCGCAGGGTGATGGGCAGACACATCTTCACGTTCGAGATATTGGCTACCGCTTTGGTGATGATTGAGGCATGTCTCAACTCCAGGCCGATCAGCGCGCTGGCGGACGACCCAGAGGATTTACGAGCACTTACACCGGGTCACTTCCTGATCGGAGAGCAAATCGTGCAACCATTGTGTGCAGATATAACCGAGGTACCGCAGAGCCGCCTCAAGCTATGGAGCCAGATCCACCAGATGCACCAGCACTTCTGGCGGAGATGGAGCGACGAATACATACACACCTTGCAGCAGCGTTTCAAAACCCCGTGCAAATGTGTCTACTGGGGACCTGGTGCTAATAAAGCAGGAGCAGATGCCGCCAACGCTATGGCCATTGGGCCGGGTCATCGCAGTTCATCAGGGCAAGGATGGACTTGTCAGAAGCGCCGAGGTGAGAATGGAGCATACAACACGCACTAGTGCAAAAGCTGTGCCTCCTTCCCAAGGATGAGCAGCAGAATAACAATTGAAGATGAACCTTCAATTGGGGGGGGGGGGATGTTAAGGATGGCAACCCCGGCAGTGCGAACGTGCCACAACCCAAGGCAAAAAGGCCACCGTACGATTCAACACAAAAAAAACACTCAACGGGCAGAGCAGTATATCGAGCAACGGTGGCAGTGAAGCCGAACACACACACGAGCGACAACCGATGAGCAACGGGTCTGCATGGCCCCAGCGAGACGAGGGGGCACTGTGCAGCTGTGTGCCTTCACCCACCCTTCACTTGTGTATCAGTCATCGGAACGAGCGGTCGTGTAGAGCATTTTAGTGCAAATAAAAATACAGTCCACACTAAACTAACCTCGTCTTATCTTTACCTTTTCGGGCGTTTTATTATTTCGCAGAGCATTTATTTCATTGAGCTATCGAACATTGGCTGAATTTCGTAAAACGATAAATAATCTGAAAAACAACAAAGCCCCTGGCTACGACTTAATTACTAGCGAAATTCTAAAGGAGCTACCGAAAAAAGCTTTGGTCAAGCTACTCTATATTATTAACGCATCCATGAGAATTTTATACGTTCCAAGGCAATGGAAAGTGGCCGAGGTCATAATGGTTCCGAAACCAGGAAAATGTCCGAACGACAAAATGTCATACAGACATATTTCGCTACTGCCGATAATATCTAAGGTATTCGAGAAACTGTTGCTTAAAAGGTTGCAACCAATCATCGAAGAAAGACGATTCCTGATCACCAATTCGGATGTAGAAAAAAGCATTCAACAATCGACCAGGTCTATCGAATAACAAACGAAATCGAAAAAGCTCTGGAAGCGAAAAAGATATGTACTAGCGCTTTTCTCGACGAATCGCAAGCCTTCGACATGGAATGGCACGAAGGCCTGAAGTATAGGCTAAACTTACCAGAAAAACTCTATAGAATCTTAGAGTCTTACCTTGAAGATAGAATCTTTCACGTGAGGTACGAAAATGAGTACTCGGAATTCAGAGATAAAAGCCGGTGTCCCGCAAGGGAGCGTTCTCGGCCCAATATTATATTTGCTTTATACAAGAGACATACCCCACGATGAGGGAACTTATAAAAAGATAAAAAAGAAACCTTTACTCATTCACTACGTACAAATCCCGTACTCAAATGAAGCGAAATATCTAGGAATGACTCTAGACGCAAAGCTTTAATGGAAGCCGCACGTTAATAAGAAACGCGACGAGCTCGAAATCAGGTTAAGAGAAATGAATTGGCTTATCGGAAGATTTTCGAAACTAAGCGTATATTACAAACTGCTTTTGTATAAGCAAGTGCTAAGACCATCTTGGACGTACGGTATACAACTCTGGGGTTGTACTAAACCAAGCAATATATCTATTTTAGAAAGTTTTCAAAATAAGACACTCAGAGCAATCGTGAATGCTCCATGGTACATAAGAAATAGCGATCTACACCGAGATCTTGGAATCGCAACCGTGACTGATGAGCTAACAAACTTTCCTCGCAAACTTAGTACTCGACTTCGCGGACATTGCAAAAATGAAATTATCCGAACTTTGGATCAGACAAATCGTACGCGCCGACTACAACGAATGAGACCGTTGGATCTAGCGGCATAAGATGAAACCGCATAAATTGATGGTATAGTAGGTGCTTTCGTCGGAAGGCAGCCTGCCACACGCGATTACTACAGAAGCTTGAACTACTTGCTAAGGAAACTTAGTTATAGTCTAACGGAAAATGGGAGGGTTTTTAGTGAGTAAGAATCTCACACTACTATGAGCACGCGCGACTGGTCCTCGTAGTGCCTATGAAGGTTTTTCCTACCCACGAAAAAAAAAAAAAAAAACCGAGAAATTCTAAATACAATTTAAGTTAAATGAAACCTAAATTTAGCAACCAACATTTATGACACAATTCGGAGCTTGACAGTCGTCAATTGGGATGGGGTATCCAACGATTCGCCTAAGCGGATTGTAACCCTCCCACTAGTTTTTTTCTCATCAACATACTTTTTTGCTACAGAGGTCTGTCAATAGATTAATCAACTGTCGAGAGCCCCGAAAGAAAGCCGGCCTGGAAAATGCTGAACAGATTATTATTTTCAATCCAGCTTACTAGCCTATGATTCATAATCTTTATGAAAACTTTTCTCAGACCACAGAGGATCGAGATTCCTCTTTAGTTTGCAGGGAGATCTGCATTTCCTTTTTTGTAAATCGTGCAAATCTTCGACTTAAGAAAAAACTAAGGGATACATTCTTCGTCAAAAAGCTTATTCAAAACTATAGGGGGCTGGTTCATGAAAGCAGGTGGTGAGTTTTTGTAAAACTCCACAGGAATACCATCAAATCTCGCTGACTTTTTGTTTTTTAAGCTTTTAAGTGAGGCCTGAAGCTCAAGGACAGTGTTGGCCTGGTCTAACTCAGGAACCTCCACATAAGGCTTAGCGTATTGAAAGTCTGAAGCAATTGTTTGAGGACTAAGAAGTTGCTGGAAATATGTTGCAAAGGCACCGACTCCAACAGCTGAAGCAGATTTCTGTGAACATCCCCCAATCGCCTTACTTTTGTCCAAAATAGTTTGAAATCTTTGCAAGAAGCCAAGCTCGATGCGATGCGAATAATGTGACTTGCCTGTTTTTCTGTCCGTCCGTAAGGTCTACTTCATGCGAAGCAGTACAAGTGTAAAAATTTTTGAAATCCGCCCAAAGACACGCCCACAATCGGTCTAAATGTGCAACTACCTCCAGAATTTTCAAAACTGTAAGACGTTCTAAAAGGCTGAAATTTGACATTTAGCATCTCCTAATGAATGTAAGACACAAAGAAGACAAATTTTATTGGTAAACCTCCTCTATTTGGGCGTGGCATCTATTTTAAGGGAAAATTTTCAAATGCATTTTACTCAATATTTTTGCTCGAAACTGAAAAAAATTTGCTGAATATTTGATATAAAAAGCGCTTAGTTCCACATTTTGTCTATACAAGTCTTTGGGCCACGCCCACATTTGGAAGCAGAATTGAAGACAAACCTAAAATTTTCCAGAAAAACTTAATTTCGACTTGCCTTGAGCCTAATTTAGGAAAGCATCAAACAAAAAAGTAGCAGGTTAGGTAAACGAGACTTCAGTTCAGATTTCGTTCACATAAAGTTTTTAGCCACGCCCCTTTTAGGGGACGATTTTTCAAGAATATTGAATTTGAACCAAAAAAATTGCATTTTTACGTACATTTAAGTGTAACTTGGTAATATCTGTGGAAATATCTTATAATCAATAGTTTGTAATTAGGGGCGGTTGGACCACTTTTCGAAGTTTGCATTACTTACAAAATGTCAAAAAATAACAATGCCATCAGCATTTTACAATGAAGGATAGGATGGGGTATTCAACGGTCCGTTTTACGGACTGTAACTTGTACGTACACACTGTTACACTTACTCACTGGTTTGTTTTTTGAATAAGCCTCAACCAAGCAAATCATTTGTCGCGTAATTTCTTGCAATCGAAATCAAACCAATCGGCCCTACCAATAGTAACACAGCTAGAGCTGCTCGCAGCAGAGCGCCTGACTTAGTCCTGTAAGACGTCAGCTATCTGGTCGCATGTCAAAGATTCCTGATGGGATTATCGCTGACTAAAGATGACAACCTACGCCTATAGCTGACTACCTCGCTTTCTATTCACTAAGGTTATTTTGTACATTTCTTGCTTCAAGGTCGATGTTATCAAGCTCAATGGATGTAGTTGTTGGGAGATGGGTTGAGTAAGTAGCTGGAGCGACTTCAAAATCTTTTGTAAACCTCAAGCAAGAAAATAGTCGATAACTTAACAACCCTGGCCTGAAATAAATGTAAGATTTCCTCCTGAATCACTTCTCGATAGGCCATTGAAAACAAACATACTGAAGTCATGAAACAACTCGATAAGGTTTCTTCCGTTCTGATTAACTGTGCTATCTAAAAAGCGCCTCACACCCTCGATGTCAGTTGCGATACACGAAGGGTTTTGATAATCGCCTATGCGACCATTCAGATCACCCAATATTAAAACATTATTGTGTTCAAAATCATTTAGAAAATTTTAAAGGTGGCAAAAAACAGGCCTCCAATTATTAAAATCTAAATAGATCGTTTGCGAGTAAAACCCTTAAAAGCCTGAAATAAATGTAAGATTTCCTTCTGAATCACTTCTCGATAGGCCATTGAAAACAAACATACTGAAGTCATGAAACAACTCGATAAGGTTTCTTCCGTTCTGATTAACTGTGCTATCTAAAAAGCGCCTCACACCCTCGATGTCAGTTGCGATACACGAAGGGTTTTGATAATCGCCTATGCGACCATTCAGATCACCCAATATTAAAACATTATTGTGTTCAAAATCATTTAGAAAATTTTAAAGGTGGCAAAAAACAGGCCTCCAATTATTAAAATCTAAATAGATCGTTTGCGAGTAAAACCCGATGAACCATTTCGCGGGTATTGAACGTTAGATGGCGCCAAGTTCGTACGATGGTTGCTGATGAGAGTAGTGTTGTTGTACATGTTGCTGCCCCAGTCGAAGTGCTTAAGTCCACTATCGCCGAAAGATGTTTTGAGAAATGACATCTCCTCACTCGTGTTGATAAGAAGACATCGAACCATATTGTACGCAAGCGAAAAGTTGTTTATGTGTAGTTTTACCTCTCGGATATAGATATTTGCAGACGGTGCGATCGCAAGTAAATCGTTTTTGGTCTCGAACAGTGTTCTTCGTTTTTGACGCTGGATTAACGATTGCTCGCGGTGGATTACTTTTCCTGGGCCTTTTAGCGTGAGTGCGGCTTCGATAATTTTATTGGTTGTGTCTCCAGGGTGAAAGCTAAGTGTGAGGTTGTTTTGTTGGTGCTATTGTGGGTAAATTCTTGTGCGGTTATGATCGACATTTCCTGGGCCTTTTAGCGTGAGTGCGGCTTCGATAATTTTATTGGTTGTGTCTCCAGGGTGAAAGCTAAGTGTGACGGTTGTTTTGTTGGTGCTATTGTGGGTGAATTCTTGTGCGGTTATGATCGGCAGTGTGGCACTTTCTTGAAGTTGAAGAAGGCTTTTACATGTCTGTTTAGCAAACTCGACCTTATTGGCCTTCCCTTCCCTCGGAAAATGCAGAACGAGGAACAACAGGATTTTCGCCTTGTTTACGTGAGAGCAGATCAACTTGACGTTCCAGCAGCTGGCAGTAGTTTTGCATTTCAGCTACTCTGTTGACAAGCTAGCTGTTTTGAGTCCGCAACAACTGGATCTCTGCCGTGATGGCGGAGACTTCCTCCTTTGTGGCAATGTTTTTTAGTTTTGCGGTGAAAAGTTTGTTCAAAATAAGTTTTAGATCCTCCGCAGACATATTTCCAACTGCCATGATAGACGGTGTTAGGTTTTTTTGCTGCGGTGGTCGAGATCTGGAGAGGTTTCAGCTAATTTTCTTTTATAATGCATAGGCGGCCGGGTCGAAGGGCTCTAGACAGGAGCTGGCGCAAGTAAATTTTGGGATGGACTGAATTTTTGATGAGTTCGGTATTCTAAAAATGTTGCTTCCTTCGGACGTGCATACAGCTTGCGATTGACATTTTTTTGTCACTTTTAATACTTTCTTTAATACATAAATTCAAACAAAAATCACAGAGTACCACAAAAAACTTGCTGACACAAGAACTTGACAGCTGTCAACCCAGGCTGGGACCATTTTTGCAACACCAGGCAGCAAAACTTGTTAAATCGGACTGAAGAAGGACGTGATCAATTGATGATTCTATGACTTTAAATATTTTCATATCGTCGGCATATGCAAGTACTTCACTAAAGTTTATCCTCGTGGAAGCATCGTGTATAGCTAGTATGAAGAGGAGGGGGCCTAAGTGACTACATTGGGGGAAACCTGACAGTGAAGTCAAGACAGTTAATAAAATACCTCAAAATTTAACTTGATAAGATCTGAGGGTAAGGTAAGAAGTAACCCAACGAACAAAATTTGGGGGGAGCCAAGAGCTGTATTTTTGTACACTTTTATTTCATGTGAAATAAAGTCGAATGCCTAAAAATCTGTATAGATGCAATCAACGGTGGAGCCGTTTTCAACTGCGTTGGCACATTTAGATGTATGAAATCCCACATCCCACATTTAGAATAGATGAAAGTTTAGCAATGGACCTGTAGTTCAATATTTTACATTTATTCCCTTTTTTGAAAACTGGCAAAATATAAGATCATTTCCAAATGGACGGAAAAGTACCAGATAAGAGCGAAAGTTTGAAAAGGTATTGAAGAGGATTGACTTGGCAATTTTTTTGGCGAGACTCCATCTGGACCTGTGGAACAGTCTTCATTAAGGTCGGATAAGAACTTTAAAATTGTGTCCTGTAATGGTACTTCGTTAAAATTTACTTTTGAGGATTGCTCAGGATAGTCAAAATAGTAAGTGTCAATTAAGATGGGTGTGTCTCTGAAGGACTTAGAAAAGTGATCCGAAAAGGAATTACAAATAACCGTGGGGTCATTAGAAGAAATA
Organism: Neoascia interrupta; assembly: GCA_947623515.1. Taxonomy (NCBI): domain Eukaryota; kingdom Metazoa; phylum Arthropoda; class Insecta; order Diptera; family Syrphidae; genus Neoascia; species Neoascia interrupta. Next base: position 100,984,774 of record OX392463.1, on the reverse strand, counting down.
TTATTGTATGTAAAATGAATGAAGTAAAATTTGCTTGTGGGGATTGCTCAAGATAGTCAAAATAGTTAGTGTCAATAAAGAAGGGTGTGTCTCTGAACGACTAAGAAAATTGATCCGAAAAGGAACTACAAATAACCATGGGGTCATTGGAAGAAATATTATTGTATGTAAAATGATTGAAAATGAAGACTATCACTTTTTCCTCTTAGAGTTGACGAATTTCCAAAATTCTCTGGGATTTGACTTAAAACACGAACTCATTTTAGAGATATAATTATTATAAAGGGTGATTTTTTAGCTGGTTTGGTTTTGGCAACACTGGTTTTGACAGCTGACGTGTGTTTAGTACCTTGTGTCACTGTCAAACAGCTTCAGTTTGGTTTGCAATTTAACCATGGATCGTCTTACAAATGAACAACGCCTGCAAATTATTGAATTTTACTATCAAAAGTCGTGCTCGGTACGAAATGTTCATCGCGCGCTGCTTCCATTTTATGGTCAGCATTCTCGACCTTCTGAGCATTTCACGTTTCGGGCCGGTCAATTGGCCGCCTAGATCGTGCGATTTGACACCATTAGATTATTTTTTGTGGGAGTATGTCAAGGCTAATGTCTATAAGGACAAGCCCGCTTCGATTGACGCACTGGAAGCCAACATCCATGCATTCATTCGTGAGATACCGGCCGATATGTGTGAAAGAGTATGCCAAAATTGGACTCAGCGGATGGGCTACCTGAGACGCAGCCGCGGTCAACATTTGCATGAAATTATCTTTAAACATTAAATTGCAAGGTTCAAACTATCGATTCAAATAAATATTTCATTAATTTTTTTTAAAAAGTTCTCAACCTCTTAAAAAATCACCCGTTATAAACAAGTAGGTAGAAAGGAATTTGAACTCGTGAAATATTATCAGGTAATTATCATAGTCACGGGTCCGGCGTAAAAATGTACTTTCTCCACGCTTTCTTCCGTTTGTTCCTTAGCGTTTTTAACTCCAGGGTATAGCAGAGATGACTATCTTTAGAATTTTTATTAAATTTTTGGGGACATTATTATTAAAACACAAATTTAATTTTAAATAAAAATTTTCTACAGCTTCATTTATATCTGAGAAATTGAAAATTCCAGCGAAACTTAGTTTGTGAGAAAGTATACGAAAGTCAGTCTTACGAGTATCAAAAGTGTACGAGCTCTCATACGGATTATTGTTCTCATGAGCATGACAGTTTAAGTTACAACCAGTGAGTAAGTGCTACAGTGTGAACGCAGAAGTTACAGTCCGTAAAACGGACCGTTGAATACCCCATCCTATCCCACATTGTAAAATGCTGATGGCAAAGTTATTTTAGACATTTTATAAGTAATGCAAACTTCGAAAAGGGGCGTGGTCAAACCGCCCCTAATTATAAACTATTAATTATAAGATACTTCCACAGATATTTCCAAGTTACACTTAAATGTACGTAAAAATGCAATTTTTGGTTCAAATTTAATATTTTTGAAAAATCGACCCCTAAAAGGGAGCGTGGCTAAAAACTTTATATGAACGAAACCTGGACTGTCTCGTTTACCTAACCTGCTACTTTTTTTGTTTCATGCTTACCTAAATTAGGCTCAAGGCCAGTCGAAATTAAGTTTTTCTGGAAAATTTTGAGTAAACTGCTGTCTGTCTGTATGTCACATGTTTTTAGTCCTTAAATTTTGAGCTAGGGTGCTGAAACTTCGTACGTCAGGTGCACGTCATGCGAAGCAGTACAAGTGTAAACATTTTTGAAATCCGCCCAAAGACACGCCCACAATCGGTCTAAATATGCAACTACCTCCAGATTTTTCAAAACTGTAAGACGTTCTAAAAGGCTGAAATTTTACATTTAGCATCTCTTAGTGAATATAAGACACAAAAATTGTCTTATAATTGGTAAACCTCCTCTAGTGGGCGTGGCATCTATTTTGAGGGTAAATTTTCAAATGCAGTTTACTCAATATTTTTGCACGAAATTAAAAAAAAAATTGCAAAATATTTTATTTAGAAAACGCTTAGTTCCACATTTTGTTTCTACAAGACTTTGGGCCACGCCCACATTTGGAGGCAGAATTCAAGAAAAACCTAAAATTTTCCACAAAAACTTAATTTCGACTGGCCTTGAGCCTAATTTAGGAAAGCATGAAACAAAAAAGTAGCAGGTTAGGTAAACGAGACTTCAGTCCAGATCTCGTTCATATAAAGTTTTTAGCCACGCCCCCTTTTAGGGGTCGATTTTTCAACAATATTGAATTTGAACCAAAAAATTGCATTTTTACGTACATTTAAGTATAACTTGGAAATATCTGTGGAAATATCTTATAATTAATAGTTTGTAATTAGGGGCGGTTGGACCACGCCCCTTTTCGAAATTTGCATTACTTATAAAATGTCAAAAAATAACTATGCCAGCAGCATTTTACAATGTGGGATAGGGTGGGGTATTCAACGGTCCGTTTTACGGGCTGTAATAATGCTGTAAAAATGCATTCCAGGGCCTTGGCAAGCTTAGAGTATGTTTCAATTGGACTCTCCGGTGGTATGTAGGCATTAACAACATAAATGTATTTCGACTGTATATCAAGCCTAACACACATAACTTCTGCATTAACAGGAAAAGTAAATTTGATGTCGGATGAGACGATATTCTTTCGAACAGCAACTAATACACTTCCACCAAGACCTACTAAATTATTTTTATATCTATCTTCTCTATGAACTAGGAATCCTTTATGAAAAAGTTCCGCGTCAGTTGTACTGGCATTGAGCCAAGTCTCAGTCAGGACAATAACGTCATGTGGAAAAACAAGGGAGTTTTTAAATATCTCGTCAGTTTTATGTTTACTTCGAATAGACCTAATAGTCCGGGCTCCTATAGCACTGGAAAATACATCATAGAACACCCATTTTTAAATAGGTGGAAAAGGTAGAAAAACATGTATAAGAAACAAAATGAAAATGGCAGACAAATGAATTTTTGTGCATATGTATATTTTATGCATTTTGGAAACACTAAGAAAAGCAACGAACTAACGTCATAAGAACACCTCCGTCAAATTTGCAACATCGATAGAAAATTATACCATGTTGTCAAAAAAAAATGGTCTGCCTCAAAAAAAAAATGTTCTTTACTAAGGTCTGCCTCAACTTTTATTGACCTAAAATTTTGATGAAACTACATGACAGAACACCTTCTTAAGCTTCAGCCCTAAATGAAGTTTGGCATGACCACAATCTATCAAAACTGGTCTGCCATCAAAAAACCGTTATTTACTTTGTCAGACCTCACTTTGAAGGTACAACTTGCGGAAAACGTAAAAAAATTATAACAAGCAGGCGAATCAAAACACCTGTATTTTTCTTTTTTGGTAGCACAGCTTAAGCCCCTTCCTATCTAGAAAAAATAGTTTGACACTGAAAATTTATTTCTTTTTAACGTTAGTTAAGTTACGTAACCACTTTATATTTCATCCTTCACATTATTCTGGTCCGCGACCGCGACAAAACACCTTCGTTTACCATTTGTCAGAATTAAGGTCGACATCTTCTCCATCTCTTAGATTGGTGTGCCTTTAAATTTTGCACCATCTAGTATGGCGAAACCTCATTTTAATGTATAAAAAATCACTGTTTTATCTAATTTAGTTTAAAAATGGCTTAAGAAAGTGATTTATTAAACCTTAAAATGAGTTTTGCCACATAAAACGGTGCAAAGCTCATAGGGACACCATTCTAAAAAATGGAGAAGATGTCGTTTTGATAGAAAAAAGAAAGTCTATTACTTAGTTTTTTGAAATAGAATGTTGCTGATTAGACTTCTGTGATCTGTAAGAAAATTCTTTAACCAGAGTATTATCCGGCCAACATTTATAGGTGCAAATTGAAGGAAAAAGTATGGCTGAGACGGTAATCTTAAATGAAGCCAAAAACTGTTAGGCTTACTTACTTAAGTGCACGTTATAGCTTCATGATTTTGGATGAGCCCTTGTGACACTAAATGTCAACCAACATCTTCGTTGTCTCAGGCTTGAGCCTAGACATAAAAATAGAATGTCTACTTTTTTTAAGAAGGGGCATGGCATGTCCAATTCCTATAACCGAAAATCAATATTAGCATAGAAATATCCAATTTTGCGGCTAAAATGTACGCAAAACTGTAATTTTTTGGTTCAAATTCAATAATTTTGTGAAATCTACCTCTTAAGCTCAGTATGCAGCTGAATTGAAACTTAATTTTCCGGTGGCCTCCACTTCGACAGCGAAATGCTTTGCGAAAAGGCAACGAAAATTATTTGTGGGAAGTTGCCAATGACATTCAATAAAACAAGTGGGAAAGTGCAACAGTGGGTATGCAAAAGCTTCAATCCATCTACGACAGATTGCAAAATACCCGACCATACCAAAAAGAAAACTGCCACGATTCCAAAAAGTGGGCGGGATATAAAAATATAACTGTTGAATGCTTTATACTAGGTGGTTGCATACATTTCGGCTTAAAACTCCGCCTTTTTAACTAAAAAAATCACTTTTTTTAACGCCACGCCCACAAAAGTGGGTGGCGGCACATACAATATATACATAAAAGTTAGAAAATGCTAATATCTACAGCTTTTGTCATATAATTTTTTGTCAAATTTCATATATATTTATTGAAAAACAGTCATTTTAAGCTAAACTCCCTTAAAAAATGGGCGTGGTCAATGAAAAAGCTAAAAAATTTTGACTAGCTTAAAGAAAATTATAAGGCAATGTTACGTACCAAAAATGAATGCGCTAGCGGCATTATAACATAGCTAAAATTTGCAAAATGTATTTTTTTAAATTAGAGATGGTCGCACATACAGGCCTGTAGTGGGCGTGTCTGTGGGCGGATTCAGCTTATTTTCAAACTTGATCTGAAGGACTGGACTTCCAACCAACCCACAAAATTTCAGCTCTCTGCCTTAAAATTTAAGGCCCGAAAGTTGTTTACATACGGACGGACGGACGGACATAGCTTAATCGATTCTCCTGTCAGTCCCATTCATATCTTTTAAAGGTCTTAGGGGTCTACTGTGATTATTTTACTGCGTTACAAACTATACATCAAACTTAATATACCCTGGGTCGGGTATAAAAACCCATAGGAAGGCAATCAATGCCCTCCAGGTGTGTTCCCTTAATTTTGGGCTCCAGTTTATCTAGCAGCACTCGCAAAAAGTCTTGCACGAACAAATCAATCATTGCATTCTGCAAGGACAGACCTACAGACTTAGCGCTATCGTGCGCCTCAGTTATTATTTTACACACCGCTTTGCACAACTGATCCCTATAAATGCCTTAAGTCTGAAGCAGGCAGTTCATGTGGCGCTCTGATTCTTCATACGAACGTATCCAGTGTGCTTCTTCCCAGAACACATCATGAGGTGCATCTGCCTTGACATGAACCTCCAGCACAATAGGGCTTGATTCTGGCCCTGGTAAAGGGCGGTTTATTAGGACCAGGCAGTTGAGTCGTTCTCTGCGTCGTACTGTTACTTACTTACTTAAGGTGGCGCTATAGTCCGGGGTGGACCTGGGCCTCTGCGTCGTACTGTAGAAATGAATAACCCAATTGAGCGCTCGATAAGCAATATCTATCACGATCTTCCATAGCTAAATTCGCACATACGTGGGTGGCGACAGGATTGTGTTCTTGAGCGACGAGATGTTTTGCACGACAAACAGGAACTGACCGAGATGGCCTTTTTTATCTAAAGATGATGTATATGATGTGAAATGCACAACCAGAAGGCCTAATAGCAACTTATCATTCTTGTCGATGTCGTATAGTTTTGGTAAATTAATTCTGTTGAACCCAATTTAATTTCTTCAAAAAATCCGACCGGTCCATGCAAATTCGAAGTAAACATTACGAATGGAAGTATCAAAATTAAAAAGTACCAGGTGACCAATGTTACCGGACTTAAATAAAAAAAAGGCCTTGGACATATTTATGTGAAATCCCAATTTTCTTCCCTAGTCAACAGTTTTGTACTTGTAATTTATTTGACAATGTTTTTTCATGCACAAACTCTAACAGAACTTGAACATATTGAATAGAAAAAGGGCTTTACTTATATTTGTTAAGTCATTTTTGTAAAATGTTATCCCAAAAGACAAAAAAGGTTCTGGTGCCAGTAAAAAATAATTTCTATGAGATGGGCTTTTAAGGACTGCACATATGAACGAGACTATTGCACATTTTTGAAGAGATATATTATGAAAACCTAATCATAGTTGCGTAATTGTTTTCATACACTTTGTGGAAAATGAGCAGTCGTTGCGAATTGTAAATAAACTTTGACAGATCACGACGGGAGCCGTTTATCCACGTCAGAAAGTTTAAAATCAAATATTTAGTTTTTTAGACACATTTTCGGCTTGGAACACAAGGCCACAAAAAACGCGCGCCAAAAAACAGAGCGATTTTCTGCAGCAAGCATACTCGTGTGTTGAGTAATACAATAATTTTCCGTGCGGTTCCTGTCCTTTTGAAGGATAGGTCAAGGTCTTTGTGGTAAACTCAGCACACCAACAATCGATTGTTGTGCGATTCCATGAATTGTGGTGGAAACCGTCATTTTAATCGATAAATAAAACAAATCAATTTTTTGTCGTTCGAAAATTTGTTGCAAATCGAGTCTCGCGACGAATTGTCGTAGAAGCAATCGTGTCTAATATTTTAAAGCTTGTGCAGTCGAACTGCAATTAGTCGCACGTTGCTCTTTCACCGTGTGTCCCTGGCCTACACGCCATTTTTGTCGAACCAGAACCTCGCTTGCCACTTGCATATAAAAATGTCCGATGTACTGCTTTTCAATAGAGAACTCTAATATTGATTTGTTCCTTCAATACCTTTTTGAAGGAGGAAACTTTTAACACACAACAGAACACAGAGCTGGAAGTGTCAAAATTTCGCAGGCAAATTAATGTCGGGGAGAATAAATCGTGAACGAAATGAGGTGGAGAGAATTTGAGTACAGTAATGTCAGTTAGTATGACTTCGCTGTTGAACAGCATACTGCAAAACGAAAAGCAGGACGAAATTTTTCATTTATGATTTGGTTTGGTCATTTTTGTATGGGAGTTTTAGTTTCACTTCAGCTGCATACTGCCCTTAAAGCTAAATATTGGCGTGGCCAAAAACTTTGTATGAACGAAATCTGAAATAGTATCCGGTGTATTTTATGTGCTAAATTTTATTTCTTATTCTATCCTTAGTGAAGCCAAAGCAGTCGAAATCCGTGTTTTTGTGGAAATTTATAGGTTTTTATGCATTTATGCCTCCAAATGTACGCATAAATGTAGGCGTGGCCCAAAACTTTGTATAAAACAAATGCAGAACGAATTATTTTCTACATAATATATTAAGAAAAAAATTTTTATTTGGAACAAAAATATTGAATAAATTGCATTTGAAGGTTTACTCTTTAAATCGATGCCACGCCCACTAGGGGCGGTTTCTCGATTTCCTTTTTACTTTTTACATCTTATATGCATAACGTCGACTAAGGATGCAAATGCGAAAATGATAATAATTGTATAATTATCGTAATGGTAGACCACAAAAATTTGTAAAACAGAAAACCTTTTAAATCCAAGCAGCCGATTGGCTAGTGTGAAAACCTCGCAAATCCAAATATTACTACAAGAAAAACTGCTATTATTTTGTGAAACTCAAAAACTTGTACTTTTTTCTATTTCTTAACCTGAAGAAGATGAGTCAATGTGATGTACTCTTTATAAAACTATTTTAATTCAGTTTGTATTTTTGGATCAAATCCAGCTTTTGTAAGTTCGTATTGGATATACTTGGTTTTCTTCTTAATAAAAAAAGGATTTACTAGTTTTTCTTTCTCATTATTATTAATTTTATGTATTTTGATTTACTTCCCCTTAAAGCTAGGTTTCATGCGAAAAAAAGGAATTGTGAGCTTGTTACTCTTGGGTTTACCGTTACGTTAAAAAGGAAATAATTAGTTAAATATACATAGGTAAAGTATTTATTCAAATTTCCAAGCAATTTAATATTGCTAACTTTTCTAAAAAAGCTTTTAAATTTTTAGCGGTCCATCCAAAAGTGGAACCAGTGAGTTAGCGGTACAGTGTGTACGCAGAAGTTACAGTTCGTAAAACGGACCTTTGAATACCCCATCCTATCCCATATTGTAAAATGCTGATGGCACTACAGTGTGTACGCAGAAGTTACAGTCCGTAAAACGGACCGTTGAATACCCCACCCTATCCCACATTGTAAAATGCTGATGGCAAAGTTATTTTTTGACATTTTATAAGTAATGCAAACTTCGAAAAGGGGCGTGTTCCAACCGGCCCTAATTACAAACTATTATTTATAAGATACTTCCACAGATATTTCCAAGTTACACTTAAATACGTAAAAAATATGTACGTAAAAATGCAATTCGTTGGTTTAAATTCAATATTTTTGAAAAATTTCCCCTAAAAGAGGGTGTGGCTAAAAACTTTATATGAACGAAATCTGGACTGAAGTCTCGTTTACCTAACCTGCTACTTTTTTTGTTTCATGCTTTCCTAAATTGGGCTCAATGCCAGTCGAAATTTAATTTCTCTGGAAAATTTTAGGTTTTTCTTCAATTCTGCCTCCAAATGTGGGCGTGGCCCAATGTCTTGTATTAACGAAATGTGGAACTAAGCGTTTTCTAAATAAAATATTATGCAAATTTTTTTTTTCAATTTCGAGCAAAAATATTTAGTAAACTGCATTTGAAAATTAACACTCAAAATAGATGCCACGCCCACCGAAAGGAGTGGTTGTGTCATACATTCACTAGGAGATGCTAAATGTCAAATTTCAGCCTTTTAGAACGTCTTACAGTTTTGATAACTCTGGAGGTAGTTGACACGTGACAGGCACGCCCACATTTAGACCGATTGTGGGCGTGTCTTTGGGTGGATTTCAAAAATTTTTACACTTGTACTGCTTTGCATGACGTGGACCTTACGTACGAAGTTTCAGCACTCTAGCTCAAAATTTAAGGCCAAAAAACATGTGACATACAGACGGACGGACGGACGGTCGGACGGACGGTCGGACGGACGGACGGACGGACATGGCTCATTCAATTCAGAATTCGGTCTCGATCATATGCCCTTAAGGTCTTGGGGGTCTACAATTATTATTTCAACGTGTTAAAAACTGTGTTTTTTTTTTTTTTTTTTTTTTTTTTTTTTCCGTGGGTAGGAAAAACCTTAAAAACTATGTGACAAACTTAATATACCTCCTATCCTATGGGATGGGGTATAAAAAGGACATGGATATGGTATCGCTACGTTGTCCGTCCGTCCGCCCGTCCAATCACTTTATAACTTTTGAACGGTAAGTTGTAGAAATACAAAATTTTGTGTGCTCATAAACTGCGGAAATAGTCAGAGAATCCAAGAAGGGCAATTTTTTTAAGCACAAATAACGGTTTAATTACAGTTTAAAATTTCATGTGAAAATGGACTTCATGTTTCTCAGTGTATTTTTCAAGAAGTTTAGTAGGCAAGAACTAGAAAAACGAAACTTAGGTTTAAGATATACTAAGCTTTAATTAAAAAATAAAACTTCGAAAATATCAAAATGTTTTTGAGAAATCAAGAGTCGAAAATGCATGACCTTTTTCAAAGTGTTGGAGGACATAAATTTTGAGCGGCTTAGCGCTTAAAATCAATATTGAACACACGTATAAAGCGACTTAAAGTAAAACAAGTGCTTAGGTCATGTTTTTCAAAAACAGTTTGAGTACTGCAGTTTTGACGCATTTTCAAAAAAAAATCGCAAAAATGCATGAAAAAACGTGTGCTTATCTTACCTTATGGTGCTGTTTGGTGCAATTCTATGAAAAAAATCACACGTATCGGAAATAATTCAAAATTTGTAGGAAAATTAAAGCGGATTTTGAAATTTCAAAATCGTCTGAGAAATGAGGTGGAGAGAATTTGAGTACAGTAATGTCAGTTAGTATGACTTCGCTGTTGAACAGCATACTGCAAAACGAAAAGCAGGACGAAATTTTTCATTTATGATTTGGTTTGGTCATTTTTGTATGGGAGTTTTAGTTTCACTTCAGCTGCATACTGCCCTTAAAGCTAAATATTGGCGTGGCCAAAAACTTTGTATGAACGAAATCTGAAATAGTATCCGGTGTATTTTATGTGCTAAATTTTATTTCTTATTCTATCCTTAGTGAAGCCAAAGCAGTCGAAATCCGTGTTTTTGTGGAAATTTATAGGTTTTTATGCATTTATGCCTCCAAATGTACGCATAAATGTAGGCGTGGCCCAAAACTTTGTATAAAACAAATGCAGAACGAATTATTTTCTACATAATATATTAAGAAAAAAATTTTTATTTGGAACAAAAATATTGAATAAATTGCATTTGAAGGTTTACTCTTTAAATCGATGCCACGCCCACTAGGGGCGGTTTCTCGATTTCCTTTTTACTTTTTACATCTTATATGCATAACGTCGACTAAGGATGCAAATGCGAAAATGATAATAATTGTATAATTATCGTAATGGTAGACCACAAAAATTTGTAAAACAGAAAACCTTTTAAATCCAAGCAGCCGATTGGCTAGTGTGAAAACCTCGCAAATCCAAATATTACTACAAGAAAAACTGCTATTATTTTGTGAAACTCAAAAACTTGTACTTTTTTCTATTTCTTAACCTGAAGAAGATGAGTCAATGTGATGTACTCTTTATAAAACTATTTTAATTCAGTTTGTATTTTTGGATCAAATCCAGCTTTTGTAAGTTCGTATTGGATATACTTGGTTTTCTTCTTAATAAAAAAAGGATTTACTAGTTTTTCTTTCTCATTATTATTAATTTTATGTATTTTGATTTACTTCCCCTTAAAGCTAGGTTTCATGCGAAAAAAAGGAATTGTGAGCTTGTTACTCTTGGGTTTACCGTTACGTTAAAAAGGAAATAATTAGTTAAATATACATAGGTAAAGTATTTATTCAAATTTCCAAGCAATTTAATATTGCTAACTTTTCTAAAAAAGCTTTTAAATTTTTAGCGGTCCATCCAAAAGTGGAACCAGTGAGTTAGCGGTACAGTGTGTACGCAGAAGTTACAGTTCGTAAAACGGACCTTTGAATACCCCATCCTATCCCATATTGTAAAATGCTGATGGCACTACAGTGTGTACGCAGAAGTTACAGTCCGTAAAACGGACCGTTGAATACCCCACCCTATCCCACATTGTAAAATGCTGATGGCAAAGTTATTTTTTGACATTTTATAAGTAATGCAAACTTCGAAAAGGGGCGTGTTCCAACCGGCCCTAATTACAAACTATTATTTATAAGATACTTCCACAGATATTTCCAAGTTACACTTAAATACGTAAAAAATATGTACGTAAAAATGCAATTCGTTGGTTTAAATTCAATATTTTTGAAAAATTTCCCCTAAAAGAGGGTGTGGCTAAAAACTTTATATGAACGAAATCTGGACTGAAGTCTCGTTTACCTAACCTGCTACTTTTTTTGTTTCATGCTTTCCTAAATTGGGCTCAATGCCAGTCGAAATTTAATTTCTCTGGAAAATTTTAGGTTTTTCTTCAATTCTGCCTCCAAATGTGGGCGTGGCCCAATGTCTTGTATTAACGAAATGTGGAACTAAGCGTTTTCTAAATAAAATATTATGCAAATTTTTTTTTTCAATTTCGAGCAAAAATATTTAGTAAACTGCATTTGAAAATTAACACTCAAAATAGATGCCACGCCCACCGAAAGGAGTGGTTGTGTCATACATTCACTAGGAGATGCTAAATGTCAAATTTCAGCCTTTTAGAACGTCTTACAGTTTTGATAACTCTGGAGGTAGTTGACACGTGACAGGCACGCCCACATTTAGACCGATTGTGGGCGTGTCTTTGGGTGGATTTCAAAAATTTTTACACTTGTACTGCTTTGCATGACGTGGACCTTACGTACGAAGTTTCAGCACTCTAGCTCAAAATTTAAGGCCAAAAAACATGTGACATACAGACGGACGGACGGACGGTCGGACGGACGGTCGGACGGACGGACGGACGGACATGGCTCATTCAATTCAGAATTCGGTCTCGATCATATGCCCTTAAGGTCTTGGGGGTCTACAATTATTATTTCAACGTGTTAAAAACTGTGTTTTTTTTTTTTTTTTTTTTTTTTTTTTTTTTTTTTTTTTTTTTTTTTTTCCGTGGGTAGGAAAAACCTTAAAAACTATGTGACAAACTTAATATACCTCCTATCCTATGGGATGGGGTATAAAAAGGACATGGATATGGTATCGCTACGTTGTCCGTCCGTCCGCCCGTCCAATCACTTTATAACTTTTGAACGGTAAGTTGTAGAAATACAAAATTTTGTGTGCTCATAAACTGCGGAAATAGTCAGAGAATCCAAGAAGGGCAATTTTTTTAAGCACAAATAACGGTTTAATTACAGTTTAAAATTTCATGTGAAAATGGACTTCATGTTTCTCAGTGTATTTTTCAAGAAGTTTAGTAGGCAAGAACTAGAAAAACGAAACTTAGGTTTAAGATATACTAAGCTTTAATTAAAAAATAAAACTTCGAAAATATCAAAATGTTTTTGAGAAATCAAGAGTCGAAAATGCATGACCTTTTTCAAAGTGTTGGAGGACATAAATTTTGAGCGGCTTAGCGCTTAAAATCAATATTGAACACACGTATAAAGCGACTTAAAGTAAAACAAGTGCTTAGGTCATGTTTTTCAAAAACAGTTTGAGTACTGCAGTTTTGACGCATTTTCAAAAAAAAATCGCAAAAATGCATGAAAAAACGTGTGCTTATCTTACCTTATGGTGCTGTTTGGTGCAATTCTATGAAAAAAATCACACGTATCGGAAATAATTCAAAATTTGTAGGAAAATTAAAGCGGATTTTGAAATTTCAAAATCGTCTGAGATTTAACTGAACAACATGAGAACATTTTCAAAAACAATTTTTTTAAGTTTTGTAGTAGCTTAACGATCGGTGTAAGCGATCTTTTTCAGATTCGGTTAAAGTACAAAGCTTACAAAAAGAAGGAAGGTTGCGTTAAATTTTTTTTTTAATTGCCGTTTTTAACCAAAGTTTTTAGAAGCCTATTTAAGAAACGAAACAAAAAAGGAGCTTGTTTTACCGTTTGCGCATAAACAGGTGGCCGGAGAATTAAAAAAAAACATCCAAGCCTAGTGCTGCTGGTTGTGCCATTGGAAAAAGGTCTAACGGAAACTGGAAAAAACTTCAAAATATTTGTTTTATGGATTTGAAATTTAAAAAATTATAAAAAAAGGTCAAAGGAACGCATATCTCCCCCTCTATCTCCCAAATGGTATAAAGTATCATCATCATCATTTTCGAAATGCCGCTTATCCTTTAAAAAGGTCGCGGAGCGAGGGTGGCTAAATGGTCCTTCCATCTTTCTCGATCCTCCGCCACCAACTCAAGAGACTCCGGTGCAATCCCCAGGCGGCACTCAGAGAGGTTCTTTACCTGATCCCACCACCTGTTTCTTGGCCTACAAGGGGGGCGACGCGCTCGCATCTCGGCTAGCATGACCTGTCTAGGAAGTCTGTCAGGGAGCATGCGAATAACGTGTCCAAACAATCGAAGAATCGATCGCTCCACTCGGAGAAGTAGCTGCTCAACATTAAGGTTCCTACAAATACTGACGTTTCTCACTCTGTCCCTTAGAGTAACACCAGCAACGCACCTCAGGAATCTCATTTCGGCAGCTTGTACCCACGATCTAATTCTTTCGGTCATTACCCAAATTTCATGACCATAGATGAAGGTCGGAACGAACACTGAATTAAAAACTGAGATCTTTGTTTTCACTCCAAGCTCAGCTTTCCTTTACTATTGCTCCAGCTTGGCCAATTCCACAGGACAACTCAGTATCACTCCTTCCATCTTTCGTGAAAAAGACCCCGAGAAACTTAAACTTCTCCACCTGTTTTAATGGAATTCCATTTATGTGCAGGGTACATTGCACAGGAGTTCGGGAAACAACCGTCCCCTCCGATTTGTTCACTTTTACTTTCATACCAGCATCACCACAGACGGCTGCAAACCTATCCAGTGCTCGTTAAAGTTCCTCTTTGGATGATGCAAGGATGGCCAAATCATCTGCGAAAAGCAGATGGCTCATCCTGATGCCAGCCAATTCGAAACATTGCTCGCCAAGGCTGCGCTTCACCATCCAGTCCATATATGCTATGAAAAGGAGCTGCGACAGAACACAGCCCAGTATAAAGTTTAATTTTTAAATTAACACCGGGCATAGTCAATCTTCTTAAATTTTATGCATGAAAAATATTTCAAAATTGGCGTTTTCGACCCTAAGTTTTTAAGCCCATTCAAACAAGCGAAATAAAAACAAGTGGCAAAGTGCAACAGTGGGTATGCAAAAGCTTCAATCCATCTACGACGGATTGCACAATACCCGACCATACCAAAAAGAAAACTGCCACGCCTCCAAAAAGTGGGCGGGATATAAAAATATAACTCTTGAATGCTTTATACTAGGTGGTTGCATACATTTCAGACTAAAACTCCGATTTTTTTACTAAAAAAATCACTTTTTTTTAAGCCACGCCCACAAAAGTGGACGGAGGCTTATACAATACATACATAAAAGTTAGAAAATGCTTATATCTACAGCTTTTGTCATATAATTATACCCGACCCAGGGTATATTAAGTTTGATGTATAGTTTGTAACGCAGTGAAATAATCACCGTAGACCCCTAAGACCTTTTAGAGATATGAATGGGACCGACAGGAGAATCGATTAAGCCAAGTCCATCCGTCCGTCCGTCCGTATGTAAACAACTTTAAGGCCTTAAATTTTAAGGCAGAGAGCTGAAATTTTGTGGGTTGGTTGGAAGTCCAGTCCTTCAGATTAAGTTTGAAAATAAGCTGAATCCGCCCACAGACACGCCCACTACAGGCCTGTATGTGCGACCATCTCTAAATTAAAAAAATACATTTTGCAAATTTTAGCTATGTTACAATGGCGCTAGGGCATCCATTTTTGGTGCGTAACATTGCCTTATGGTTGTCTTTAAGGTAGCCAAAAAATGTTAGCTTTTTTATTTGACACGCCTACTTTTTAAGGGATTTTAGCTTAAAATGACTGTTTCTCAATAAATATATATGAAATTTATATCCGTCCGTCCGTAACGTTGCATCACACCCGATCTGTTGCACTATTATTTTTGCAACAATAGTTACTGGAGCAAGCCAACCCACAGGGTCATATTATTTTCGCAATGATTGACAAAACATTTCATTAAAGAACCAGTGAGTGTGTACGCAAAAGTGTGTTACTAAATTAGGCTCAAGGCCAGTCGAAACTAAGTTTCTCTGGAAAATTTTAGGTTTTTCTTGAATTCTGCCTCCAAAGTCTTGTATAAACAAAATGTGGAGAGTTTTCTACATAAAATATCATGTGAAATTTTTCCAATTTGGAGCTAAAATATTGAGTAAACTGCATTTGAAAATTTACCCTTTAAATAGATGCCACACCTACTAGAGGAGGTTGACCAATTAAATTTGTCTTTTTTGTGTCTTATATTCATTAGGAGATGCTAAATTTCAGCTTTCAAATTTCAGCATTTCAATTTCAGCACGGTAAATGCACATTTAGACCGATTGTGGGCGTGTTTTAAGCGGAATTAAAAAATGTTTACAATTGTACTGCTTCGCACGACGTGGACCTTACGTACGAAGTCTCAGCACCCTAGCTCAAAATTTAAGGCCTAAAAACATGTGACATACAGACGGACGGACGGACGGACGAACGGACGGACGGACGAACGGACGAACGGACGAACGGACGGACGGACGGACGGACATAGCTCACTCGATTCAGAATTCGGTCTCGATCTTATATCCTTAAGGTCTTGGGGGTCTACCATTATTATTTCACCGTGTTACAAACTATGTGACAAACTTAATATACCTCCTATCCTATGGGATGGGGTATAAGAAGTGGAAGCTGCCTAGTTTCGTTTTCCACTGGATACCGAGAGTTTTTGAGACACTTTTGTCTTCCAATTTTAAAACAGTCATTATAGGGATGGGTTTGTCAATCAATGTTTTGTCAATCATTGCGAAAATAATATGACCCTGAGGGTTGGCTTGCTCCAGTAACTATTGTTGCAAAAATAATAATGCAACAGATCGGGTGTGATGCAACGTTCTGGGACTCTTTAATTGAGCCACTAACGTTCACCGCTGGAAAACATTTTTCACTGGTGTCCCTGACATCCAAAACATTCAAGTTTATAAGGATGGGTTCGGTACCATCCCAGTAAAAATATTTAAATTCACAGATTTTGTGATGCCTCCGAGCTAGCATTTACCGCTGCAATTTATAGAGTATAGACGACGAATTTCTTGCAGAATCGGCATCTTGCAATAAAGTGATTTATATCTTCATTATACCCGACCCAAGGTATATTAAGTTTGATGTATAGTTTGTAACGCAGTGAAATAATCACCGTAGACCCCTAAGACCTTTTAGAGATATGAATGGGACCGACAGGAGAATTGATTAAGCCATGTCCGTCCGTCCGTCCGTCCACTCTACATTATGTGCTGGTGCTCTTTGTTTTATTTTTCATCATAGGGTGGCACGCGCTCATGTGTGTGAAGTGCATATACATTTACCATTTACCATACGCAAAGAAATTATTGCTTACGTCTATGCAATAAAACCGGTTGTTGGTTGTGTGCTTGCTAGGGATCTTGTTTCTATTTTTTCTCTGCCGATTTCTTTTCTATTTCTCGATCCTCGACAGCTTAATTCTATCAAGTTGGATATCCGAATAGTTGTCCATTATGCATGCAGGCAAAAATGCATTGTTATGGCGATTTTGAATTCAAATGTCTGCTTTTGACTTCGAAAATGTTTGCTTTTGATTTCGTAGGTGCAAACACTAAGTTTATACCAACACCTACCTACACATAGGTCGTCCAAAATCAAGTGAACTTATGGGAAGCTTATTTTCTCGCGATTCCCACAAATTATTTTCTTGTGATAATTTGTGTTAAAGTACTATAAAGCCTCTTAGTCCAGTCAACTGGTTTTTCGGCCAGGGAAGAAATAGGGTAAAGTACCCTAATTCGAGCCCCCCCCCCAATAGCGAGCCCCCTGGATGAATTTGGTTAAAAAGCTAAGCCCCAGCTTTTAAAACAATAAATGTTTTTTAACCCAAAAAATAACTAATATATTTTCTTCGCATCGTATAATTTATTTTCAGGTTATTTGTCTTCAGGTGATTAGAAAAATTCAAAGTGTTTAGTAGTCTTTGGTAAGCAAGAAAAAGAGAGCATAATTTGTGAAATTTCTTAAGAAACTAGAAGCTTTAATTAAGAAGTTAGGCGATTTTCTTTTAGTTTAAGTTAACAAATTACGGCTTTATATAACAATAATAATTTTTAATGAATTTTCTTAAAAGAAAAAGTAAGAAAAAGAAGTTATTTATTAAAATTTCTTGGGGGCTCGTTACTGGGACGAAAATATAGGGAAATCCAGTAGCGAGCTAGGGGGGCTCGGTTTTGGGTTGACTAAAATATAATGATGTTCCAGTAACGAACCCTGCAGATTTTCAACGACAAAATTAAATTAAAAACCAAGCTTATTAAGTTTGTGCATGCCCGTATGTATTAATTTTTTTTATAAATGTATAGAAACCGAAAAGTGAGACAGAGCGTATGCTACCCTGCTATGACTATAAATTTCCATGCCTACTAAATGTAGCTGGGATGTAAAAAATATACTATTTTTATACCGTATGCTAGCCAGTTGCATAGATTTTGGACTGGAACCCCCCCTTGATAGCTAGAAAATTACTTTCTTAAAGCTACACTCTAAATAAAGGGCGAGGCATATTGCGAACATAAAACAAGAAAGTAAGTACAAGAGTTCGTCTGTAACGAACTACTAAATACCCGACACTATTCACCCAGCAACACCAACCCTTGAAGCTCTTGGCCTGAATGTTTTCATTCGAAGTCAATTATGAGTATGGGCTAAGCCTTAAAAACTGGGCATGGACTAAGAAGAAAATTTTTTAAACTTATATCGTTAGGACCATGAGGAAATGTGCGAAAAGCCATTTAACAGGAAATGTGCTTAGGCAAAAAAAAAGTTTTTTTTCCTAAAAACGCCCCCTAATGAAGGCGGAGCTTAAAATTTTGTTTGGAACAAACTTAGAAAATACTAGTATCTGTAATATTTGTTATATAATATTTTTTTGACTTAAGAGTGAACTTTCAGAGAAAGCAAGTTTTTAAAGTGGGCATGGTCGATGGTGTGGGCAGTTCAATTTTCGCCGTGTTAAAAGTTTTCAGGCGCAGTTTCTACACACAAAAATTTTATTTCCTTTGCCTTGTTTAACTTGGTCAAAAGGTCTTTTGAAACAAAATTTGCATTAGAGGCTGTCTAGCCCTCGGCGGATTTAACCAATTTCAACACTTTGCCTGTGCTACATAAGAGTTCAGCCGTGGTTCAAGTTTCAGCTCTCTAGCTTTATTCTGAAGACCTAAAACTTTCATCGCCATCACCACAGACGGCTGCAAACCTATCCAGTGCTCGTTGAAGTTCCTCTTTGGATTATGCAAGGATGGCCAAATCAGCCAGCCAATTCGAAACATTGCTCGCCTAGGCTGCGCTTCACCACCCAGTCCATATATGCTATGAAAAGGAGCTGCGACAGAACACAGCCCAGTATAAAGTTTAATTTTTCAATTAACACCGGGCATAGTCTATCTTCTTAAATTTTATGCATGAAAAACATTTCAAAATTGCCGTTTTCGACCCTAAGTTTTTAAGCCCATTCAAACAAGCGAAATAAAAACAAGTGGGAAAGTGCAACAGTGGGTATGCAAAAGCTTCAATCCATCTACGACGGAATGCACAATACCCGACCATACCAAAAAGGAAAATGATACGCCGCCAAAAAGTGGGCGGGATATAAAAATATAACTCTTGAATGCTTTATACTAGGTGGTTGCATACATTTCGGACTAAAACTCCGATTTTTTTACTAAAAAAATCACTTTTTAATCACAATATATACATAAAAGTTAGAAAATGCTTATATCTTAGATCCGCCGACGGCTACGCCCACAATAGGCTTCAAGGTGAGGCAACCTCTAATGCACATTTTGTTTCAAAAGACCTTTTGACCAAGTTAAACAAGGCAAAGGAAATAAAATTTTTGTGTGTAGAAACTGCGCCTGAAAACTTTTAACACGACGAAAATTGAACTGCCCACACCATCGACCATGCCCACTTTTGCAGTGTTTTATCTTTAAAAACTTGATTTCTCTAAAAGTTCACTCTTAAGTCAAAAAAAATATTATATGACAAATATTACAGATACTAGTATTTTCTAAGTTTGTTCCATACAAAATTTTAAGCTCCGCCTACATTAAGGGGCGTTTTCAGGAAAAAAACTTTTTTTTTGCTTAAGCACTTTTCTTGTAAAATGGCTTTTCGCACATTTCCTCATGGTCCTAACGATATAAGTTTAAATAATTTCCTTCTTAGTCCATGCCCAGTTAAGGCTTGGCCCATACTCATAATTGACTTCGAATGAAAACATTCAGGCCAAGAGCTTCAAGGGTTGGTGTTGCTGGGTGAATAGTGTCGGGTATTTAGTAGTTCGTTACAGACGAACTCTTGCACTTACTTTCTTGTTTTATGTTCGCAATATGCCTCGCCCTTTATTTAGAGTGTAGCTTTAAGAAAGTAATTTTCTAGGTATCAAGGCGGGGTTCCAGTCCAAAATCTATGCAACTGGCTAGCATACGGTATTTAAATATTATATTTTTTACATTACAGCTACATTTAGTAGGCATGGAAATTTATAGTCGTAGCAGGGTAGCATACGCTCTGTCGCACTTTCCGGTTTCTATACATTTATAAAAAAAATTAATACATACGGGCATGCACAAACTTAATAAGCTTGGTTTTTAATTTAATTTTGTCGTTGAAAATCTGCAAGGCTCGTTACTAGAACATCATTATTTTTTAGTCAACCCAAAACCGAGCCCCCCTAGCTCGCTACTGGATTTCCCTATTTTTTCGTCCCAGTAACGAGCCCCAAGAAATTTTAACAAATAACTTCTTTTTCTTACTTCTTCTTTTGAAAAAATTCATCAAAAATTATTATTGTTATATAAAGCCGTAATTTGTTTACTTAAACTAAAAGAAAATCGCCTAACTTCTTAATTAAAGCTTCTAGTTTCTTAAGAAATTTCACAAATTATGCTCTCTTTTTCTTGCTTACCAAAGAATACTAAACACTTTGAATTTTTCTAATCACCTGAAGACAAATTACCTGAAAACAAATTATACGATGCGAAGAAAATATATTAGTTATTTTTTGGGTTAAAAAACATTTATTGTTTTAAAAGCTGGGGCTGAGCTTTTTAACCAAATTCATCCAGGGGGCTCGCTATTGGGAGGGGGGGGGGGGCTCGAATTAGGGTACTTTACCCTATTTCTTCCCTGGCCGAAAAACCAGTTGACTGGACTAAGAGGCTTTATAAAGTAGTTAGTACTTTAACACAAATTATCACAAGAAAATAATTTGTGGGAATCGCGAGAAAATAAGCTTCCCATAAGTTCACTTGATTTTGGACGACCTATGTGTAGGTAGGTGTTGGTATAAACTTAGTGTTTGCACCTACGAAATCAAAAGCAAACATTTTCGAAATCAAAAGAAGACATTTGATTTCAAAATCGCCGTAACCATGCATTTTTGCCTGCATGCATAATGGACAACTATTCGGATATCCAACTTGATAGAATTTAGCTGTCGAGGATCGAGGAAAAGAAAAGAAATCGGCAGAGAAAAAATAGAAACAAGATCCCTAGCAAGCACACAACCAACAACCGGTTTTATTGCATAGACGTAAGCAATAATTTCTTTGCGTATGGTAAATTGTAAATGTATATGCACTTCACACACATGAGCGCGTGCCACCCTATGATGAAAAATAAAACAAAAAGCACCAGCACATAATGTAGAGAGCGCATTGATTGTTTTTCAGTTGGCGTCAGAGTCAGTAGAATCAGATTCAGAATATTCGAATAGAAGCTAATTTAGTTACCAATACATGCAAGTGCATTTGCTTGAACTCTGACTTCGGTTCTGAGGGAAACCTACGGTCTTGGGGGTCTATCGTTATTATTTCTCTATGTTCCATATTCGCCTGTATCAAACTTAATATACTCCATTTCTGTGGAATAAGGTATAAAAAGGATTAAAACTGCTTATCTTTGCTGCACTTTCAAAAAGGTACTTTGTCTGGGATTTTGAAAGAGAACTAAGTAACAAAAGGAACGAACTGATATAAACAAGGGTGCCTTTTAGTACCTGCACGTTTTTATACCCGACCCAGGGTATATTAAGTTTGATGTGAAGACCTTTTAGAGATATGAATGGGACCGGCGGGAGACTCGATTAAGCCATGTCCGTCCGTCCGTCCGTATGTAAACAACTTTTAGGCCTTAAATTTTAAGGTACAGAGCTGAAATTTAGTGGGTTGGCTAAAAGTCCATTGGACCAGATCAGGTTTGAAAATTAGCCGAATCCGCCCACAGACACGCCCACTACAGGCCCGTATGTGCAACCATCTCTTATTTAAAAAAAATGGCTTTCTAAATTTTAGCTATGTTAAAATAGTGCTAGCGCATTCATATTTGGTATGTAACATTGCCTTGTAATTGTCTTTGAAGTGGCCAAAAATGTTTAGCCTTTTCATTGACCACGCCCACTTTTTTAAGGGATTTTAATTTAAAATGGCTGTTTCTCGAAAAATGTATATGAAATTTGACTAAAAACTAGTGGGAGGGTTACAATCCGCCTAGGCGAATCGTTGGATACCCCATCAAAATTGACCCTTGTCAAGCTCCAACATGCGTCAAAAATCTTGGTTGTTAAATTTCAATTTCTATTAACTTTAATTGTGTTAAGAATTTGTCAGTTAAGAATGTGCTTCCTTGAAAAAGGGGCGTGGCATCCAGCCCTTTTCAATAAAATAATTTTTTTATCATATTTTTTATCAGATGTGGTACACATTTGTTGATTTCAGTTTTATATAAAAAATGTGTTTTTACTTAAAAACGCCCCTAAAGGTGGGCGTGACAAACATTTATTCAATTGAATTGATAGCTTACTCACATAACCGAACATTTTGTGGTGCAAGTTTTTTTAGGATTTAAAACAAATATATCAAATAAAAACCGTTCATTAGAATGTCAGAATGCTACTTAATATGCCTTCTAATGACCACGCCTACAAGGGGCCGGTTTTCGCCTTTTTCGCAAATGCCAATCACAAAACACTTAAGCGAGGATATCACATACGAAATTTTAGCTTCGACGACTTTGATTTTTCATGCTACTAAGTAAAGTGGGGTGCCGTGGCCTTGTGGTTAGTGTGTGTGCTTACTACGCTGCAGGTCTGGGTTCGTATCCTGCCATCGTCACCTAAAAAAAAAGACTTGCCACCTTCGCGAGGGTTTGACAAGCCCTCCGAGAGTATTAATTGTCTTGAAAAACTTCTCAAAGTGCCGTTCGGATTCGGCAAAAAATTGTAGGTCCCCTTGTATGTAAAGAAATTAACACACCAGCATACATTGTTGAGAAGTTCATCATATCAACATGCCCTTAAGGTCTTGGGGGTCTGCGGTGATTACTTCTCTATGTTACAAACTATGAATCAAACCTAATATGCCTCTTATCCTATGGGATGGGGTATAACAAGTGGGAAAGTGCAACAGTGCGTATGCAAAAGCTTCAGTCCATCTACGGCGGATTGCAAAATTTCCGACCATAGCAAAAAAACTGCCATGCCTCCGAAAAGTGGGCGGGATACAAAAATATAACCGTTGAATGCTTTATATTAGGTGGTTGCACACATTTCGGCCTAAAACTCCGCTTTTTAACTTAAAAAATCACTTTTTTTAACGCCACGCCCACAAAAGAGGGCGGAGATACATACACCAATTTTTTTTTTTAATACGAGGGTGGACGGAGGCTAAAACTCCAAAATCTTTCAAAGATACCAATACGCCCACTATAGCAGACATATAATACCGAAGTAGCCGATATTGGTTATGCCCGATTTCCACGTGCTAAAAAACTACACATTTTAAGAGACACTATGAAACTGCCAGAACGCACTTCATAGCAGTAAATTTTCGCTCTCTCATAATACTTCTTGACTACAACTAAGTTAACTTAACAAGTAATTCACGCTTTCGTAGTGTTTATCGCATTGGGTAGGTTGCTTTCCAATGAATGCACCTACTAAAGCCGTTCATTCGTGCGACTTCACCCTACGTCACTAGATCGAAGGGTCTTGTTCTTTGTAGTCGTCGCTCATTGTTTACATCGTTACGAGTCTCGTTGAGAGTACGGATCATTTCATTGTTGCAATGAACATGAAGGCGAGCATTTAGCTTTCGAGCAAAGTTTGCTACTTCTTCGCTCATGGTAGATATTCCTAAATCTCTGTGAATATCACTATTCCTAATATACCATGGAGCATTCACAATTGCTCTTAGTGTCTTGTTTTAAAAAGTCTGCAACATGGACATTTTGCTCGGCTTGGTACAACCACAAAGTTATATACCGTATGTCCAGGACAGCTTAAACACCTGCCTGTACAAGAGCAGTTTGTTATATATGCTTAATTTCGAAAATCTTCCGATAAGCCAATACATTTTCCTGAGCCTAATCGAGCTCGTCGCGCTTCTTCTTTACGTGTGGTTTCCACCTTAGTTTAGCGTCCAGTGTCATCCCTGGATATTTCGCTTCATTTGCATAAGGTATTTGTGCAGAATTTTTGAACAGACTTAAGTTGTTAACCCATGCGTAGACTTGTTCTCGTTAAGAGCGATTCACTAATTCTTCGTCGAGACACAAATTCTGCCCAATGCTAGTTGCAGGTTTCTCGTTGATGACTCGACTGATTCACCTGTTTCGAGGATGGCCGTATCGTCCGCAAACGTGGTCACGACTGTCTCGTCATCTAGAGGTATGTCTCTTGTGTAGAGCAGGAACAGGGCGGACCGAGGTGAACTCGAGTATTCAGTACTACACCTAACACGAAAGAGTCTGCTTTAAAGATAATTTTCCAATATTTGAAACATGTCTTCCGGCAAGTTTTGCCGTAGCCTATATTTCAAGCCTTCGTGCCATACCTTGTCGAAGGTTTGCGATACGTCGAGGAAAGCACTTGAACATGTTGTTTTAACCTTCTAAGGCTTTTTTCAATTTCATGCGTTATTCTGTAGACTTGATCTATTGTGGAATAGTTAGGTCTGAAACCGAATTGATGATCCGGATCAGAAGTATTTCGAATACTTTCGATGTTATCGGCAGAAGCTATAATCTAAGAGAAGCGTTTATCATATAAAGTTACTTGACTTTTTTGGTAGTTCTTTCAATATTTCGCCAGTGATCAGGTCGTAACCCGGGGCCTTATTTTTCTTAGGTTTGCTTATTGTCTGTCGGAGTTCAAATAACGAAACATTTTATACCCCATCCCATAGGATAGGAGGTATATTAAGTTTGTCACATAGATTGTAACACGGTGAAATAATAATGGTAGACCCCCAACACCTTAAGGGCATATGATCGAGACCGAATTCTGAATTGAATGAGCCATGTCCGTCCATCCGTCTATATGTCACATGTTCTTAGGCCTTAAATTTTGAGCTA
The DNA here is from genome assembly GCA_947623515.1 of Neoascia interrupta. NCBI lineage: Eukaryota > Metazoa > Arthropoda > Insecta > Diptera > Syrphidae > Neoascia > Neoascia interrupta. The sequence continues at coordinate 100,959,946 of OX392463.1, read as the reverse complement.
GGGTGCTGAAACTTCGTACGTAAGGTCCTCGTCATGCGAAGCAGTACAAGTGTAAAAATTTGAAATCCGCCCAAAAACACGCCCACAATCGGTCTAAATGTGCAACTACCTCCAGAGTTTTCACAACTGTAAGACGTTCTTAAAGGCAGAAAAACTTAATTTTGACTGGCCTGGAGCCTAATTTAGGAAAGCATGAAACAAAACAAGTGGGAAAGAGCAACAGTGCGTATGCAAAAGTGTCAATTCATCTACAAAGGATTGCAAAATACCCGACCATAAAAACTGCCACGCCTCCAAAAAGTGGGCGAGATACAAAAATATAACTGTGGAATTCTTAATACTAGTTGGTTGCATACATTTCGGTCTAAAACTCGCTTTTTAACTTAAAACCAGTGAGTAAGTGCAACAGTGTGTACGTACAAGTTACAGTCCGTAAAACGGACCGTTGAATACCCCATCCTATTCCACATTGTAAAATGCTGATGGCATAGTTATTTTTTGACATTTTATGAGTAATGCAAACTTGGAAAAGGGGCGTGGTCCAACCGCCCCTAATTACAAACTATTGATTATAAGATATTTCCACAGATATTTCCAAGTTACACTTAAATGTAAAAATGCTATATTTTGGTTCAAATTCAATATTTTTGAAAAATCGACCCCTAAAAGGGGGCGTGGCTAACAACTTTATATGAACGAAATCTGAACTGAAGTCTCATTTACCTAACCTGCTATTTTTTTGTTTGATGCCTTCCTAAATTAGGCTCAAGGCCAGTCGAAATTAAGTTTTTCTGGAAAATTTTAAAAATTTTTGTGGCGCAACAGGTCGAGGCGAACCAGGGCCAACTTTTCAACAATGTATGTTGGTGTGTTAATTTCTTTACATACAAGGGTAAAATGCATTTGAAAAGTTTATTATCATCATAATCATCATTTTCGAATGCCGCTTATCCTTAAAAAGGGTCGCGGAGCGAGGTTGGCCCTTCCATCTTTCTCGATCCTCCGCCACCAACTCAATAGACTCTGGCGCAATCCCCAGGCGGGACTCAGAGAGGTTCGTTACCTGATCCCACCACCTGTTTCTTGGCCTACCAGGGGGGCGACGCGCTCGCATCTCGGCTAGCATGACCTGTTTAGGAAGTCTGTCAGGGGGCATACGAATAACGTGTCCAAACCATCGAAGAATCGATCGCTCCACTCGGAGAAGTAGCTGCTCAACATTTAGATTGCTACGAATACTGACGTTTCTCATTCTGTTGCTTAGAGTAACACCAGCAACGCACCTCAAGAATCACATTTCGGCAGCTTGTACCCGACATCTAATTCTTTTGGTCATTACCCAAATTTGATGACCAAAGATGAGAGATTTGAAAATTTACCCTTAAAGTAACACCAGCAACGCACCTCAAGAATCACATTTCGGCAGCTTGTACCCGACATCTATTTCTTTTGGTCATTACCCAAATTTCCTGACCAAAGATGAGAGATTTGAAAATTTACCCTGAAAATATATGCCACGCTCACTAGAGGAGGTTTACCAATTAAATTTATCTTTTTTGTATCTTACATTCATCAGGAGATGCTAAATGTCAAATTCAGCCTTTTAAAACGTCTTACAGTTTTAAAAACTCTGGAGGTAGCTGCACATTTAGACCGATTGTGGGTGGTTCAAAAAATTTTACACTTCTACTGATTCGCATGACGTAGACCCGTAGTGCGAAGTTTCAGCACCCTAGCTCAAAATTTAAAACCTAAAAACATGTGACATACAGACGGACGGGCATGGCTCATTCGATTCAGAATTCGGTCTCGATCATATGCCCGTGAGGTCTTGGGGTCTACCATTATTATTTCACCGTGTTACAAACTATGTGACAAACTTAATATACCTCCTATTTTATGGGATGGGGTATAAAAATCACTTTATTTAACGCCACGCCCACAAAAGTACTTATACATGAAAGTTAGAAAATGCTAATATCTACAACTTTTGTCATAAAATTTTTAGTCAAATTTCATATATATTTATTGAAAAACAGCCATTTAAAACTAAAATCACTTTAAAAAGTGGGCGTGGTTAATGAAAAGGCTAAATTTTTTTGGCCACTTCAAAGGCAATTACAAGGCAATACTACATACCAAAAATGAATGCGCTAGCACTATTCTAACATAGCTAAAATTTAGAATAAGTATTTTTTTAAATTAGAGATGGTCGCACATACAGGCCTGTAGTGGGCGTGTCTGTGGGCGGATTCGGATAATTTTCAAACTTTATCTGGTCCAATGGACTCCCACCAACCCACAAAATTTCAGCTCTGTACCTTAAAGTTTAAGGCCTAAAAGTTGTTTACACACGGACGGACGGACGGACGGACATGGATTAGTCGATTCTCCTGGCGGTCCCATTCATATCACTTAAAGGTCTTAGGGGTCTACGGTGATTATTTCACTGCGTTACAAACGATGCAGCAAACTTAATAAACCCTGGGTCGGGTATAAAAATTAGCAGGTTAGGTAAACGAGACTTCGTACCAGATTTCGTTCCTATAAAGTTTTTAGCCACGCCCCCTTTTAGGGGTCTGTTTTTCAAAAATATTGAATTTGAACCAAAAAAAATGCATTTTTACGTACATTTAAGTGTAACTTGGAAATATCGGTGGAAATATCTTATAATCTATCTTATCTATATATATCTATCTCTTAGGGAGAAGATTCTTAACTGGGAAATTTTAAACACAATTGAAATTTAATGAAACTGAAATTTAACAACCAAGATTTATAACACAATTCGGAGCTTGACAGTGGTCAATTGGGATTAGGTATCCAACGATTCGCCTAAGCAGATTGTAACCCAGTTAAAACCTTACAACATTTCTTTCAGTTTGTTAGTGAGGTGGTTCAAGAGGGTTTTGTCTGGAGGAGCCCTCGTGCGTTGCCATCTTCTACGCGCTTTTCTCTTTTCACGAATCAAATCTTCAATTTCGAGCGGATGTGTTGTGCGTACTTGCCCGTCGGTGCTAACTGATTTCTTTTGGGACAAAGTGTTGTTCCAAGCAGCGCTCTGAATTGCTTCAATAAATTTGTCAGTTGCGGTTTCTATCTCGAAAGGACTTTTGAATGGCACATTCAAGCCAACACCCTCCTTACAGTCCTTTCAGAAGGCGTCCCAGTTCATGTTTTTGCTTGCTAATCTAGGAGCTCTTTCTGTTTTCGCCAGTCTTCCATCCATCTTCAAGATTACTTCTGAGTGGGCAGAGCAAAGACCATAACACTCATGGATTCGCGTAAGGTATTTGGGGTACCCCTTAGCGATGAAAAAGTCGACAAGGTCAGGCTTTTTATTCCTATCGGTTGGCCAATATGTTGGCTTACCCGTGGAGAAAAAGTCCACCCCACGTTTCATACTGTTTATGTACAGTAATCTGCCACTTGTTAAATTGCATCGTGAACCCCAAAAAGTATGTTTCGCGTTAAAGTCACCCCCAATAATAAAATTGAACCCAATGAAGTCATACATACGATTAAGATCGTCTTCCACGAGTCTATATCCTGGCGGGAAATAACAAAATGCAATGTTGGAATCTAAGCAGTCAATTTTTACAAAAACTGAACTGATCTGCATGGAGTCTAGCTTAACTTTTGTGCTCTTGAAGTGCTTTATGCAGTTCTTAATGTAGAGGGAGGATCCTCCTCCCGAATTTTGCAAAGGGTGATGTGCGTGATAGTCATTGTAACCTTTAAGTTTGGGTCTAGGCCCGTTTTTAAGCTGAGTTTCCGTAATCATGCAAATATCAATATTATTTTTCCGTAGAAATACTCCTAGTTCGTCTATTTTACTCATTCCATATTCGTATTTTAAATAACTGTTTCATATTCATGTTCTCTTGTAATTTTTTCGAGGGATAAACTCGAACTTGCTCAGTTTGTCATATACAGGGTGTTTCCAAATTCGATGCAAATATTTTGACACAAGATTCTTGGGTATATTTGAAGAAAAAAATTGTCGTACAGTATGGGCCTATCTCAAATTTTGATACCACTTATTGGGAATTTAAGAAAACACCTACTTTGAGGTACCTTGACCCATACCAACACAAATATCTCCGCCAGCACTTACAACAGGTACTTCATTTAGGACTTAAATTTTAGAAGAAATAGTATTCCTTTTAACTGCATTCAAATAAAATTGATAACTTTTTTAACTTTCGAGATATTTGCTTTTAAGTCGGATCCTTTTTTCCTGCCCATGACATTTTTTTGACTTTCAAGACACATTTCTGCGAAAAATACGTAATAAACATATCGGTAATTTTTTTTCTAGTGCACCTAACAATACTTAATAAAAATTGCTAAGACAAGTTACCCGAAAAACCCACAGATTTTATGATACTTGGGAAATTCCATAGCAGGTAAAATTATGAAAAACTCTTTTCACGAAGCCGCGACAGGTATAAGGTGGAAATATGATTTGTTACCTACTTTTATAACCGCGATTGACAAGAAGAACGATTTTTTGACTATGTATTAATAATTTACGTAGGTTTTAGAGCATGCATTTTTATTAGACTACCTGATAAAAAAACAAACAGTACAAACTATGTGACAAACTTAATATACCTCCTATCCTATGGGATGGGGTATAAAAATACTCGTTTAATGAAAGACAAAAAAGGTAGGTAACGAAAGAGTGCGTAACACCGAACCAACCAGCAGTCGAATTCTTCATGGACGAGGACGAACTTGCACTTGAGACCGAGTCAGTCTTAAGGAAAAGGTCTAGCAAGAAGCGTAAGGCGAATTCCTCTCCCGAAGTAATACAAAAAGAAGATAAGCCCTCTGGCTCAATCAAGGCTAAACCAGAAGCGAAAGTTCGTCCACCTCCCGCAATAAACATCGTCGGGATAGCAGACTTCGGGAGATTGCGCAACCTCCTTGCAAACGCGGTGAGAACAGAAAACTATAAGCTTACTTCGCACCGAAATAACGTGTGGAAAGTAAATGTTGGCAACGCCGATTCCTATCGCGCACTGTCTCTTAAACTGAATGCAGAAAGAATCGAGTGGTATACTTATCAAAATAAGTACGAAAAACCACTGCGAGTCATTGTAAGGGGGCTCCACCCATTATGCACAAAAGAAGACGTTGTAAAAAACGTAAAAAATAAAGGCCTTAAAATTATTGATGCCGTCAATATCATTAAAAAGGAAAAGCAACGCACGGAAGGAGAAAGAGACACTGTGATCAGACGCGGCCTTCCAATTTTTATGCTCTCCTTTGAAAGAACTGAGAGCATAAGCGATATTTATAAGACAACCAGTGAGTAAGTGCTACAGTGTGTACGCAGAAGTTACAGTCCGTAAAACGGACCGTTGAATACCCCATCCTATCCCACATTGTAAAATGCTGATGGCATAGTTATTTTTTGACATTTTATGGGTAATGCAATCCTTGAAAAGGGGCGTGGCTCAACCACCCCTAATAACAAACTAATTATTATAAGATATTTCCACAGATGTTTCCAAGTTACACCTAATTGTACGTAAAAATGCAATTTTTTTGTTCAAATTCAATATTTTGGAAAAATCGACCCCTAAAAGGGGGCGTGGCTTAAAGCTTTATACGAACGAAATCTGGACGGAAGTATTATTTACCTAACCTGCTACTTTTTTTGTTTCATGCTTTCCTAAATTAGGCTCAAGGGCAGTCGAAATTAAGTTTTTCTCGAAAATTTTAGGTTTTTCTTCAATTCTGCCTCCAAATGTGGGCGGGGCCCGAAGTCTTGTATAAACAAAATGTGGAACTAAGCGTTTTCTACATAAAATATTAAGCAAATTTTTTTCAATTTCGAGCAAAAATACTGAGTAAACTGCATTTGAAAATGTACCCTTAAAATAGATACCACGCCCACTAGAGGAGGTTTACCAATTAAATTTGTCTTCTTTGTGTCTTATATTAGGTTAGGTTAGGTTGATGGATGCCCTTTTGACAATAGTCACGGCTTCACTTAGACCAGCAGTTGGGTCCATTGTGTCCATTGGGAACCTTCTTAATACCTGGAACGAAAACAGAAATAGACCGCTGTTAGAAGCTCAGAGTTCCGCCCTCTTGGACCCATCCGGATTTGTATACAAATCTTAGGAGGTCCTTTAGATCTACATTATTTAGATCTTCGAGCTCGTTGAAGAAGTAGCTGCCGAGGATACTACGCCTGATGCTGTTTAGGGCTGGGCATTCGCAGAGTAGATGACGAACAGATTCAATTTCTTCAACGTCCCTGCAGCTCCTGCAGTAATCGTTATGCGGTATGCCTAGCCGCTCAGCGTGTAGACCCACAGCGCAGTGCCCCGTGAGGATTCCCGTGAGTACTCGGATGTTCCTGCGGGCTAGTCCGATCAAAAATAGTGATCCTTTTTTGTTTACCGCTGGCCATAGCTCCCTTGTGTGTCTGCACGTATCATGTTCTGTCCAACGTAGATTGGTTCTACTCAAGGATTCAGTTTCTAACCTACGTGCTATCGAACTCAGCGGGACTCTTATGGATTTGAGGGCTAGAGATGCATTCATTCCAGACCCAAATCTCGCAAGCGTGTCCGCTTCTTCGTTTCCCGATATATCGGTGTGACCTGGCACCCAACACATAGTTACAGTGTTGCCAAGTGATAACTCGTCCAGAATTTCCCTGCATAGTTTCATAGCCCTTGACTTTACCACGTCTGATTCCAAGGCTTTAATTGCCGCTTGGCTATCAGAGTACATGGTGATGGTCTTGTTTGCGGGGCCGTATTTCTTCAGCTCGGTGGCAGCTTCGATTATGGCTGCCAGCTCCGCCTGAAAAATGCTGCAGTCGTCATTGATTCGGAAAGATTTACCTAGACCCAAATCTCCACAGAAAATGCCCGCACCGGTTCCGACGTCCATCTTAGAGCCGTCGGTATATACGGCGATCTCGTCGTCTCCTGTAATAATCTTATCTTCCCATTCACCTCTTTCAGGTATTCTGGTAGCGAATCTCCTGTTGAAGGCGAATGTCATAGGTAGGTAATCTGTGACTGGGGTGTTTGTGGAAGCAGCCCACTGAGTTTCCACAGAGGCGTGTCCATAAGATCTTGAGGACCACAGTCCGGATTCCCTTAGGCGAACAGCTGTTTTAGCTGCCTTGCTGCTGCAGTATATGTCCAAGGGGGTGAGGTTGAGTAGTACCTCCAGTACCGCGGTGGGTGTGGTCCTTAGGGACCCTGTTATACCTATGCAGGCTGCCCTTTGAACTTTGGTGAGGCTAGAGAGATGACACTTTCTTTCCGTAGCCTTCCACCATACAACTGCACCGTAAGTTAAGATGGGTCTTACAACCGCTATATACATCCAGTGTACCATGTTTGGTTGCAGTCCCCACATGCTTCCGAACGTTCTGCGGCAGGCGTATAGTGCCACGTATGCCCGCTTGACACGATCTTTTATATTATCCCTCCAGTTGAGTTTGGAGTCTAATATGACGCCCAGGTATCTTACCGATCTGGATAACGGTAACTCCACTCCCCCATTCTCGGGTTGCTGAAGGATGGTGTCTTATATTAACTAAGAGATGCTAAATGTCAAATTTCAGCCTTTTAGAACGTCTTATAATTTTGAAAAATCTGGAGGTAGTTGCATATTTAGACCGATTGTGGGCGTGTCTTTGGGCGGATTTCAAAACCTTTTACACTTGTACTGCTTCGCATGCCGCGCACTGATGTACGAAGTTTCAGCACCCTAGCTCAAAATTTAAGGCCTAAAAACATGTGACATACAGACGGACGGACGGACGGACGGACGGACATGGCTCGTTCGATTCAGAATTCGGTCTCGATCGTATGCCCTTAAGGTCTTGGGGGTCTACAAACTATGTTAGTTACAAACTATGTAGTGTTACAAACTATGTGACAAACTTAATATACCTTCTATCCTATGGGATGGGGTATAATAATACTTAACATCAGGGTTAAAATCGAACCCATGCGAAAGGGCAATAGACGGAGCAATAGACGCAGACGCGGCGTGTTAGCGATGCCAAGAATTCAGGCACACAAGTGCCTACTGCCAAAAAGAACCACGTTGCGTGAAATGTGCCGGAAAACACCTCTCAACGGAGTGCAAAGTTGACATAAAGGCTCCAGCAGTTTGCGCCAATTGCCACAGAAACCACCCCGCAAACTATCGAAGCTGCGAAGTAAAGCAAATATATGGCTTTATTTGCCATAGAGCTGCAAAAGGGACGAGAAGCTCTTAAGGAAAATACTCGAGGTCAGAATCCAAGCCTAGGACGTCCAAAAACTGCTGAAACTCCTAAGCCAAAGACTCCGAAGAGGTCAAAGCCGATCAAAAGTGCGAGATTGGCAAAGGAGGCGTGGACAAAAGGCGTAAAAGCTCCACAAAAGAGCGGCGCCAGTTAAAGTGCAGCGGAGAAACCACCACTGGTCGGACCGAAATCATACGCACAGGTTGCGGCAAACGAAAACAATTCAAGATCGCCCACAACAGATGGAGTGTCTCAGATCCTCGCTGTAATCTTGGTGAAACTTGAGGATCAGACTAAAATCAACAAAGTTATATTTGACAAACTGAGCAAGCTCGAGTTTAAGCCTCGGAATAATTAAAAGAGCACATGAATATGAAACAGTTATTCAAAATACTAACATGGAATGCAAACGGCCTTCTGAATAAAATAGACGAACTAGAAGTATTTCTACGGAAAAATTATACTGATATTTGCATGATTACGGAAACTCACCTTAAAAACGGGTCTACACCAAAACTTAAAGGTTACAATGACTATCACGCACATCACCCTTCGCAAAATTCGAGAGGAGGATCCTCCCTCTACATTAAGAACTGCATAAAGCACTTCAAGAACACAGAAGTTGAGCTAGACTCTATGCAGATCAGTTCAGTTTCTGTAAAAATTGACTGCTTAGATTATAACATTGCATCTTCTTATTTCCCGCCAGGATATAGACTGGTGGAAGACGACCTCAATCGTATGTATGACTTCATTGGGTTCAATTTTATCATTGGGGGTGACTTTAACGCGAAGCATACTTTTTGGGGTTCACGATGCAATTTAAAAAGTGGCAGATTACTGTACATAAACAGTATGAAACGTGGGGTGGACTTTTTCTCCACGGGTAAGCCAACATATTGGCCAACCGATAGGAATAAAAAGCCTGACCTTGTCGACTTTTTCATCGCTAAAGGGTACCCCAAATACCTTACTCGAATTGAAGAGTGTTATGATCTTTGCTCAGACCACTCAGTAGTAATCTTGAAGATGGGTGGAGGACTGGCGAAAATAGAAAGAGCTCTTAGATTAGTAAGCAAAAACATGAACGGGGACGTCTTCAGAAAGGACTGTAAGGAGGGTGTTGGCTTGAATGTGCCATTCAAAAGTCCTGTCGAGTTAGAAACCGCAGTTGACAAATTCATTGAAGGAATTCAGAGCGCAAGGCACGAGGGCTCCCCCAGACAAAACCCTCTTGAACCAGCTCTCTAACAAACTGAAAGGAATGTTGCAGGATCTTAAAAATCTTGAGACCACTGAATACCTTGAAGGCTTGTCGGCGGATAGGAGCTCAAACTACTCACTGTGGAAAGCAGTTAAGTCTATCAAGAAACCTATAATCCACTCGGCACCAATCAAAAAAGCTCCAATTGATAAGAATGAAAAGCGCAAATGATAAAAAATCTTATAGGCCCATATCGCTTCTGCCGATAATATCGAAAGTATTCGAAAAACTTCTGCTGAAGCGATTACAACCAATAATTGCAGAAAGACGCTTAATCCCGGATCATCAATTCGGTTTCAGACCTAACCATTCCACAATAGATCAAGTCTACAGAATAACGCATGAAATTGAAAAAGCCATAGAAGGGAAAAAAGTATGTTCAAGTGCTTTTCTCGACGTATCGCAAGCCTTCGACAAGGTATGGCACGAAGGCTTGATATATAAGCTACGGCAAAACTTGCCGGAGGACATGTTTAAAATATTGGAAAATTATCTTTAAAGCAGACTCTTTCGTGCTAGGTGTAGTAGTGAATACTCGAGTTTCAAGCAAATTCGGGCTGGCGTACCCCAGGGAAGCGTCCTCGGTCCGACCCTGTTCTTGCTCTACACAAGAGACATACCTCTAGATGACGAGACTATCGTGGCCACGTTTGCGGACGATACGGCCATCCTGGCAACAGGTGAATCAGTCGAGTCATCAAGGAGAAACCTCCAACGAGCATTGGACAGAATTTGTGTCTGGACGAAGACTTGGCGAATCGCTCTTTACGAGAACAAGTCTACGCATGTGAATTTGACTTACAGAAGGATTAACAATTTACCTCTGTTCAAAAAATCTGCACAAATACCTTATGCAAATGAATGAAAGGATGACACTGGATGCTAAAAGAAGGTGGAAACCACACGTAAAGAAGAAGCGCGACGAGCTCGAGATAAGGCTCAGGGAAACGTATTGGCTTATCGGAAGATTTTCGAAATTAAGCATATATAACAAACTTCTCTTGTACAGGCAGATGTTAAAGCCTTCCTGGACATACGGTACACAACTTTGGGGTTGTACCAAGCCGAGCAACATGCCCATGTTGCAGACTTTCTAAAACAAGACACTATGAGCAATTGTAACAATGAAATGATCCGTACTCTAAACGAGACTCTTAACGATGTGAACAACGAGGGACGACTACAAAGAACAAGACCCTTCGATCTAGCGATGTAGGGTGAAGCCGCACGAATGAACGGCTTAGTAGGTGCATTCACAGGAAAGCAACCTATCCAATGCGATTAACACTACGGAAGCGTAAACTACTTGTTAAGTTAACTTAGTTGTAGTCAAAAAGTATTATAAGAGAGCGAAAATTTACTACTATGAAGTGCGTTCTGGCGTTTCATAGTGTCTCTCATAAATGGGTGGTTTTTTAGCACGTGGAAATCGGGCATAACCAATATCGGCTACTTCGGTATTATATACCTGCTATAGTGGGCGTATTGGTATCTTTGAAAGATTTTCGAGTTTTAGCCTCCGTCCACCCTAGTATTCAAAAAAAAAAAAAAAACTTACGGTTTCAGCACCCTAGCTCAAAATTTAAGGCCTCAAAACTTGTGACATACAGACGGACGGACGGATTCGATTCAGAATTCGGTCTCGGTCATATGCTCTTAAGGTCTTGGGGGTCTACCATTACTATTTCACCGTGTTACAAACTATGTGACAAACTTAATATACCTCCTATCCTATGGGATGGGGTATAATGAAACAAAACCAGTGAGTAAGTTACAGTCCGTAAAACGGACCGTTGAATACCCCATCCTATCCCACATTGTAAAATGCTGATGGCATAGTTATTTTTTGACATTTTATGAGTAATGCAAACTTGGAAAAGGGGCGTGGTCCAACCGCCCCTAATTACAAACTATTGATTATAAGATATTTCCACAGATATTTCCAAGTTACACTTAAATGTACGTAAAATTGCAATTTTTTGGTTCAAATTCAATATTTTTGAAAAATCGACCCCTAAAAGGGGGCGTGGCTAATAACTTTGTATGAATGAAATCTGGAACGAAGTCTCGTTTACCTAGCCTGCTACGTTTTTTGTTTCATGCTTTCCTAAATTAAGCTCAAGGCCAGTCGAAATTAAGTTCTTTTAGAAAATTTTAGGTTCTGCCTCCAAATGTTGACGTGGCCCAGAGTCTTGTATGAACAAAATGTGAAACTAAGCGTTTTCTACATACAATATTAAGCAAATTTTTTTCAATGTCGAACATAAAGCTTTTTGCCAAAAAGTTATAAATTTCTGCATTTTTAGCGGCCCGTCCAAAAATGGAAAAAGGGCCTCTTATCGTATCGCTTGTCCCGCTTGGACATTGTCCGTCCGTCCGTTCAATCGCTTTATAACTTCTGAACGGTAATTCGTAGAAAAACAAAATTTGGTGTGCGTATAAACTGCGGAAACAGTCAGAGAATCTAAAGAGGGCAAATTTTTTTAACCACAAATAACGGTTTAATTACAGTTTGAAATTTCATGTGAAAATGGACTTATTGTTTTTCAGTGTTTTTTTTTCAAAAGTTTAGTAGGCAAGAGCTAGAAAAAAACAACTTAGGTTTAGGAAATACCAAGCTTTGAAATGAAGAGTCGAAAATGCATGACGTTTTTCAAAGTGTTGGAGGCCATAACTTTTGAGCGGCTTATCACTCAAAATCAATATTGCACACGTATAAAGCAACTCAAAGTAAACCAACGCTTAGGTCATATTTTTCAAAAACGGTTTGAGTACTGCAGTTTTGACGCATTTTCGAAAACAAATCGCAAAAGTGCATGAAAAAACGTGTGTCCTCCTTATCTCCGGTGGAATTCTATGAAAAAAATCACACGTATCAGAAATAATTCAAAATTTTAAGAAAAATTATAGCGGATTTTTTTCATTCCTATTCTAGTTTTCATTCCTTTTCTTCTTTTCATTCCTATTTTCCTTTGCATTCCTTTTCTCCTTTCCATTCCTATTCTTCTTTCCGTTTCGTTAATTTTTCTAGTTTTCCTATTCTAGTTTTCATTCCTTTTCTTCTTTTCATTCCTATTCTCCTTTGCATTCCTTTTCTCCTTGCCATTCCTATTCTCCTTTCCATTCGTTTATTTTCTTGCTTTCCATACCCGCCCAGTTACCATTAATGCATCATTTTAAATAGAAAAAAAAGTCCTTCCTTTTAAGTTTTTGTTCACTTTTTTTTTTAAAAAAGGGGCGTGGCATGTCCAATCCCTTTAACCGAAAATCAATATTAGCATAGAGATATCCAAGTTTGCGGCTAAAATGAATAAATTTGTGAAATTGACCGCTACAGGTGTGCGTGGCCGAAAACTTTTTATGAACGAGATCTGAAATAGTATCCGGTGTTCTTTATGTGGTAAATTTTATTTCTCATTCTATTCTTAGTAAAGCTAAAAAGCAGTCGAAAACAATGTTTTTCTGGAAATTTATAGGTTTTTATGGAATTGTGCCTCTAAATATGGGTGGGGATTAAAACTTTGTATGAACTAAATGTAGAACTTTATATTTTCTACATGTTAAAAGGAAAAAAATGTTCGATTTGGAACAAAAATATTGAATAAATTGCATTCGAACAATTTCTCTTTAATTCGATGCCAAAAATTTAAGTTTTTTGGGTAAAATTCAACAATTTCGTAATATCAACCTCTAAACATTGGCGTGGCCAAAAACTTTGAAGGAACGAAATCTAGTATAGAATCCGGTGAAGTTAATGTGCTAAATTTTATTTCTTAGCCTTACTTAAGTTAAGCTAAAAAGTAGTCGAAATCAATGTTTTCTGGAAAATTAGAGGTTTTTCTTAAACTCTGCCTCCAAATGTGGGCGTGGCCCAAAACTCTGTATAAAAGAGATTTAAAGAAAAGTGTTTTCTACATAATATGTTAAGTAAATTTTTTTCGATTTGAATCGAAAATATTGAATAAATTGCATGTGAAAGATTACACTTTCAATTAATGCCACGCCCACAAGGGGCGGGCGGCCTGTGGACTTTATTTTCATTTGGTATGACTTGTCTAATGTTTACAAGATGCTAGATAATAAATTTCAGCTTTTCACGACGTCTTACAGTGGCACATTTTGACTGATTGTAGGCGTGTCTGTGGGCGGATCTGAAAAATTTTAACACTTATATTGCTTCGGATGACCGAGAGCTTACGTACAAATAAGCCATGTCCGTCCGTCTGTCCGTCCGTATGTCACCGATTTTTAGGCCTTAAATTTTGAGCTAGGAAGCTGAAATTTTGTACGTAAGCTCTCTGTCATCTGAAGCAATATAAGTGCTAAAATTTTTAAGAACCGCACACAGACATGCCCACAATCGGTCAAAATGTGCAACAACCTCTGGCGCTTAGAAGACTGTAAGACGTCGTGAAAAGCTGAACTTTATTATTTAGCATCTTCTAATGATTACAAGTCATACCAAATGAAAATAAAGTCCAAAGACCGCCCGCCCCTTGTGGGCGTGGCATTAATTGAAAGTGTAATCTTTCACATGCAATTTATTCAATATTTTCGATTCAAATCGAAAAAAATTTACTTAACATATTATGTGGAAAACACTTTTCTTTAAATCTCTTTTATACAGAGTTTTGGGCCACGCCCACATTTGGAGGCAGAGTTTAAGAAAAACCTCTAATTTTCCAGAAAACATTGATTTCGACTACTTTTTAGCCTAACTTAAAAAAGGCTAAGAAATAAAATTTAGCACATTAGCTTCACCGGATTCTATACTAGATTTCGTTCCTTCAAAGTTTTTGGCCACGCCAATGTTTAGAGGTTAATATTACGAAATTGTTGAATTTTTCCCAAAAAATTGCATTTTTGGCATCGAATTAAAGAGTAATTGTTCGAATGCAATTTATTCAATACTTTTGTTCCAAATCGAACAAAAGTTTTTTTTTCTTTGTATGTTATATAGAAAATATAAAGTTCTACATTTAGTTCATACAAAGTTTTGAGCAATACCCATATTTAGAAGCACAATTCCATAAAAACCTATAAACTTCCAGAAAAACATTGATTTCGACTGCTTTTTAGCTTTACTAAGAATAGAATGTGAAATAAAATTTACCACATAAAGAACACCGGATATTATTTCAGATTTCATTCGTACAAAGTTTTCGGCCACGCCCACCTGTAGCGGTCAATTTCACAAAATTATTGAATTTGAACCAAAAAATCACAGTTTTGCGTACATTTTAGCCGCAAACTTGGATATTTCTTTGCTTATATTGATTTACGGTTAAAGGGGTTGCAAAAAAGTGAACAAAAACTTAAAAGGAAGGACTTTTTTTCTATTTAAAATTATGCATAAATGGTAACTGGGCGGGTATGGAAAACAAGAAAATAAATTAATGGAAAGGAGAATAGGGATGGCAAGGAGAAAAGGAATGCAAAAGAGAATAGGAATGAAAAGAAGAAAAGGAATGAAAACTAAAATAGGAAAACTAAAAAAATAAACGAATGGAAAGGAGAATAGGAATAAAAAGGAGAAAAGGAATGCAAAGGAATGAAAACTAGAATAGTAATGAAAAAAATACGTGTGATTTTTTTCATAGGCTCCCACCAAACACCGCCGGAGATAAGGAGGGGGACACACCTTTTTTCATGCATTTTTGTGATTTTTTTTCGAAAATGCGTCAAAAGTGCAGTACTCAAACTGTTTTTGAAAAATATGACCTAGACGCTTGGTTTACTTTGAGTTGCTTTATACGTGTACAATATTGGTTTTGAGCGATAAGCCGCTCAAAAGTTATGGCCTACAACACTTTGAAAAACGTCATGCATTTTCGACTCTTCGTTTCAAAGCTTAGTATTTCCTAAACCTAAGTTGTGTTTTTCTAGTTCTTTCCTACTAAACTTTTTGAAAAAAAAAAACACTGAAAAACAATAAGTTCATTTTCACATGAAATTTCAAACTGTAATTAAACCGTTATTTGTCGTTAAAAAAATTGCCCTCTTTAGATTCTCTGACTGTTTCCGCAGTCAGTTGTTTTTCTACGACTTACCGTTCAGAAGTTATAAAGCGATTGGACGGACGGACAACGTCCAAGCGATACCATAAGAGGTCATTTTTCCATTTTTGGACTGATCGCTAAAAATGCACAATTTTATGACTTTTTGACAAAAAGATAAAAAAAGTTTAGTGATTTAGAATTGTTGCATTTTTGTGGTGAAGCCATATCCATGGAAAGTAGCAAAGCTGAAATTCGGATTAAGCACCCCAAATACAATCAAGAATGAGTGAAAAAAAAATTCTGCAGTTTTTATACCCCATCCCATAGGTAGGAGGTATATTAAGTTTGTCACATAGTTTGTAACACGGTGAAATAATAATGGCAGACCCCCAAGACCTTAAGGGCATATGATCCGGACCGAATTTTGAATCGAATGAGCCATGTCCGTCCGTCCGTCCGTCCGTCCGTCTGTATGTTCATGTTTTTAGGCCTTAAATTTTGAGCTAGGGTGCTGAAACATCGTACACGTAAGGTCCGTCATGCGAAGCAGTACAAGTGTAAAAATTTTTGAAATCCGCCCAAAGACACGCCCACAATCAGTCTAAATGTGCAACTACCTCCAGAATTTTCAAAACTGTAAGACGTTCTAAAAGGCTGAAATTTAACATTTAGAATCTCCTAATAAATGTAAGACACAAAAAAGAAAAATTTAATCGGAAACCTCCTCAAGTGGGCGTGGCATCTATTTTAATAGTAAATATTCAAATGCAGTTTACTCAATATTTTTGCTCGAAATTGAAAAAAATTTGCTTAATATTTTATGTAGAAAACGCTTAGTTCTACATTTTGTTCATACAAGACTTTGGGCCACGCCCATATTTGGAGGCAGAATTGAAGAAAAACCTAAATTTTGCCTGAAAAACTTAATTTCGACTAGCCTTGAGCCTAATTTAGGAGAGCATGAAACAAAAAAAGTAGCAGGTTAGGTAAATGAAACTTAAGTCCAGATTTCGTTCATATAAAGTTCTTAGCCACGCCCCCTTTTAAGGGTCGATTTTTCAAAAACATTGAATTTGGACCAAAAATTACATTTTTACGTACATTTAAGTGTAACTTGGATATATATGTGGTTTCTCATTAGGGGCGGTTGGACCACGCCCCTTTTCGAAGTTTGCATTACTTATAAAATGTCAAAAAATAACCATGTCATCAGCATTTTA
Organism: Neoascia interrupta; assembly: GCA_947623515.1. Taxonomy (NCBI): domain Eukaryota; kingdom Metazoa; phylum Arthropoda; class Insecta; order Diptera; family Syrphidae; genus Neoascia; species Neoascia interrupta. The sequence goes on along the minus strand of OX392463.1, from coordinate 100,943,188 downwards.
CAATCCTACCCCACGGATGGGGTATTCAACGGTCCGTTTTACGGACTGTAACTTCTGCGTACACACTGTAGCACTTACTCACTGGTTTTGTTAGTATTATTATTTCTTTATTATTATGTAAATAAATTACAATTAACAATATTATTAATAGCACTAGCTACCAGGGCTATCGGCTACATTAATAAACTTAATGATTAATATAAATTTTAAAATTATAATATAAGATTATAGCAAGTTGTCAAGTTTAAGATATTTAAGGACTGTAAAAACATTTTTTATATTAGTGTCTGTAGCAGATTTTAGGAGATCGGCAAATGAGGAGTTGACTAGGGAATTTGATGTGTCGATGATCTTATGACATTCCAATAGATGTTTTGTTTTCAGGATGCAGTTGTCGTTGCAAAGATGGCAGATTTGGGGGTCCTTTTTGGCCAGGATATGACTGTGCGTTAGGTTGGTGCGGCCCATAGGAGACGGAGAAAACATCGGATCATATTTTTATGACAATTTGTGGGATAGTTTGCCCTTTCTGCTTCTGTGTTGATGGCTGAATAGTGATGGACGTATTGTTGCCATGCCTCCAGTTTCCTTTGTTTTTAAATAACCCTTATTTGTCTTTGTATGTCTTTGTTGTTGTGAGTATAGAATTTTAAAAGTGGTTCGTTTGAGGTTGCTGCCTTAGCAGCTTTATCCGCTTCTTCATTCCCTTTAATACCCATGTGTGCAGGAACCCACATTAACTTGTTATATTTCTCATTTGTTGAGACGGTCTCTGATAGCTTCGACTATTGGAGTTTTATTATTAATATTTCCGATAGCTGATATAACAGAGAGGCTGTCGGTGCAGATAATAGTTTTGTGTTTGTTGTTTAATGTTGCAGCCTTGAATATTGCAAGAGCTTCTGCAGAAAAAAACTGAACAAATGCCGAGGGTTATACCTTTACTCAGGACCTTTCCGTTTTCTTCGACTACCGCAAAAGCCGTACATTTATTGGTTTTGGATCCATCGGTAAAAATAAGTTTCCATTTAGCTGATACATATTTGTGTGCTATGTCTTTGAACCTAGACCTGAAAGTTTCCGCACTTGTGGATGCTTTGTGTAGGTGATTAAGGTCAGTTATGAAGGAGTTGTCTGATAAAAACCATGGTGGGGAAACAGATCTTTTGTTGGCCTGTATTTGGAGAGGTAATTCGAAAGCCCGGGCCGATTGGATGGAATTGTATATTGCTGTAGGTATTTTTGGGACTCTTTTATGTAATACTTTTCTCTTCACATCAGCTACCATGTCCAGCTAACATGTCCATGTTGCAGACTTTCCAAAACAAGACACTAAGAGCAATTGTGAATGCTCCATGGTATATTAGGAATAGCGATATTCACAGAGATTTAGGAATAGCTACCGTGAGCGAAGAAGTAACAAACTTCGCTCGAAAGCTAAATGCTCGCCTTCATGTTCATTGCAACAATGAAATGATCCGTACTCTAAACGAGACTCTTAACGATGTTAACAACGAGCGACGACTACAAAGAACAAGACCCTTCGATCTAGCGACGTAGGGTGAAGCAGCATGAATGAACGGCTTAGTAGGTGCATTCACTAGAAAGCAACCTATACAATGCGATTAACACTATGGAAGCGTAAACTACTTGTTAAGTTAACTTAGTTGTAGTCAAGAAGTATTATGAGAGAGCGAAAATTTCTGGTTCTGGCAGTTTCATAGTGTCTCTCATAAATGGGTGGTTTTTTAGCACGTGGAAATCGGGCATAACCAATATGGGCTACTTCGGTATTATGTACCTGCTTGGTATCTTTGAAAGATTTTGGAGTTTTAGCCTCCGTCCATCCTAGTATTCAAAAAAAAAAAAAAAAAACATCAGCTACGATTGGGGATTTACGGGAGGACATCAGCTTTTTTCATTTTTTTTTTTTTATTTCATTTCATTTTATTTATTCATTCACTCCAAAAAGCAGAACTTACTTAATCTAACAATGTTTTCAGCGGTATAAAGTGGAATGGGAGAATAATAGTAGTCATTCGTTAACGCGAACTATAGGTTCAAGTTAGTGATGAATGACACTTCAAAATAAATACATAATATAAGTGCAAAATTAAGTTCTGATGTGGGGTGACAGCTTTGATATAAGGGCAAGAGTAAGATGTTCGAATCTTTCCTCGATCGAAGGTAATCCAGTTTCTGTAAGAATGTTTTTTACAGGTGTCGTCCTAAACGCCCTAAGAGCACATCTTATTGCAGCGTGGTATTTGGGTTTTATTTTTTGGAGCGTTGTTTTAGTACATTTGCCGTAAACTACGAGCCTGTAGTCGATCTTTGAAAGCATGATGGCTTTGATGACACTGATGACGGAGAATACTAGTAAATACTTTATAATATTAAGTCTGGTAGCTAGGTTTTTTTTAATGAATATAATGTTCCTTAAAGCTATACTTATTATCGAAAATAATACCTAGTATGCAAAGAGAATTTACATTACAGATACTTGTATTGTTAAAATTTAAGTCTATGTTTATTGAGCAACTGGTTTTTCGGCAAATGTGTAATATTTTTGTTTTTTGAAAAGAGATCTTCGCTCCGGATAATTTACACCATTTGTCAATCTCTGTAAGTATTTTAGATAAGGTAGAAATGAGCACATCAGTGTCTTTGCACTTCGATAAAATACATAAGTCATCAGCGTACATAGAATGGCGAATGGTGTTATATCTAGCCAAAATCTCACTTAATTCATTAAAAGCTACAATAAAAATGATAACGGATAGTGGAGATCCTTGAGGGATCCCATTCTCAGAGTTATTGACCGTAGAGTATAAGTAAATAATTTTTATTCTAAATTTACGGTTTAAAAGGAAAGACTTAATATAGTTAAGCATTTTAGGACCGATTTTCCATTGGATTAGTTTATTAATTACAACATAAATTCCAATTCTGTCAAAGACTTTTTCAAAGTCAATTGACAGGATTGAAACATGGTTTTTAGAGGATAAGGCTGTAGCTACAAAATTATCTATGTGTAAAAGAGCATCTGTAGTACCACGACCATGTTTGAAAGCAACTTGGCTTATGTCTATGAAATTATTAGTCTCCAATTACCAAAGAAGGCATTTGGTTATAATTTTTTCAAGCACTTTGCCTACGCATGGTAAAAGTGGGATTGGGCGGTAGCCGCTTATTTCGGTGGGAGATTTTGCTGGCTTTGGAATAGGTACCACACTTGCAATTTTCCATATTTGAGGAATGACACCGTTGTTAAAAATTTGGTTATACAACGACACTAAGCGTTGTTTTAGTAGAGAAGGCGAGTTTTTCAGCATTGGATAAGAAATCCTGTCATAGCCGGGTGTTTTACCTGCCATTGACCCCAGGCAGTTTTCGAATTCGAATTGACTAATTGGGAGTTCAATTTTGCGAGCGGAGGGAGAAAGAACTATGTTGGAAGGTGTCATATTAAGCGCAGAGTATTTAGCTTCCAGGAATGTCGACGAGAAACTTGAGTCATTTGAGTAATGCGACCATGATTTAGCGAAATGATCAGCAATTTCCCTGGGACATGACAAGACCTGTGTTTCTGTTTTTAAAATCTTTATTCTGCGTTGGACATAGTTACCGGTAAGGAGTTTAATGGTATCCCAAAGTACCTTCGATGAGGATTTGGGGTTTATCTTTGCGGTGAAGTTCTCGAAGCTTTGTTTCTTTGCGAGCTTAGCTGATTTGCGAAACAAGGCGTTGGCTTTGCGGTATGCGACAAGATTTGCATCGTCTGGATGTTTTTTAAAATTATACCAAGCTTTCTGCTTGATTTGACGCAGATTTTTAATATCATTGTTCCACCATGGAACAGAAGTTCTTTTATTAGCACAGTGGGTTTGAGGTGCTGCGTTGGCTGCTGTGCGAATGCATTTTTGTATTACCGCGGTTTCCTTATTTATATTACGGGAAGGATTTCTACCAGAAATCTACCAGAATCTACCAGAAATCTACCAGAATCTATCACCTTAGTATGAAAAAGGGACCAGTTTGCTCGGTCAATTTGAAATTTAGGTGGTGTCTTAGGTTGCTTGGGATGGTATCCGAATTTTAGGGACGCAATTATCGGAAAATGATCGCTTCCGTGTAAATCAGGAAGTATGCTAAGAAATTTTCAACTATCTTACCTCTGGGATTGGCTGATCAAGAACCCCACAAAGGGCTTCACGAGTTAAAATCACCAGTTAGCAAAATAGGAACGTGGAGGGCATTGACTAAACTATCTAGGTCGGCAGTTGAAAAAACCTGGTCAGGTGATATATAGGCAGATGCGACCGCAAATTTAGTTTTTGCTTCGATTAAAACTGCAATGGCTGATATTGTTGAGTTGATTTGTATGGGTGTATGTGGAATGCTCTTGTGGACCAAAAGCCCTGCACCCCGTTGGGCAACACCTGTATCGACATTGTGGAAGTAAGGAGTGTACTGTCTTAGAGGAAAATTCGAGTTGTTTGGCAGGTGTGTTTCTTGCAAAGAGATGATGGAAGGATGAAGATCACTTATTAATAACTGCAGTTCGTAGTAGTTATTAAAGTATCCATTTAAGTTCCATTGCAAAACATTGACCATCGACATAGTACATAGAAATCTTAAGAGCAATATATTTGATTATATTGAACAAAGATAAGAACTGCAAGAGAAGGTTATATTCATCACATGTCCCCGCCAATGGCGGATCGCGCTCCGCGCACTACGGGAAACGCAAGTCGAGGAGCGCGATCTACCATCGACGGAAACTTGCGGTGGGGGAGTTTAGTTAGATTAGGCGTTGTCGTCCAAATCCGAGTCGGATTGGTAGTAATTTTTAAGAAAAAAAGCATTGGCGATTGTAGAGATTTTAAGAGAATCGCTAATAGGCTGGTCTGTGTCTATCGGTTCGATAAAGCTTGAGTGATTTGTGGATTGTTGTTGGTTCGCATGATTGGAGTTATTAGGCGTGTGATTTATTATAGTTGAATTTTGAGTTTGTAATGTTAGTGGATTACGATTGGGAACGGGAGGCGAAAAGAAAAAGCTTGGTGAGTTTGTTGTAGTTGGGCTGTTTTCGGTTATTTGCAAGTTTTGAGAGAATTGTTAAATTGTTTTTTTTTTAGTTTGTGGGGGAAGAGGTGGTTTTGGAGTAGTAGTTATATTGGTTTGAGTAAGGGGAAAGTGATCTGAGTGTATAGTATCGGGTGATGTTTCTTCTACTGTCTTACTAGTGATTGCGGAAAATGTGTCGGCTGTGAGGTTGGAAATTATTGGATTTTTTTCTCTGTGCAGGAGTTTAGCCTCTGCCATGGTGCATTTATTTTTTGTTTTAATGGTTAGAACTTCCTTGGCTTGAATGAATTTCGGACAATTACGATCTGATGAAGGATGAGCGTTGAAGTAGTTAGCACACATTGTACGGGAGCAATTCGTAGAGGCGTGGGGAGGCAAATTACAGATTTTGCATGATGCGGACCTTGTACATTTTTTAGTGGTGTGCCCAAGAAGTTGACAGTTACGAGATCTCATTGGGTTTGGAATATACTTGCTTACCTTGGCATTATACCAACCAATCTCTACTGTGTCCGGCGGTTGAAAACGATCGAAAGTGAACAATATTAGACCTTTAGGACGTTGTTTACCTTCAAAAGCTTTTTTGAATTTGTACACTTCGGTGACCCCTTGAGATCCCATTTCAGAGACATTTCGGATTTATCAACCTGAATCAAACAAGGTGCGTACTATTCCTTTGGAAGTGTTTAGTCTTTCATGGAGAGTAACGGAGACAGGCAAAGATTTGAGAGATTTATGGTTGGTAAGAATCTGTCAGCGACTCGTTGGTTTTTGGTGAGTATAAGGAGGTTACCGTCTCTAAGCTGGGAAATCTGTTCATACTCTGTGCTTACTGCATCATAAGCTTTCCTTAGTAGGAAAACACTAATGGATGTTAGGGGTTTTCGGCACTGGTAGAGGAAATCAAAACGAATCTTGGGTTTTTAGGCACAACTAGCTTAGGTAGCGGGATATTCTTCCCATGGGGAAGAATAGTGGTCTACGGGGAGACCACTAAACCGATTCCCGGGCTCTGTTTTTGGCCCCGGGGCCATTAGACGGGGTGAAGAGTAAATCGACTCACTGGTGGTTGGGTGAAGCACGTAGCTTATCGATGAGTTGAAGAATTCACTTACGTGTGAGCGATAAATTTGGTAGATGTCTGATGTACCAGACGAATCGAGAGAGTGATTGGCAAACACACCCAACTGAGAATAAACACGATGTTTACTGCTCGAAAGGCAGACGGTGACTGAGTTTCTTTTTTTATTAACTTATTAAAAAAAAGGTTAAAAAAGAACTAGAACTAGGAAATAACAAAATTAAAAACTTTATTGAATCTCGTGTGTCTCTTAAGACCTCATGCAATAACTGCTTCATCGAATGCACTAGCTTTAAAGATGCCACTAAAGAAATCGTATTTCTTCCGAAAGCAAGATGACTTTCAAGTCGGTTTTTTTTGGAAATTGTCCATCAAAGTGTTTTTTTGTTTTTTTTTTTGTGTAATTAATTCTAAAATGAATAAATAAAGATTAAATCTGGGAAATGATAATGATGTTTAGTTTGTTTTTTTGAATAGCAAAGCAATTTTTCGTTCACCAGCAACGATATCTGCTTGGGGCCATTATATCATATTGAAGTATAAAGTTGTTCCATAGACCCAGTGTTTGGCTACTTTAAGTCAGTTTTTCCTTCAATATATTCAAGAACCTATAGTTTCCCATCGTCAATCTATGAACACAAGTTACTCCGTCACCAAAAGAGACCATACTTCCCCAAACTTTAATATTACCGCACTATGCCTAACAACAGATGTTAAATTTTTCGGATTCAAAGCTGTGTTTAGTTTGCTACATTTCATGCGACGACGTCATCTAAGCCAAAGATGTTAGATTTACCATCGTCAATTTATAAAAATTTATCCCAGGATAAATTTGGCTTCCGGGATCAAGTGCTGCTTCCCCCAAATTCTTTAAGACATTCTTTTGTATGGCTTGTATAACAGCTTTTCGTGCAAATGGCTTGTTCCGGCTCTCTCAGCCATTATACCCACTTCTTTTTAACGAATCTCTGAACTCCTTAAAACAGATAACTATTCCATCTGCGGTTTCCACTTAACCAGCAATAACGGCACCACCTTCCCTATGATCTTCGACGAATCTTCTTATTTCATCTTTCATATAATATTTTTGAGATCATTCCCTTGTAAACCAAAACACTGTCATCGCTCAATTTACACGTGTTAATGCACAGAAATCAGAGAGATATCCCGTTATAAAATTTGTTTGAGAGTGCTTATATTAATAAGCACTGACATATTGATTATATTAATTATCAAATAAGCTTATATTGGCTTTCTGTTCCTTATTCCTTGTGAAAAAACAAAATTTTTTATCTGAATGAAATTGTTAATAAATAAGATTACCAAAAACCTACAAAATTCAACGTCGCTGCACTTACATTTCCAATTTTAAAAAAAGAATGACATCTGTACGGAGACTTTTTTGACTCTTTTTTACGATCTTAGCAAGTAATTATTAATATAAAGGTGCTCATAGTGCACACAAATTCCTGAAGTTTTAGAAAAAGAATGACATCTGTACGGAGACTTATTTCACTCTTTTTTACGATCTTAGCAAGTAATTATTAATATAAAGGTAATCATCGTGCACACAAAGACCTGAAGTTTGGTAAAAAGACAAAAAGCATACATTTTCTCTTTTTGTGTTCCATATAAAGCTTTTAACATTGAACGGTAAATATTTTTTACAATAATATAAAAATTAAGCTGCTGTACGGAGACTTTTTGGACTATGAACAGCAATCATCATTATAAGAGCGATAAATGCCTACAGGTTACGCTTAATTCTAAAAAAAATTGTTGGTTTGCCGGAGTCTTTGCTTCTTACCTGAGAGCTGGTTCTCGCTTTGAGGAGCCATCTTTCGCATAACGGTTACCGCTTATGCTTGAGCGCCTTAAGCTCCCACTTGGCATAGGGCTGTCTGGCGGTGACTTTCCATTTGTGCCTGCAAGAACATCGTCAACGTTTGATGGCGCATAACCAGAATCATGGGTACCATTTGTGTCGCCTACGACTAATTTTGGCTGGGTGGTTATTTGAGCAACAACGCTATGGTCAAGAATCGTCCACGTATTTGATTTGTTTACAGCATTTTTTATTAATCAAGATGTTAACAGTTTCACCAAAGTTGAGAACATTTTGTGTAATGTAAAAGGAGAAAAAAAAAACAGAAAAGTGGATTAGAAAATTTTTTTTTATAATTCAATTCTTGTACATTTGACTTGGGCTGTGGAACTGATTATACCGATTTTATAACAATGCAATTTAAAACTATTACAAGAAAGTTCTACTAGTTATTGAAACTAGGTCTAGATAAGTGGCGGCTCGTCAGGTCTTATTTCAGGGGTTCCTCTAGATAGAAACGATACAATTAATATTTATCGATATTTATCTTATTATTTTTAAGATGACAGTCCCCAGTTCGAACTGTTTAAGCAGGGTAAGTGCAATCTGAAGGTAGCTTTAGAAATTCAATGTTAAAACAAAAAAAAGACAAATTCTCGGATATATTAAAATACATCTTTGTACATTACCTAAGGGTATATCTCCAAGGTGGAAAGTGGGCATCATTTAAGGAAAATTAACGAAAACACCTACTCAGGTATACCTCGAATCATCTAACGCAAACAGCTCCACTTCTGCTTGCATCCGGACGGCAGCGGAGAAATTTCCCAGACGGAATCAACGGTGGCGTCACAATCAGGCCGAACTACTAAGTGAACACCTTATATGGGCACAACGCATTCGGAGCTCGGGCCTATAAGGAGCGGGTTATCCGCCTCGCCTTGGAGTTATACGAAGGATCTGGTTCTCCTGGTTGGGTGTCATGCCGTCGGGGTGACCTCTCAGCCACGTAAAGAAATACCAGCTACGAGCCAGCAACAAGCCTCGAATTCAGACAGATGTACAATAAATATGCTGGCGATGAGTTGGTTAGGAGCATGCACCGGGTCATCTGCAAGATATGTTTGGAGAAAAGCATGCCAGATGAATGGAACCTCGGCGTTGTTTGCCCAACTTTCAAGCAAGAAGACCCTTTGAACTGTGCCAACTACAGAGGCATCAGTCTTTTTAAAGGCGCATACATCTTTCCTGCTATACTGTGTAAAGCCTATATAGAGCTCGAATCTATGGAGACGAGCTATATAGCGCCATGTCTAGTTTGGCATCCTGCCAAACTCGTCTGTGCGTGCAGGATGTAAATAAAATAAGTGGGAAAGTGCAACAGTGCGTATGCAAAAGTTTCAGTCAATCTACGACGGATTGCAAAAGAGGCGACCATGCAAAAAAAATTGCCACGCCTCTAAAAAGTGGGCGGGGTACAAAAATATAACTGTTGAATGCCTTATACTAGTTGGTTGCATACATTTCGGTCTAAAACTCCGTCTTTTTAACTTAAAAAATCACTTTTTTAACGCCATGCCCACAAAAGTGGGCGGAGGCACATACAATATATGCATAAAAGTAAGAAAATGCTAATATCTACAGCTTTTGTCATATAATTTTTTGTCAAATTTCATATATATTTATTGAAAAACTGTCATTTTAAGCTAAAATGCCTTAAAAAGTGGGCGTGGCCAATAAAAAAGCTAACATTTATTGGCTACTTTAAAGACAATTATAAGGCAATGTTACGTACCAAAAATGGATGCGCTAGCGCCATTGTAACATAGCTAAAATTTGTAAAATGTATTTATTTTAAATTAGAGATGGTCGCACATACGGGCCTGTAGTGGGCGTGTCTGTAGGCGGATTCAGCTTATTTTGAAGGACTGGATCTAGATCTGAAGGACTGGATTTCCAACCAACCCACAAAATTTCAGCTGTCTGCCTTAAAATTTAAGGCCTAAAAGTTGTTTACATACGGATGGACGGGCGGACATGGCTTAATCGATTCTCCTGTCGGTCCCATTCATATCTCTAAAAAGTCTTAGGGGTCTACGGTGATTATATCACTGCGTTACAAACTATACATCAAACTTAATATACCCTGGGTCGGGTATAAAAACTAATTTATAAAGAGGGAGATCAGTTGACAAATACGAAAACAGTAGTTCACGAAATTAATACTACCACTGACCAACAAATTAATTCAAAACTCTACAGGTATCCGCCAAAGCATGAATCAGAAGTAAGCAAATGGAAGAAATGGAGAAGCAGGGAATCATTAGAAAAAGTAGTAGCAAATATAGTTCACCCATAATTGTTATTCCCAAGAAACAAGATAATTCAGGTAAACAAAAATATAGAATTGTAGTTGACTAAAGAAAATTAAACCAGGTAACAATAGACGACAAATACCCATTACCTAATATATATAGCATACTAGATAAATTAGGTAAAGCCAAATATTTCAGCACCTTAGATTTAGCTAAGGGCTATCATCAAATCCTTGTAGCGGAAAAGGATAATTAAAAACACTGCTTTTGTTACACCAGCAGGTCTATATGAATACGTAATGATGCCGTTCGATTTAAAGAACGCTCCTGCTACGTTCCAAAGGTAAATGAATAATATTCTAAGAGAATACATTAACAAAATTTGTGTTGTCTACTTGGATGACATATTAATATTTTCTACAACCTTAGAAGAACATATTAGATCCATAGAAAACATATTCGAAAAAATGAGAGATCATAACCTAAAAATCGAGGCAGATAAATGTAGTTTAATGAAAAGGGACACTGAATTTTTAGGGCATATACTTACAAAAGACGGAATAAAGCCTAACCCAAACAAAAAAAGACATGGAAAATTTAGCGCTACCAATAACAGAAAAACAACTAAAAGGTTTCTTAGGCATGACAGGATGTTACCGCAAATTTATTAGAGATTATGTCAAGATTGTTTATAAGGATGAAAACATTAACACAAACAATCCACAGTACATATCAGCTTTCGAAAATCTAAAAGCACTAATTACTGCACATCCAAAATTGAAATATCCAGAGTACGACAAACCATTTGTTCTCACAACGGATGCGAGCAACCATGCAATAGGAGCTGTTTTATCGCAAGATGGCAATCCTGTTTGCTTCGTCTCAAGAACATTAAACAATATGGGAAAAATTATAGTGTCACAGATAAAGAATTTCTCGCAATTGTCTACTCAATAAATTATTGTCGTCCATATCTTTATGGAAACAAATTTAAAATTGTTACTGATCATGTTCCAATTAAATATTTAAACCAAAGATAGATTCTAAAACTTCAAGAATATAATTTTGAGATAGAGTATCTGAAAGGGAAAGAAAATAAAGAAGCCGATTTTCTTAGTAGGATGGAGGATACACCCAAAATAAATGAAGACAACGATACAGAGTCAAATATGGCACTTACAGAAACCATACACTCAACGGAAGAGCAACAGTCAGACCATATAAATATAAAGGACGAATTAGTTAATAAATACAGGACTCAGTTGATTTTAACATCCATAGTCAGTAGAGAAATGGAAATGGTATCTACATAATCGTAGAATTATTTATTTGAATCCATTTGAAGCAGAGGAGAAAATTAAAGACGTTTTAATTAGAATTATAAGGAAAGGAACATATTTTCAGAGGTGGAAGACACCCATTACAATATAGTTCAACAAATAATAATATCACTGTTTTCCCACGATCAAAGTTCCTAAAGAGGGCTGCCGAAATCCAAACCGAGGAGGAGGCACATAAACAAATATCTCTCTACCACACTAGAGAATCTATGCAGAGAGGAATAAGTGAAACATATTATACACTGAAAAATAGAATATATTTTCCCAAGCTTAACGAGGGAGATCAGTTGACAAATACGAAAACAGTAGTTCACGAAATTAATACTACCACTGACCAACAAATTAATTCAAAACTCTACAGGTATCCGCCAAAGCATGAATCAGAAGTAAGCAAATGGAAGAAATGGAGAAGCAGGGAATCATTAGAAAAAGTAGTAGCAAATATAGTTCACCCATAATTGTTATTCCCAAGAAACAAGATAATTCAGGTAAACAAAAATATAGAATTGTAGTTGACTAAAGAAAATTAAACCAGGTAACAATAGACGACAAATACCCATTACCTAATATATATAGCATACTAGATAAATTAGGTAAAGCCAAATATTTCAGCACCTTAGATTTAGCTAAGGGCTATCATCAAATCCTTGTAGCGGAAAAGGATAATTAAAAACACTGCTTTTGTTACACCAGCAGGTCTATATGAATACGTAATGATGCCGTTCGATTTAAAGAACGCTCCTGCTACGTTCCAAAGGTAAATGAATAATATTCTAAGAGAATACATTAACAAAATTTGTGTTGTCTACTTGGATGACATATTAATATTTTCTACAACCTTAGAAGAACATATTAGATCCATAGAAAACATATTCGAAAAAATGAGAGATCATAACCTAAAAATCGAGGCAGATAAATGTAGTTTAATGAAAAGGGACACTGAATTTTTAGGGCATATACTTACAAAAGACGGAATAAAGCCTAACCCAAACAAAAAAAGACATGGAAAATTTAGCGCTACCAATAACAGAAAAACAACTAAAAGGTTTCTTAGGCATGACAGGATGTTACCGCAAATTTATTAGAGATTATGTCAAGATTGTTTATAAGGATGAAAACATTAACACAAACAATCCACAGTACATATCAGCTTTCGAAAATCTAAAAGCACTAATTACTGCACATCCAAAATTGAAATATCCAGAGTACGACAAACCATTTGTTCTCACAACGGATGCGAGCAACCATGCAATAGGAGCTGTTTTATCGCAAGATGGCAATCCTGTTTGCTTCGTCTCAAGAACATTAAACAATATGGGAAAAATTATAGTGTCACAGATAAAGAATTTCTCGCAATTGTCTACTCAATAAATTATTGTCGTCCATATCTTTATGGAAACAAATTTAAAATTGTTACTGATCATGTTCCAATTAAATATTTAAACCAAAGATAGATTCTAAAACTTCAAGAATATAATTTTGAGATAGAGTATCTGAAAGGGAAAGAAAATAAAGAAGCCGATTTTCTTAGTAGGATGGAGGATACACCCAAAATAAATGAAGACAACGATACAGAGTCAAATATGGCACTTACAGAAACCATACACTCAACGGAAGAGCAACAGTCAGACCATATAAATATAAAGGACGAATTAGTTAATAAATACAGGACTCAGTTGATTTTAACATCCATAGTCAGTAGAGAAATGGAAATGGTATCTACATAATCGTAGAATTATTTATTTGAATCCATTTGAAGCAGAGGAGAAAATTAAAGACGTTTTAATTAGAATTATAAGGAAAGGAACATATTTTCAGAGGTGGAAGACACCCATTACAATATAGTTCAACAAATAATAATATCACTGTTTTCCCACGATCAAAGTTCCTAAAGAGGGCTGCCGAAATCCAAACCGAGGAGGAGGCACATAAACAAATATCTCTCTACCACACTAGAGAATCTATGCAGAGAGGAATAAGTGAAACATATTATACACTGAAAAATAGAATATATTTTCCCAAGCTTAACGAACACCTACAGTTAGTAATAAATAATTGCAGAAAGTGTCAAGAAATTATACAGGGTGTTTCCAAATTCGATGCAAATATTTTGACACAAGATTTTTGTGTATATTTGAAGAAAAAAATTGTTCTACAGTATGGGCCTATCTCAAATTTTGATACCACTTATTGGGAATCTAAGAAAACACCTACTTTGAGGTACCTTGACCCATACTTACACAAATATCTCTGCTAACACTTACAACAGGTACTTCATTTAGGACTTAAAATTTAGAAAAAATAGTACTCCTTTTAACTGCATTAAAATAAAATTGATGACTTTTTGAACTTTCGAGATATTTGCTTTTAAGTCGGATCCTTTTTACCTGCCCATGACATTTTTTTGACTTTCATGACACATTTCTGCTAAAAATGCGTAATAAACATATCGGTAATTTTTTTTTCCAGTGCACCTAACAATACTTAATAAAAATTGCTAAGATAAGTTACCCGAAAAACGCACAGATTTTATGATACTTGGGAAATTCCATAGGAGGTAAAATTATGAAAAACTCGATTCATAGTGTTCAATTCCTATTATTCTGAATAAAAATGCTTGTGTTTGGTTTATGTTTTTTTTTTTATTTCATTAAGTTAACTTTACAATCAAATAAGGTGTTCAAAGTGTCCTCCTCCATTTTGTATGCATGCTAGAGCCCGTTTTTGGATTGCGCTGTCAACGTTTATTGAGGATAACTCCTGCCTCACTTGTGACGAGGCTTGGAGAATGCGATCTTCTGAATCATTTATAGTTGATATTTCTGTAGAATAAACAAGTTCTTTCATTCTCCCCCATACAAAAAAATCCATAATTGTAAGGTCTGGAGATCTTGCAGGCCAGTGAACTGGTCCATTTCTTCCTATCCAACGACCAGCGTACTTTTCATCCAGCCAATTCTTAGCCTCGCGACCTAAGTGGGCTGGGGTTCCATCCTGTTGAAAATATGACGAAGCTCGTTGAGTTACCGGAACATCCTCCAGTAGATCTGTTAAATCATTGCGCAAAAATTCCAGATAGTTTGCAGAATTCAGTGTAGGAGGCAGTTTGAAGGGACCGATTAAGTTGTTTCCAATAACACCTGCCCACAAATTGACACTAAATCTGTGTTGAAATGATGACTCTCTCCTTGTGTGTGGGTTTTCCGCAGCCCATGTGTGTAGATTGTGAAAATTTGTAATCCCATCTCTTGTAAATTGAGATTCGTCCGTCCATAGGATTCTGCTTATAAAACCGTTGTCATCCAAGTTCCGCTCTAACAACCAGTTGCAAAAGTCAAGTCTCGGCTCCAAATCACTCGGAAGCAGTTCCCGCACAGGTGTATGGTGGTGGTATACAAGTTTTCCGTATGCAGGAGACGAACAATTTTATGTGTTGAAACATTAAATCGCAAGGATAAGCGCCTGATACTGATTGATGGATCATTTGCAACCGCTTCCAGTATTCTTTCATCAACTGCAATTCTTCCTGGTGAAGCTCCTGCGTTAGGTCGTCTTGTTGAAACAGATCCCGTTTCCCGAAGTCTTCGAAACGAATTTGTAAATACGCGGGGATTATGTACTCTTCGGTTAGGATAAAGCTGATGGTATCTTTGTTGTGCTCTAATAGAACTTCCGTTGCACATCCCATAAACGTAGTTAATATCGGCGTATTCTTCGTTTGTAAAAGATGCCATTTCAAGAAGGGTTTCTTAACAACGTTTGTGTCACCTCGACTTCAAAAATGACTTTGATGGATTTAACTTTGTTTTCTAACCTTTTATACAATTTACATTAGGTAAATTTTCCAACTAGGCGACCAACCTCAAACTTAATCCTTTTTGGGATTTAACAGAAAAATGATAGGGAAATTACCTTTTCATCAGGTAGTCTAATAAAAGTGCATTCTCTTAAACCTACGTAAATTATTAATACATAGTCAAAAAATCGTTCTTGTTGTCAATCGCGGCTATAAAAGTAGGTAACAAATCATATTTCCACCTTATACCTGTCGCGGTTTCGTGAAAAGAGTTTTTCATAATTTTACCTGCTATGGAATTTCCCAAGTATCATAAAATCTGTGGGTTTTTCGGGTAACTTGTCTTAGCATTTTTATTAAGTATTGTTAGGTGCACTAGAAAAAAAAATACCGATATGTTTATTACACATTTTTCGCAGAAATGTGTCTGGAAAGTCCAAAAAATGTCATGGGCAGGGTAAAAGGATCCGACTTAAAAGCAAATATCTCGAAAGTTAAAAAAGTCATCAATTTTATTTTAATGCAGTTAAAAGGAGTACTATTTCTTGTAATATTTAAGTAGGTGTTTTCTTAAATTCCCAATAAGTGGTATCAAAATTTGAGATAGGCCCTTACTGTAGAACAATTTTTGTCTTCAAATATACCCAAGAATCTTGTGTCAAAATATTTGCATCGAATTTGGAAACACCCTGTATACGACAGGAAACCAATTAAGCCGAAATTTCATTTAACAAAAACCCCGAAACATAAGAACGAAATCATACAATTGGACGTATTCCACATTGTAAAAAAGACATTTGTAACTATCATAGATAAACTCACTAAATTCACGGTAGGTTATGTTATTACGGATATAAACTGGAGGAGCAAGAGAGCAATATTGATAGAACATTTTTCTAAATTCGGAAAACCAAATAAAATGGTTACGGACAACGAGTTCAAATCAGAGCAAGTTATAAGTTATCTTAACGAAATGGAGGTAGAGGTACATTGGACAAAACCCAAAAGTCACACAGGTAATGCTGATGTAGAACGACTACACTCAACGATTTTAGAAAAAATAACAGGAGTTGATGATCGAGACCTATCTATCGAAATGAAAATACCGTTAGTTATAGACAATTATAACAATCGCTATCATTCAACCATCAAAACGACACCAAGAAAGGCTAAAGAAGAAGTAGATGAGGACATTTTGTATAAATAAGTTCAAGAAACCAAAACTAAAAGAATAGAAAAGCTCAATGAAAAACGTGAAAACTATACAGAAGAAAGACAGGAAGGACCAATATAAAATTACAAAAATGTTAGACATAAGGAACAGACTAGATATAAAATTAAGAATTTAGCAAACGTACATTTAACGAATATTAAAAACCTTCAAAATTTTCAGGCAACAACTCTCCTAATATTGTTATCAATCCAGGCAGCGTTAGGAACGCTTCAAACGAAATTAATACATGAACAGACAGGTTTCATGAAAATAAAAATTAAAGATTTAGAAACTACCAACCAAACAAATACCATTTTACATGTAATAAATCCAGAAGAAATTTTTAACACTGTCACATTTATACAAACTAACATAAAACACTTACAAATTGAAAACAAAAACACTATAATTAAGGAGGTAGAAACACTTATAGCAAAAATTAAGTCAATTACACCTAAAGAACAAAAGAGATCTAAAAGAGGTTTAATGAACATGGTAGGAAATGCAGAAATGCAGAAAGATGGCTCTTTGGAACCATGGACAACAAAGATAGAGAAAAAATTTGGAAATATTTAAATGTAGCAGAAGAAAATAGTCATAACGCTATAGAAACAATAAATCAGCAAATTAAAATCAATACACATTTCAATGAATCGATAGAAGCACTAAAAACAATAATTTTAAATGATAGAGGAACTAAAATAGAAACCGCTATTTCGAATATATTAAAACAATGATTATTTTTAGACCAAATTACAAAGATAAGATTATATACTTAAGTTAAGATAATATACTATCAGCAATAATATGATATTATACACCCCGGTATATTAACTTTGGAAGAGTTAGAGGAATATGAAATTGACTTGTTTAAACTTAAATTAATTAAAATGGGTGTTTTGGAATACAAAAACAAATTTCTCATAATTGCCATTAGAATTCCAAAAAATTATAAACTCGTAGAAAAAAAATTAATAATACCGTTACCTAATGACGAACATTATGAGATAGATAATGAAAATGAATATATCATAGAAATAAATAATAAAACATTTGTATACCAAAATGATGTAACTTTACAAGAATTGAAACCGAGCAAACATTGTGTTGTAACCTTGAGATATTACAATAAGTAAGTAAGTTGTAAATTGAGATATAACAATAAAACTCAAATCCGAATAATAGATGATGCAACTATAGTTGTGAAAAATGCATGATGACAGAAAACTTGTACTAAATAAAAACTATCTTATTAACTTCTTTAACTGTTAAACACATTTGTTAAAAGAAACGTTTTACAATAATCAAAAAATTATACATGAAAAATATTTTTATCAGGATAATAATCTTAACACTTCTTTCAAAAAAGTTATTTCCTTTGAGGACATTGTAACAAGTAACTTTGAAAATATTAAAGAAATAAAAGAATTAAGACTTCATAGAAATATATCATATGTCCTAAGTTTAAGCACGATCATAATCATAATAACCATAGTACTAGTATTTTTACATTCTTGTACCAAATCATATAATTTAACGCAAACCAGGAGAATTCCAACTCAAACCGAGGAGGAGTTATGTACATGAATACAGCGTCATCGCGAGCGATAATAAATGGGTCAACATTAAGCGGGCATTCACCAAGCAGCGGATGTCACAATATTATATGCGAACCCAGCAGTGACCATCGGTCACCCAGTTTCGACGGTTACGACACATGATGACACAGAAGAAAGCAAAAGGCCAACAAACGGCAGAACAGCGGTGTCAGATGTGTCAGTCTATATAATGGCAAGCAAAACAATGGATCGGAGTCCAGTACTACGATTGTAAAGATTCAGTTGTAAGGGCCGTAGTGGCCAGATATACTAAATAAAGAAAGCATAAGAAAAAAATAATAAATATTGTTGTTTTTTTTTATGTATCGGTCGTATCCGCTCTGCATTTGAGTGTGCAAAGGGGTAATTTTTTCAAAAGATCAAAGAACTGGGGCGAATGTTTTTGCTGTTTGCTTTGGGCTACCTGGCTACATTTTTTATGAACCATGTTAAGGGGAGGTCTACCCCAACCCCGAAGTCAGAACTCATAGTAAACGTATTTACATGTATTGGTAAGACAATATAATTTCTCTTAACTTTATTTCCTTCCTCTCTTTGAATAATTTTCGATCCTCCTTCTCCATCTCCGTCTCTATTTATTCAAACTCGATGCGCGCGCATGAAATACCCACAAAAAAATTTTACCCATAGATACTGGACAACCGACCTTTTGTTGATTTTCTACGTCGCTGGCTGCTGTGGAATTTGTTGTTGTATCTTTTTTGCGTTTCTCTTTTCGTTTGTGCACTTGCATTTGCAACATACAAGCAATCGATCCTCGATAGCTAAATATGGCCAAATACCTATATATAATATTTTCATTTTGTGGAGTCGGAAGTCGGAAAACAAGATTTATGATGATTTTTGACCTGACCTGGGACTGGAGAAATACGTAGGTATTGTTATACCCGACCCAGGGTATATTAAGTTTAATGTATAGTTTGTAACGCAGTGAAATAATCACCGTAGACCCCTAAGACCTTTTAGAGATATATTTTTTTTTATAGGCCTTACATTTTAAGGCAGAGAGCTGAAATTTTGTGGGTTGGTTGGAAGTCCAGTCCTTCAGATCAAGTTTGAAAATAAGCTGAATCCGCCCACAAACACGCCCACTACAGGCCTGTATGTGCGACCATCTCTAATTTAAAAATATACATTTTGCAAATTTTAGCTATGTTACAATGGCGCTAGCGCATTAATTTTTTGGTATGTAACATTGCCTTATGATTGTCTTTAAGGAAGCCGAAAAATTTTAGATTTTTCATTGACCATGCCCACTTTTTAAGGGATTTTAGCTTAAAATGACTGTTTTTTCAATAAATACATATGAAATTTGACAAAAAATTTTATGAAAAAAGTTGTAGATACTAGCATTTTCTAACTTTTATGTATGTATTGTACGTGCCTCCGCCCACTTTTGTGGGCATGGCTTTAAAAAAAGTGATTTTTTAGTTAAAAAGGCGGAGTCTTAGGCCGAAATGTATGCAACCACCTAGTATAAAGCATTCAACAGTTATATTTTTATATCCCGCCCACTTTTTGGTGGCGTGGCAGTTTTCTTTTTGGTATGGTCGGGTATTTTGCAATCCGTCCTAGATGGATTGAAGCTTTTGCATACCCACTGTTGCACTTTCCCACTTGTTTTCTTATTGCTTCAGTACGTGAAACTAAGGACGTCTATAATAATAAATCTCATTGCTGGTTTCTTTGCAAGTTGATGAGGTTTCTTCTAGGTACCGTGTTTTGAAGAACACGGTTTGAAGCTTCAACGAATAAAGTTGAGAATGTAGATGGGTAGATAGGATATTTCCTTATCAAAACCATTGTGTTAGGTACGTAACTAGGTAATTATTAGGTAATGTACCTACTAACGTACTAATTATTTGGTAATTTACCTTGATGTACCTAGTTGGTAAAATAAATTACTTTCAATTATCCAGTTTGGCTTCCAAATGGTTTTGCAAAAAATAGATAAATATACCTACCTGTATGTATGAGTACAGAAGTACGTAAAAAAGGCATTCGAACCCAAATTTTACATTTTTGTACATTTTGATTGTACCTATTATACCTACATAGGAGAACTTTTCAAGGAATCGTAGTATTGAATAATTGTTATCCCACTTGAGGCCATAAAAGCGCCAAAGAAGGTCTTGTCATAGGTTCGCTTTACAGATCCAATATCTACTCATACCTATATACAGTACATAGTTATGTAGGCTCCAAAGGGACTTCCAAAGGCTAGTTCAAGAAAAGCCCGATGTTCTCGTAAGGACAGTTTACTACCAAGTGCAAGTACAGTCATCGCAAGCTGCTTTTTTTACCCGACCCAGGGTATATAAATTTTAATGCATATTTTGCAACACAGTGAAATAATCACCGTAGACCCCT
The DNA here is from genome assembly GCA_947623515.1 of Neoascia interrupta. NCBI lineage: Eukaryota > Metazoa > Arthropoda > Insecta > Diptera > Syrphidae > Neoascia > Neoascia interrupta. The sequence goes on along the minus strand of OX392463.1, from coordinate 100,922,538 downwards.
AAGACCTTTTAGAGATATGATCGAGATCGACAGATGAATCGATTAGTTTTTAGGTCTTTCAAATTGAGCTAGGACGCTCAAACTTGAAGTGTATCTTGGTTCTTATTTTGAACAGACAAGCTATGAAAACTGGTTAAATCCATCAACGGCCTCGTCCACTACTCGTCCACTACTCATAACCTCCATTTAAAATTTTCTTTCAAAATGCCTTTTGGTCAGTTACATAAAGCGTAGCAACTCAAATTTCGCTATAGAGCAATAATGGCCCAAGACCTAAGAAGGCAAAAATTTCTCCGATTTCTCGAAAAGTCCACTCCAAATCTAGACAAATGTTGAAGATATAGCTATTTGCTAAGTTTGGTTTACACAAAGTTTTGAGCTTCGCCCACTTTTAGGGGGCGGATTTAGAAAAAAACGGTATTTTTCCGAAATGATTTTCGGTTTTAAAGCATTTTGTCATGATTTTAACGAAATTTTTAGCCCATGCTTAATTTTTGGGGCATGGTCTACACAAATAATTTATGAATTCGGGACAAAAAATTTTAAGGTTTGATGTTACACGGTATATAGGGTCGGGTATATAGAAGTTTGTCACAGACGAACTCTTGCATTTACTCACTTGTTAACATATAACTATAATACAGGTTCGTATTTACTTGCGGGTCGTTCATGCGATCATGACCAGTATTCTACTTATATAGTATATACATCTTTTGAAAGTACAGTAAAAGATCAGTGTGTTGTACAAGATCGATAACTCTATATAAAAATTACATAATTTATAAATTTATAAAGTATGTTGCACAGGATCGTTAACACTGCGAGATACATTTTTGTCAACAGGCTTATGTACACTTATCTAGATACATTAAATATTTGCTCCACTGGTAAGGTACTTTCACAGCCGGCGAATTTGCGCCCTGCGAATTGGCACTTGATTGGACATTGCTATAAAAAATTGATTAAAAATGAAATTTGTCAAATAGAAACCTAACAAGAATCGTCAATTCTACTATTTGACATCTTCAAATCCATCATTTTCAAAAGCTGTGTGAAAATATTTACAATTCGCTGCGAATTCGTTTTGAAATCAGCGAACTGCGAATAATCTTGCGAGCTTTGTGTAAATTGATTATATAGTAGTGTCAAGTTATAGATTATTTGATCTTTAAAAGCTTTCCGTGCTGCAATTTTGATTTGTAAATAGTATTTTGGGGTGAAGTCATTTGGTCGCCAGTTCGCTGGTCGCAAGTTCGTCGGAAAGCACGAAGCACATCTACTCCCCTTAGTACGTTACGCGATGCCAGGGAGGGGACAATTTCGGCATTTTTTCAAACGCATCCCCATATCTCATTTGTTTCACTTCTATCGAGTGCATATATAACACAAATATTTAAAGTTTACCTATGCATAAGATCTGTGTGCCTGTGCAAACAAGCGGCCAAGTTATAATCGCCCAAAACCAAAAAATTAATAATCACCCAAAAATGTTGGGCTATAGTTCGTAATGAAGAATCACCCATAAAAAAACGAACAACCGCCCAAAAAAATTGTGAACATTTGCCCAAAATTTGAAGTGACTAATTCTCCGAGTTATAATCCCCTTAAATACAAAATTGAATAATCGCCCAAAATCCGATTCCGGCAATAGTGTTTTGCATTTTGTGCGATTACTCATTTTTTGGTTGCGGCGATTGTTCATAAAGAATTATCATCCAAAAAGTATAAAAAGAACAACGGCAATTATTAAGAGAAAATGTAATCTTCGTTATGATACCATAAGAAGTCCTTTTTCCATTTTTGGGCGGACCGCTAAAAACAACAGGTGGGTACCTGTTCCTTACATAAGAATACCCATACCCACCCATCTTACTTACGTGCTTGATAGATTTGATTATGTATCAATCGAGTCAATCACTCACCCAATCGACTTACGCAATAGGACCTACGCACCTTACCTACATACCTACCTCTTTAAATATAATATATGTATAGTTAACCACCTTTCGCATTTACTTTCCCGAGTCATCGAATTATGAATATTGACATGAAACACATTACACAAATAAAAAATTCTTCTTCCAATTCAGCTTGCAAAAAAAATGAAATCTCCAAAAAGTAGGTATAGGTAGAAGGAAACATACAACGAAGCAAGCAACAAAAAAACAATAAAGATCCAAGCCACATTTCTCTTTCAAACGAAGAGAACGAGAAAAGAACATTTGCCACGGCTTTTGTGGGAACTTCATATTCGATTGTGTGCGTTCACAACGAATTTTATTTGCAAAAAATGCGAAAAAGACACTTTTTAAAAATCACATAGTAAAGTTTATACGGCTGTTAAAACTTTGAGTTTTAGTAAGCAAACGGAAAAAATGACAAAGAAAAATACAAAAATAAAAATTGATTGCTAAGTATTTTAGCTACCTCAATAATCGGATTAAAAAGTTGTCACAGAAAATTGCAATTCTAAGCACATTTACAAAAAAAATTAAATTTTTGCTTCAACCACAAATTGTAAGAATGAACGGAGTAAAACTAAAAGAATAATTAAAAATCCATTTTTAAAACTGAGCTTGCCCCGTGGTCGGATTTGAAAAAATGAGGCATTTTTCGTTTTAAAGCCTTATATATCAATTTGCAAAAAAATATCCAGTAAACCACTAAAAGCATCTACATTTAGCTACTTAAAAATAAATATTTTATTAAATTCGGTTTGGTATTTTGGAAGCAGCGCTTGCAAATGTATGGTAAAATTCCAAAAAACGTCTAATTCTTGCACCTCAGTTTACAATAGTCAAAACCAAAAATCAAAAACATGAAAATTCAATAAATAGAATAAAAAAAATAAAAATAAGTCCGTAAAACGGACCGTTGAATACCCCATCCTATCCCACATTCTAAAATGCTGATGACATGCAAACTTCGAAAAGGGGTGTGGTCCAATCGCCCCTAATGAGAAACCACATATGTATCCAAGTTACACTTAAATGTACGTAAAAATGCAATTTTTTGGTCCAAATTTAATATTTTTGAAAAATCGACCATTAAAAGGGGCGGGGCTAAGAACTTCATATGAGCGAAATCTGGACTGAAGTCTCGTTTACCTAACCTGCTACTTTTATTGTTTCATGCTTTCCCAAATTAGGCTCAAGGCTAGTCGAAATTAAGTTTTTAAGGCAAATATTAGGTTTTTCTTCAATTCTGCCTCCAAATATGGGCGTGGCCCAAAGTCTTGTATGAACAAAATGTGGAACTAAGCGTTTTCTACATAAAATATTAAGCAATTTTTTTTGAATTTTGCGCAAAAATATTGAGTAAACTGCATTTGAAAATTTACTATTTAAATAGATGCCAGAGGAGGTTTACCGATTAAATTTTTCTTTTTTGTGTCTTACATTGATTAGGAGATGCGAAATGTTAAATTTCAGCCTTTTAGAACGTCTTACAGTTTTGAAAATTCTGGAGGTAGTTGCACATTTAGACCGATTGTGGGCGTGTCTTTGGCGGATTTCAAAAGTTTTTGCACTTGTACTGCTTCGCATGACGGACCTTACGTGTACGAAGTTTCAGCACCCTAGCTCAAAATTTAAGGCCTAAAAACATGTGACATACAGACGGACGGACGGACATGGCTCATTCGATTCAGAATTTGGTCCGGATCATATGCCCTTAAGGTCTTTGGGGTCTACCATTATTATTTCACCGTGTTACAAACTATGTGACAAACTTAATATACCTCCTATCCTATGGGATGGGGTATAAAAACATTGTTTTTCCTGCTAAAAACTTTTATATATACTTAAATTAATTTTTAACAATGAGCTTATCCGGCCACATTCAATACCAAAATAATGCTTTCTTTTAGAATAAATTATCTTTAAAAATGTGGAAGTTATCACTTAATTTAATATCCAACCACCATAACTTTGTGCAGGGAACATGCCCTTAATGTAAGCCGATACCCGATGACTTTGTGTTTCGCTTTGCGCATGCGGAGGAGATGGAGTGAAATTGAAATTTTGCGTTTGTATAAGTAACTTACTTTTTTGTGAATTCCGACGGATCTACCCAAAGTAATGATTTTCGATTTTGTGTTTTGCTTTACGCATAGACATGGATAAAAAACGTGGATTGTGTAGGAGATGGGTTATGTTCGTAATGTCACAGATGATTGTTTATTGTTTTATTCATCCCCCATATTTTGTTTGTCAATGCACAGTTATCTAACGATTCTTTTGGGAAGGGTTTCGCTTTTCTTATTTTGCTTAAAGAAGGCATAAGCATAAATAGGTATACCTACCTACAAAAATCCTACTGATCTACACTTGAAAGTTTTTTTGGTAACTTTTCACATTAAGTTATCAGTGTGATAGATTATTAAGATTGTAAAAATAATATCCGCATTACATTGCATTGAAGGTAGAACTATAGACGCGTTATTTTTTTGCGAGGTATCCTCAGTAGGCCTACTCCTCGTTCTTTTTAAACTATTCATGCAGTGCAAAATAAAATACTTTTTTATTTTAGTAGCACGCCATTAATTGCTCATAATGAATTCAACTAAAAAAAACATGCAAAGTAAACATACCTATTCCTTTATGCAAATGATTGAAAAAAATTAAGTTTAAAAAGCATACAAAAATTAAGCCATCTAAAATTTAAACAACAATCTATATGTAGATACAGATAAGTACGTAGATTCTGAAAATGTAAATATGTAGTATAAACTATTATTGATATATAAGAGAAATAGAATAAAATAATCACAAAGATAAATATATGCTAATTACATAAATAGGAATGTCTATAATATATATATATATATATCTACATAAACTAGATATAATGCAGTCATGATGAGTGCAAATTAATGCAAACTCCAAATGCCTTACGAAAGAAAAATTTATTTATCAAAAAGAATATAAGTTAAATGTTAAAATTATTAACTTGAAACTATCCAGTTTTGTTCGAGATTCCATTTTTGGTAGAGTTTGTTTTACCATATTATAGTAATTGCATAAATGGAACTGAATTTTATTTTTCAAAATTGTGTGTTGAATTGATTTTTTTATTAGCCACCGATATTTTTTTAAATCTCTTCTTGTGAATAGTAGGTCTTTATTGGTTCGATTTCGTCCATCAAGTACTTCAACAGATCTTTTGATGCCTGCTCTTTCGGGAAATGGTCGTTTAACATTCTTTGAACGCTCTTAACAGTTTGCTCAAAATGGATGGTTGGAACTGTTAGCTTCCCATAGTCGGATGTGATTTGCGTGGTTTCGTACGCTCTCAGCTTTATAAGCATGATTTGTTTCCGATTTCCCCTATCGGATGCACTGACGATAATAAAATCTGTGCAACTTGCGCATTTCAGCTTAGCTCTTAGCTTTAATGCTGCGAACCCGGCGTAGTACGTTCCAGCAGTTTTCTTAAGACTTTCCTGGTCGGTGTCACTTTCGTTTATTTGAAAGCGAACGTCTTTGTTTTCGGCATCATCAATGGCATCATCGTTCTTATTAGCTTGTTCTCCTTCTCTGAGAAATTCAACCAGATTATACAATATATTGTGGTCTTCCAATTCTTGGTTGCTGAAATCTTCGTTATCTTCTGGTACGACGTCTGTCTCGTAAGCAGACCTCTGTAACAACGGCTCTGCCAGTAGGTATTTGTAACCAGCATGTTCTGCTGAAGCTAGGTGCGTAAAAATTATTTGCTTCAGATTCCCGACTAGTCTCGAAGCTGACGGATTCCTTTCGTATGAGCCACGGTTATTGCGTATAATTGAGAATAAATTTTCTGCCACATCAGTATTTAAGCGTGACAGAAGAATAGATTTTTGTTTGGGTCCTCGAAGATGATCCCACATTTGCTCCATTCCAAGCAGTGTTTGCACTAGCCCCTTAAAGCAGGGAAGCGTTGTTACAGAGCTACTCGATTTCAACTTCGATATCCACTCCCTTGCGGTTTTAATAGCATACACCTATCATATACATATTTAAAAATAATTGCCCCACACGCTAGCAAAACTAAAAAAAAACTTTATATGAAGCTACCCAGCAAACTACGCGAATCGCCGTTTGTTCGCATTGTATTTCCCCGGCGAAGGTTTTAGTTCGCGGCGAAGTCTTTTGCGAATCTCAGCCGATTCCTCCATCATGGGAAATGGTTGACGTCGCGGCGATCGTAAGAGGAAGACTCGCAAAGGTTTCGCTAAAGCACTACCAAGGGAACGAAATGCGAATTTGAGGATGAACCGTATTCGAACGCAGGAGGAAATGAAATGCGAATGTTTATAAGAAGAAGATAGGAATGCTGCGATGCAAGAGTTGCGTTGCGAAACATTCAAAACACATTTTTTGTTTATTAATTTATAGCAATTCATTTTTTTTAAATAATGTAAAAACAAAAATAAATATCACTTCAGTGTACTTTGTCAACTTCACTTTGTTTATCACTTTCCAACACTTGGTTGCACAAATGATGCAATATTTCATTTGCTTGTTCTTTGCACTTTTTTTTTATATATTGCTTCTACGCGCCGACTACAACGAATGAGACCGTTAGATCTAGCAGCATAAGATGAAACCGCATAAATTGACGGTATTGTAGGTGCCTTCGTTGGAAGGCAGCCTGCCACACGCGATTATAACAGAAGCTTGAACTACTTGTTAAGGAAACTTAGTCGTAGTCTGACGGAAAATGGGAGGTTTTTTAGTGAGTAAGAATCTCACACTACTATGAGCACGCGCGGCCGGTCCTCGTAGTGCCTATGAAGTTTTTTCCTACCCACGGAAAAAAAAAAAAAAATATCGCTGCTCATTATACTTAAATTTTTTACCACCGAATATTTTTATTAAATTTTAATTTTTCGCCACTTAACTTTACTCGAACGCGCACTAGACTGTTTTCATTTTTGAATTCTTCGCTCTCATACGTCATTCATATTGCTAGGAATGTTTGTTTTTTCTTTCTTTTCTACATCTTCTTCTTCATCGTTGAATTGAAACTTTCCGTGTGGAGCATTTGGTGCTAGAAAGAGCAACAATCATAAATGTTATTTGTCTTCATTATGGCATTCTTCCAGTGGGTTTGCTTTTGCTGGGTATCCACGAATGTACGATTACCATCAACTAGTAACAACCCACACACCCAAAGCGAAGGAATGGAGATGTAAAACGCAAAGTTTTGCATTTGTTCTTGTTTCGTTAAAGGCCATTCATAAAAATGGGATTTATTCATTTCGATCGTGTGGTTTCCCATACGATTCCTTAGCTACCAAGTAGTAAGAGAAAACGAAGAAGAAAATAAAACAATGAAATGAACCCTTCACATGTAGAGGATGAACCTCTCTGAACACTTTAGCCACACTCAAATGTGTACCCGATTTGCTGACACTATTTGGTTCAGATATTTGATCACTCTGAGCATTTATCACTCCAGTCCACCAGAGGCGCCTCGATCTTTTTGTTCAAGGGATAGTACTATAGGTTTCCATATACAAGGCTATCCCCTTTACAGACAAGAGTGCTAGAGAGTGCAAGAGAACATGTTTTTGTAGTTAATTGTTTGGAGAAAATCTTTACGCTCTTCCGAATCGGTAGGCAAAATGAAAAAGAGAAAGCGGAAACCTGTTTCTGGGCTGTGACCTAGAAATTTCATTGTGATGTTCATTTATTTGGTGTCCATGTCGATTCCCTCTTTCAAATAAGCGTGTGTGCGTCTTCATAATATGCTTATTTATTTCTGTTGCCTGCCTTTGCGGCTTGCGTTTTCAAATGGGTTATCTTTATTTCCAATTGGGTCAGTCACTTGGGATGAAAAATAGAATAGCATGGTTCTTGTGTTTGAAAAAAGATCTTACTTATGTGCGTAAGAATTTAATACCGTTTTTACACCGAAGCCAGAATCCAGATTCTGAGCAATTCGATTTCAAATTTGGGACTTTTTTACTCTGAACCTAGAGAATCTAGGTGTGAAAACCGTACAATTGTAAAAGAGAAACAGGTTTGAGTTTTTAATAAAAACTTTTTATTGCAAAGAGAAAGAAGTGTGATTAAATCATGAACAAGCGTGAAATAACCTAAAAGCTGGTAAAGAAACGAGAAGAAACACACAAACACATGATAGAGAATAAGATATATTCGGATTCTGTGCGTTTCTCGGCTTACTCCCTTCGCTGTTCAAACTATTTTGAACTCCAGGAGAACAGATTCCCTTACTTATATTCATTCTGAATTTCATTTTCATACAAATATTTTTCAATGATCTTTCGATCAAATAGTAATCATAACAAGTTTTTGTAAGTAAATGTTTATATACAATGATTAAATGTTACTCCGATTAACTTCAAAAGCAAGTAAGCCCAATTATAGAACGGGGGAGGTGGGACGTAGTCTAGGTATATATAGAATTTGATCCACGAAGTATCGAGAAGAGATGTATCTGCTTCTTATTTAGTTTTTGTAGGGAATATATTCAATGACTTGCCCTGTGGCATTTGCGAACGACGAAAGGAGCGAACGAAATTTAAAATGCTATGCTTGCCGATTATGACGTTACGATATTTTTCCGACACAAACCGAGTGTTCAGTGCTTGACTGCTTAGCTTTTCTACGATCAACCGATGATTATGTTGCGAGTGAGCTGCAATGTTTATCTAACTTTTGTAGGAATTCTTAAGACAGACAGATGTAAGAGCTGCCGGTAAAGTCCCGTTCCGATTCGACAATCATGTCGCGTGCAAAACTTCTTTTCCCCATGGATAACGCAGTCCAAGCTAGTGATTTGAACATTCGTCAAATCATTCGTGAGGAAATTGATCGGCGTAGAAACATAGACTCGATTAACCAATCGATTGAAAACATGTTCCACCGATACCTGAACTATCGAATTCCCAGTCTCGAGCTTCAGTTGAAGTACCAGCACCGCCGACCACACTTATGATCGAAGAAACAACACGGCCACAGCAAATCCTACAACCTGCCCCTCCAAAGATTCCTCAAGTAAGTTACCAGCCTCAAATTGATTTTCCAGGTATCTCCCCCCGTAACGCAACCTAACATGTCAAAATTAATTTACTCAACAAGACATGTTGACAATAAATATCAAATAAAACAAATAGTAAAGTGCAACAGTGGGTATGCAAAAGCTTCAATCCATCTACGACGGATTGCAAAATACCCGACCATACCAAAAAGAAAACTGCCACGCCTCCAAAAAGTGGGCGGGATATAAAAATATTACTGATGAATGCTTTATACTAGGTGGTTGCATACATTTCGGCCTAAAACTCCGCCTTTTTAACTAAAAAAATCACTTTTTTTAACGCCACGCCCACAAAAGTGGGCGGAGGCACATACAATATATACATAAAAGTTAGAAAATACTAGTATCTACTGCTTTTGTCATATAATTTTTTGTCAAATTTTATATATATTTATTGAAAAACAGTCATTTTAAGTTAAAATCCCTTAAAAAGTGGGCGTGATCAATGAAAAGGCTAAAAATTTTTGGCTACCTTAAAGACAATTATAAGGCAATGTTACGTACCAAAAATGAATGCGCTAGCGCCATTGTAACATAGCTAAAATTTGCAAAATGTATTTTTTAAAATTAGAGATGGTCGCATATACAGGCCGGATTCAGCTTATTTTCAAACTTGATCTGAAGGACTGGACTTCCAACCAACCCACAATTTAAGGCCTAAAAGTTGTTTACATACGGACGGATGGACATGACTTAATCGATTCTCCTATCGGTCCCATTCATATCTCTAAAAGGTCTTAGGGGTCTACGGTGATTATTTCACTGCGTTACAAACTATACATCAAACTTAATATACCCTGGGTCGGGTATAAAAAGATGATTGGTGCGACCTGGATTCGAACCCAGGACCTCCCAATTGTCGGTCATAGGTGCTACCATCTGCACCACCGCCCACTTCCATCTCGGGTGTCCAAATAGCCTACATGATCTCTCTGCATAGATAATGCACATAAACCAACAACATGTAATTACATTCAAATGATCACGTGGTTACACGTAGTCAAGCAGCAATGCGCGAAATTCACTAACACAAGTCTTCTATGTGTCACTCCTAATCAGCTACAAAGAAAAGCAACGAATATAGCATACGAAAAGGCAAAAACTAGTGAGGTGGTCGGATTTGGACAAGGAATTAAATCTGTTCACTGTAGCTCAAATGGTAGAGCATAACTCGCGACAAGTAAGGCTTGCAGGATCGTACCCTGCCGGCGAGCCACCCACGCTTTTTTCTTTCGGCATTTTTGTCCGCTAACAGTTCAACTCCACTCTACGACTAAACGTAAAAATTGAGGGGCCTGGACGGCTAAGTTGTCATCATAATTGTTATAATTTACTCAATTTATTTACTCTATTACTCGCGACAAGTAAGGGTTGCAGGATCGTACCCTGCCCTTGAGCCACACAGGGTTTTTTCTTTCGACACTTCCGTCCGCTAACATTTCAACTCCACTCTACGACTAAACGTCAAAATAGAGGGGCCTGTACGGCTCATTTGTTATCATAATTGTTATAATTTACTTAACAAGACATGTTGGCAATAAAAAAAAAAATAAAAAAGATGATTGGTTGGACCTGGATTCAAACCCAGGACCTCCCAATTGTCGGTCATAGGTGCTACCATCTGAACCACCACCCACTTCCATGTCGGGTGTCCTACATGATCTCTCTGCATAGATAATGCACATAAACCAACAACATGTAATTACATTCAAATGATCACGCGGTTACACGCAGTCAAGCAGCAATGCACAAAATTCACTAACACAAGTATTCCATGCGTCATTCCTAATCAGCTACAAGGAAAAGCAACGAATATAGCATACGAAATGACAAAAACCTAGTGAGGTGGTCGGATTTGGACAAGGAATCAAACGTGTTCACTGTAGCTCAAATGGTAGAGCCAAATGGTGAGCCACATTCGCTTTTTTCTTTCGGACTTCCGTCCGCTAACATTTCAACTCCACTCTACGGCTAAACGTAAAAATAGAGGGGCCTGTACGGCTTAGTTGTCATCATAATTGTTATAATTTACTTAACAAGACATGTTGGCAATAAATAAAAAATAAAAAAGATGATTGGTTGGACCTGGAATCGAACCCAGGACCTCCCAATTGTCGGTCATAGGTGCTACAATCCGCACCACCGCCCACTTCCATCTCGGGTGTCCAAATAGCCTACATGATCTCCCTGCATAGATAATGCACATAAAACCAACAACATGCAATTACATTCAAATGATCACGTGGTCACAAGTAGTCAAGCAGCAATGCACGAAACATACTAACACAAGTTTTCTACGCGTCATTCCCAATCAGCTACAAAGAATACCAACGAATATAGCATAAGAAAAGGCAAAAACTAGTGAGGTGATCGGATTTGGACAAGGAATCAAACGTGTTCACTGTAGCTCAAATGGTAGAGCATTACTCGCGACAAGTAAGGCTTGCAGGATCGTACCCTGCCGGAGAGCCACACATGCTTTTTTCTTTGGACACTTCCGTCCGCTAACATTTCAACTCCACTGTACGACTAAACTGAAAAATAGAGGGGCCTGTTCGGCTTAGTTGTCATCATAATTGTTATAATTTACTTAACAAGACATGTTGGCAATAGATAAAAAATAAAAAAGATGATTGGTTGGACCTGGATTCGAACCCAGGACTTCCCAATTGTCGGTCATAGGTGCTACCATCTGCACCACCGCCCACTTCCATCTCGGGTGTCCAAGTAGCCTACATGATCTCTCTGCATAGATAATGCACATAAGCCAACAACATTTAATTGTAATTTCGTTAGAATCATGACAAAATTATTGCAAAAAAACCGTTTTTTCCTAAACACGCCCCTTAAAATTGGGCGGAGCTCAAAACTTTGTATGGAGCGAATCTAGCAATAAGTAATATCATGAATATTTGTTATATAATTTTTTTTTTCAATTTGGAGTAAATTTTCCGAGAAATCGGGCTTTTAAAGATCTAACATGGTAAAAGTGGGCATGGCCGATATTGTGGGCGGTCCAATTTTTGCCCTCTTTGAGGTTTTGGGCCATTATTGCTCCATACCAAAATTTGAGCTCCTACAAAAATTTGAAATAGAGGTTATCTTACATGGAAGCATGTGCCAAAAACACGGACGACACCATACCGGTGGTTCCGTGCGATCCAATCGTGGTACTACCAGCCTGTTTGATCGAAACTGAGGATATCTCGATGGAAAGGGAGGAAGAGCTTCCCGATGAAAACTCCGATGATTCTGAAGAGAAATCCGGCCACAAAAAGGAGACCAAGCGCGGGAGCAAGTCCAGAAGGAGTACTCCCGGCCTGGAGATGAAGAAGCGGTTTAAGAAGGCCAAGCATATTTATGTCATCTTAACAGCCAAAGAAAAATCTTCCCTCACTCAGAAGGAACTATCTTCCCTTGAGTGGGCCCGGGAGACCATAGCTAACGACGTTGCCACGAAGCCTACGCCCAAGGCAGCTCGTTCAGCTAAAGGTACGGGTGGTAAATCGGGAAAATCTGGAAGGCCGAGTGACGATGCCGCTACTAGGACATCCCTCGGAACCAACAGAAAGCCTGTTACCGGAAGAGCAACTGCAACCCAAGGACCCAGTGACAAACCGGGCCTAAGCGGGTTGCAGAAAGGTAGTGCCGGGGGCATAGAAGAGAAGCGTTTGCCTCGAAGAGAACACGATCTTCTGAGGACGCTTCAAGGACGCCGAAGAAAGCGAAATGGGGCGCCATCACAGTGGGAAGTCCCAGCAAGCCAAGTACAAGCCGGGCGGGCCAGTATAGCGAAGTGACAAGGAATCCACTACAGCTTGCTGTAGTAGACTCCAAGAAACCAAGCGGGCAGTACAGTGTTGAGTGTGGCAGGAAGATTGAGCAAGCCCTCGGGGCAGCCATCATCAGCCACATTCTGAAAAACACGGGTACTAGTGCCCCGACCTACGGCAGAATGAAATGGTCTAAAGGCATTACGTACATCGACTGCAAGGACCATGCTTCAAATGACTTTGCCAAGACAGTAGTCGAAGGACTACAGCTTTGGGATGGTTCGGAACTTAAAGCTGTTCCAATAGACCAGGTTCCAAACAGGGCAAAGGGTAGGCTAACTATTCCGGAGATGGGAATAGTTTAAGATGACATCCTCCACGTGCTGCAAGCACAGAACCCCCAGATTCCGTAAGGCGAGAACCTGTATCGTAGCAAATAAAAACCTTTATATATTAATGTTATCTCATTTCTGCACAGGTGACCTAACGCTGGTGGAGGTTAGAGGGACGGACGAGAACTACACGGTAGCGTCGGTCTACATGCCATTTGACGACGGTACCTCGGTCCCCCCGGAATCTTTGAAGACGCTAGTGACAGCGTCCGAACAAGGTAAGAAGAACTTAGTCTTAAGCTGTGATGTCAATGCCCATCATACGATCTGGGGAAGCTCAGACATTAACGCCGGACGAGGTTCTTTTTGATTTTGTCCTTAGCTCCAACCTTTTAGTATGTAACAGGGGAAATGATCCCACCTTCATTACAGCGAATAGGAGGGAAGTTTTGGACGTTACTTTCGTGTCTCAGAACAGCTCTGTTCAAGTAACGAACTGGAGAGTATCTAAGCAGGCATCACTATCAGATCACTGCTGGATACTCTTTGAGATACAGGTAGGCTCGCAGGCTAAGAAAGTTTTCAAAAACCCAAAAAGAGCAAACTGAATAAGGTTCAATAAAAAACTGCTAAGGACTATCTCCCCTGCCCAGACAGAGATCTCACTACCGCGCATGAGATCGATGATACAGTCGAATACATTGCCGGGGTGCTCTCCAGCTCTTTCGAAAAATCCTGTACAGGAGGGAAGCAACGCCCTCCCTGGTGGAACTCCAAGATCGCGGAGCTCATCAAGAGCTCAAGATCTAGATGGAACCTTGCAAAAGAGGGGCTCATCGAATGGACGACCTATAAGGAGAGCTTAAGAATTCTGAAAAAGGAGATCAGATTCGCCAAGAGGAATTCATGGAAGAATTCGTGCGAATCAATCGAAACAACAACTGAAGCATCCCGACTGAAGAAAGTCTTATCCAAAGCGCCCATACCGCTATCTTCACTCAGGAAGACAGAGGGCGATTGGACCTCGACACACAAGGAAACGCTGGATTTGCTGGCAGAAACTCACTTCCCAGGGTGTACCTATGAGGATTACGCTACAGTAGCGCAAGGCTCTCGGAGGAAGATGAAGGAAGAAAAGATCAGGGCTATAGCCGATGTAAAAGGGCTGGCCTGCGCGATCAGCTCCTTCGATCCCTTTAAAGCACCAGGGATGGATAACATCCGACCAATAATGCTCCAAAAAGCAGGGAAAACTATCGTTCCATATTTGAGTAACGTCTACAAGTCCTGCCTAAAGGTGTGCTACATTCCCAAAGCTTGGAGAAAAGTCCGAGTGATATTCATCCCCAAGGCAGGGAAGGCAAACCACACTGTATTCATTTATGCTCGAGGCGTTGGAGCGGCTTATTGACGGGTATGTGAGAGAGCTGATTGGTGATAACTATTTATTAAAATCACAGCATGCGTACATGAGAAGCAGATCGGTTGACACTGCACTACATAGAGTAGTAACAGTAGTAGAAAAATCCTTGGAACACAAGGAGTACACTTTGGGTGCCTTTCTAGACATAGAGGGGGCGTTTAATAATATTGAGGCAGACGCGATACTGCGCAGCTTGAGAAACGCCCACCTAGATAGCACTCTATGCGACTGGATCGGGCTCACGAAAGATAAACTGCTACCTAGGCGAAGTATGCAGCAGACGAAACGTCAGCAGAGGAACACCGCAGGGAGGTGTCCTATCTCCGCTCATATGGACCCTGGTAATGGACGAATTGCTAAAAACCCCGGAGAGGGAAGGCTTCATTGTGAGCGCATACGCAGACGATGTAGCAATCCTGATCCCATGTAATTTCCCATCAATCCGCAGTGACCGACTCAGCTGCGCACTTCGCATTGTTGGAAAATGGGTTGAGGGTCGAGGACTGGGAATAAACCCCTCTTAGACGGAAGTTGTGTTGTTTACAAGAAAAACGGCAGTTCCATCCTTCAGCAACCCAAGAATGGGGGGAGTGGAGTTACCGTTACCCAAATCGGTAAGATACCTGGGCGTCAATGGGTATAACAGGGTCCCTAAGGACCACACCCACCGCGGCACTGGAGGTACTACTCAACCTCAGCCCCTTGGACATATACTGCAGCAGCAAGGCAGCTAAAACAACTATTCGCCTAAGGGAATCCGGACTGTGGTCCTCAAGATCTTATGGACACGCCTCTGTGGAAACTCAATGGGCTGCCTCCAGAGACACCCCAGTCACGGATTATCTCCCTATGACATTCGCCTTCAACAGGAGATTCGCTACCAGAATACCTGAAAGAGGTGAATGGGAAGATAAGACCATTACAGAAGATGACGAGATCGCCGTATATACCGACGGTTCTAAGATGGACGTCGGAACCGGTGCGGGCATCTTCTGTGGAGATTTAGGTCTAGGTAAATCTTTTCGAATTGATGACGACTGCAGCATTTTTCAGCCGGAGCTGGCAGCCATAATCGAAGCTGCCTCCGAGCTGAAGAAACACGGCCCCGCAAACAAGACCATCACCATATACTCTGATAGCCAAGCGGCAATTAAAGCCTTGGAATCAGACGTGGTGAAGTCAAGGGCTGTAAAACTATGCAGGGAAATTCTGGACGAGTTATCACTTGGCAAGAAGCGGACAAGCTTGCGTGATTTGGGCCTGGAATGAATGCATCTCTAGCCCTCAAATCTATAAGAGTCCCGCTGAGTTCGATAGCACGTAGGATAGAAACTAAATCCTTGAGTAGAACCAACCTACGTTGGACAGAACTTGATACGTGCAGACACACAAGGGAGCTATGGCCAGCGGTAAGCAAAAAGAGATCACTATTTCAGATCTCACTAGCCCGCAGGAACATCCGAGTACTCACGGGAATCCTCACGGGGCACTGCTCACGTGGGTCTACACGCTGAGCGGCTAGGCATACCGCATAACGATTACTGCAGGAGCTGCAGGGACGTTGAAGAAATTGAATCTGTTCGTCACCTGCTCTGCGAATGCCTAGCCCTAAACAGCATCAGGCGTAGTATCCTCGGCAGCTACTTCTTCAACGAGCTCGAAGATCTAATTAATGTAGATCTAAAGGACCTCCAAGGATTTGTATACAAATCCGGATGGGTCCAAGGGGCGGAACTCTGAGCTTCTAACAGCGGTTTATTTCTGCTTTCGTTCCATGTATTAAGAAGGTTCCCAATGGACACAATGGACCCAACTGCTGGTCTTAGTGAAGCCGTGACTATTGTCCAAAGGGCATCCATCAACCTAACCTAACCTAACCTACATTGAAGCAAGTAGTGGGCGTGGGCGTCGGAGGATTTAACTAATGTTTACACTTTGTCTGTACAAAATAAGAACCAAGATATGCTCCAAGTTTGAGCGTCCTAGCTCAATTTTAAAGACCTAAAAACTTCACACATACGGTCAGACGGACAGACGGACAGACGGACGGACATGGCTTAATCGACCACATGTCGGTCTCGAACATATCTCTAAAGGGTCTTAGGGGTCTACGGTGATTATTTCACTGTGTTACAAACTATGCATTAAAATTAATATACCCCCGGTCGGGTATAAAAATAAAATTTTTAGTCGACACCGGTGCCGATATTTCGGTTCTTCCGCCAACATTCATCAAAAACGAAACAGCAACTAGGGTAACTACCTTTACGCCGCCAACAAGACGGAAATAGCAACCTACGGCGAAAAAACAATTGTTCTGAGTTTGGGGTTAAGGCGAAGTTTCAGATTGACTTTTACAATTGCGGAAGTACAATTCTAGAAGCAGACTTTCTTCACTATTTTGACATTCTCGTTGATCTCAAGAATAAGCGACTAATAGACCAAACGACGCTCATCAAATCCAGTGGTAGTTTAACCCGTATAGATTCTTTGCAATTAACAAGTATCTGTTGCAAATTTCCCTATAACTCACTTCTTTCAGAGTTTAAAGACATCACGCAGCCATCCCCAACACGAAATCAAGCATCTCACAAAGTTACTCATCACATCGTCACGAGAGGCCCGCCAAAATATTAACCAGCACGACGGCTACCACCACAAATGCATAAAATCGCCAAAATGGAATTCCAAACGATGATTGACCAGGGAATCTGGCGCCCATCAAAAAGCCCATGGGCCAGCCCTTTTCATATGGTGGCAAAAGGAATGTAGAGATTTCCGTGGATTGAATGCAGTGACCGAACCAGACAGGTATCCCGTATCGCACATCCAGGATTTCACCTTTTTTCTGAGCGCGTACCACCAAATCACTGTAGAAGAGGACGACATCCCAAAGACCGCCATCATCACGCCGTTTGGATTATACGAATTTTGCAAACACGGTGCTAAGACCTCCCATGTGGCAACCAGTTAGAACCACTCGACCCTTTCAAAAACTATACACTGACCTATTAAAAAATAAATAAATAGAGTGGCGCAACAGCTCGAGGTGAACCAGGCCAACTTCTCAACCATGTATGCTGTGTGTTGAACCAGGGCCAACTTCTCAACAATGTATGCTGGTGTGTTAATTTTTTTTACATACAAGGGGACCTACAATTTTTTGCCGAATCCGAACGGCACTTTGAGAAGTTTTTCAAGACAAATGATATTCTCGGATGGCTTGTCAGACCCTCGCGGAGGTGGGGGACGTGAAAAAGAACAAGTCTTTTTTTTCAGGTGACGATGGCAGGATTCGTACCCAGACCTCCGGCGTAGTAAGCACACACACTAACCACTACGCCACGGCACCCCACTACACTGACCTATTAGGACCCCAGATCAAAGGGCGGAAATTTCAGAGTATGCGTTCCTTCAAGCAATAAAAAGGTTCACTACCGTACTTATAATAGTCTTTCTCGAATATGACATTTTGGCATTTGGCATTTATTTGGCGTTCCAGAGACGATTATTAGCGATAATGGTCCGCAGTTTAGATCGAAAGAATTCGAACGCCTTTTGACCGAATATGGAGTAAGCCATATGTTCACGGCTACACATTTTGCCGAACGCTTCGGAACGGGTCAATCGTTTGTCATAGCCTAGATCCGAGCGTTCATCGACAAAAATCAGCACGAGTGGGACACAGAATTGAGTAGCATAGCATGCGCATTACGTTCTGCCTTGCATTGCACTATTGGATGTAGCCCGTATTATGTTCTGTTGAGGCAAAATATGATTCTTCATGGATCCGATTACCGCTTGTTGAGCCAGTGAGTAAGTGCAACAGTGTGTACGTAGAAGTTACAGTCCGTAAAACGGATCCTATCCCACATTGTAAAATGCTGATGGCATAGTAATTTTTTGACATTTTGTTAGTAATGCAAACATCGAAACGGGGCGTGGTCCGACCGCCCCTAATTACATACTATTAATTATAAGATATTTCCACATATATTTCCAAGTTACACTTAAATGTACGTAAAAATGCAATTTTTTGGTTCAAATTAAATATTTTTGAAAAATCGATCCCTAAAAGGGGGCGTGGCTAAAAACTTTATAAAAACGAAATCTGGACTGAGGTCTCGTTTAAATAACTTGCTACTTTTTTTTTGTTTCATGCTTTCCTAAATGAGGCCCAAGGCCAGTCTACATTAAGTTTTTCCGGAAAATTTTAGGTTTTTCTTCAATTCTGCCTCCAAATGTAGGGATGGCCCAAGGTCTTGTAAGAGCAAAATGTGGAACTAAGCGTTTTCTACATAAAATATTAAGGACATTTTTTTCAATTTCGAGCAAAAATATTGAATAAACTGCGGTTGAAAATTTACCCTTAAAATAGATGCAACGCCCACTAGAGAAGGCTTACCAACTAAATTTGTGTTTTTCGTGTCTTAAATTCATTAGCTTATAGTAAAATTTCAGCCTTTTAGAACGTCTTACAGTTTGGAAAACTCTGGAGGTTGTTGCACATTTTGACCGATTTTGGGCGTGTCTTTGGGCGGATTTCAAAAATGTTTACACTTTTACTGCTCCGCATGACGTGGACCTTACGCACGAAGTTTCAGCACCCTAGCTCAAAATTTATGGCCTAAAAACATGTGACATACAGACAGACGGACGGTCATGGCTCATTCGATTCAGAAACTCGGTCTCGATCATATGCCCTGAAGGTCTTGGGGGTCTACCAAGACCTTAAGGGCGTATGATCGAGACCGAATTTTGAATCGAATGAGCCATGTCCGTCCGTCCGTCCGTCTGTCTGTATGTCACACGATTTAGGCGAAAATCCGTCTACAGACACGCCCACAATCGCTGCAATTGTGCAACTACCTCCAGAGCTTTCAAAACTGTAAGACTCTTAAAAGCATGAAATTTGGTATTTATTATCTCCTGTTTATTGTTAAAAATAAATAGAGTGGCGCAACAGCTCGAGGTGAACCAGGCCAACTTCTCAACCATGTATGCTGTGTGTACTTTGAGAAGTTTTTCAAGACAAATGTTACTCTCGGAGGGTTTGTCAGACCCTCGCGGAGGTGGGAGCCGTGAGAAAGAACAAGTCTTTTTTTTCAGGTGGTAGAGGCAGGATTCGAACCCAGACCTCCGGCGTCAGAGGCACACACACTAACCACTGCGCCACGGCACCCACCCTGTTTATTGTTAGATATACAAAATAAAAATTTTATCGCTTCATCTCCCCTAGTGGGCGTGGCATCGATTTAAAAGTAAATTTTTAAAATGCATTTTATTGAATATTTTTATTCCAAAACAAAAAAATGTGCCCAATATATTATGTTAAAAACACATAGTCCTACATTTCTTTCATACGAGACTTTTAGCCATGCCCATATTTGGAGGCAGCATTGAAGAAAAAGCTAAAAATTTTCAGAAAAACGTAATTTTGACTGGTTTTAAGCGTAATTTAGGGAAGAATAAAAAACAAATCAGCGAGTTATATAAAGAGGATTTTATTCTAGATTTCGTTCATACAAAGGTTTTAGCCACATCCCCTTTTAGGGGTCGATTTTTCAAAATATTGAATTATTGAAAATATTGAACCAAAAAATTGCACTTTTACGTACATTTAAGCGTTACCTGGAAATATCTGCGTTATAACTGATGGCTTGTAATCAGGGCCGGTTGGACCACGTCCTTTTACTACTTATAAATTATAAAAAAATAAGTATGCCAAGCATTTTACAATGTGGGATAGGATGGATTATTCAACGGTCCGTTTTACGGACTGTAACTTCTGCGTACACACTTACTCACTGGTTGTGACTCTTTTTGTGCGTGGGGATAATATAAGAGTCCTTTCATAGGAAGGGAAATATCGGTGATGTTGTCGACAGACAAAATAGGGCAGTTAGGGAGGGTGCTAATACGGTCATGTATTTTTTAAGAAATATCGCAGGTAGACCGTCAGGACCGGGTTAATAATCATCTTTGAGCCTACTGATTTTATCTGTTACTTGGGCTAGCGTTATGTCCACGGAGAAAGGGGTTGCCTGCGGACAGTTTACCGTGTAACTAAAGTAGTTGAAATCAGGGGCTAGGATCGGTTCAGAAAAGGATTGGCTGAAAAATTGTGCAAAAAAGTTGGCAATGGTTTGTGGGTCTGCGTACGAATTATTAAGAAATTTTAACGTTGACGGGTAGCCATCTGATTTTCTTTTGGTATTGATGAATTATTGATAGAAACGCTTAGGATCAGAAACTATTTTAAATTGCATGTGGTGGAGGTAATCATGGCACAAAGATTCACAGAGCTCGGAGAAGCGATTATATAAATGTTGATTATTCAGGTAATCAATTTCGGAACGGGTTTTTAGGAATGTTTGCCAAAGCTTGTTTTTATTACTGCGTGGAGAGCGTAACTCTCTCGGAACGAGATCTTTGAAGGTGGCAGAGCCGCTTAGAGCTTACTTGAGAGGCAAATGTAGAAAGGTCATTTGCTACATCGGAAGCCGACATATCAAAGCACTCATGAAAACCATTGAAAAATTTTCGTAATTCGACAGGGTTAGTTGGAAGACGCTTTTAAAGTGGTGATACCATGACATTTTTTTTTTGTTTTACCATCAACACAGATATTGTTTGTTTTATCATGTAAGTAGGCTAGGTAGAGACGCACATTTTCATATGTTCGGCGATCTCTTAAACGATCTCCGGTCTCTTAAATATAACGACTTTCAGTGCTGTGATCAGCAAGATGTTTAGTTAGTTTTACTGTAGGGGGAAACAATGGATCTAAAAATGCAAGTGGAATTAGTTGAGGTCGACGAAGCGGTTGTGGTGACTGAATTAAGTGGGGCGATGGAGGGTGCAGTATGAGGATTGAGAACATGAGAACATGTGAGCGAATAAAGTTAGGGCAGTACGGAGTAGAAGATGGATTATGGGTTGTTGCTGGAAAGGGAGAAGGTGTCAAATCAAAAGATACTAGCTGACCCTGAGGTTTGGTGTTAGAGTTAGCGGGGACAGAATTTTGGGTAGGTATTTAACTGTCTTGAAATACCTTTTTTTTATAATGTACTCGCGAACAAGGGATTGGCTACCCTTTTAATGTTTAGCATCTCACGAGCGGAAAGGATTAGAAGAAGAGGAAAGGGATGAGAGGTACTGGTGCACTCTTGTTTGTTTTGAACAGTTGTGGGTTGTATTGCGTAGGAAAGAGTTGTCGTGGTAGGACATTCCACATTCGCGTTGTACGGCTTATGAAAGAACCTCTAAACTTTACAGTACGCCCGAAAGTCGGCTCAAGGGTGAACTGATGAGCATTCGATCGTTGGCGAGTATTACGGTTGAATAATTTGAGGGGTGGAATGCAAATGGCTATTTCGTTGGAGCACTGTTTGTAAAAAAAACGGTAAAACAGTGACAAGCAAGAGACATTGCGTCGATGTTCGAGTGAGTCGATAGACTTTGCAATATTTCTGTCACCTATGAGTTTTATCGCGCGTTTCTGGATCCTATCGAGCAGGTGCAGTGTTGTTTTAGGAGCACCAGCCCAGACATGGGAGTTATATTCCATTTTAGGGCGGATATAGGCCTTATATAAAATAGCCAAATCAGAAGGGGGTGAAATATTTCTTGCATCTTTTAAGGAAACCTAGGCATTTCGCAGCGTTCTTGGCGACGTCGAATATGTGGTCATTCCATTGTTATTGACACACATACCGAGAATGGAAAGCGTTTCGGTTTCGTCGATGCAAGTGCCATTCATGGACAATGGCTGGGTGTTTCGGTTTTGCTTCAATGACAGAAGACAGCATTGAGTTTTAGAAGCATTAAACTCTACTCTATTTTGAGATCCCCATGATACAATGCTGTTAAGGTCAGAGTTTAATGAGTTTGACATACGCTGCCGTTCCAGTTCAACGTCCGAAGAGCAGGGACGAGGAGCTGAGAACGAATATGAAAAACTGAGGTTGCTGTCATCGGCAAAGGAATGAATTGGATTAGTAGTAGCAGACAAAAGATCATTTATGAAGATTAAAAAGAGAGTCGGAAACAAAACAGAGCCCTGGGGAACCCCAGCGTTTATTTTGTGAATTGCAGACTTGAACCCATCCCAAACAACTTGAATTGAACGGTCCGAAAGGTAATTTCTAATCCATTGAATAAGAGATTCGTCGATTCCAAATGCACGCATTTTCGACAAATAGCTTGATGCCAAACTCTGTCAAATGCTTTTGAAATATCAAGCGCAACAATCTTGCTTTCACCATGAATATGCAAGGAATCGTTCCGCTTTTTAGTGAGATATGCCACCAAATCACCAGTGGACCTTTTGCTACGAAAACCGTATTGCCGATCATTAAGGAGTTTTCGTGATTCAAGATATTTCATAAGCTGATAATTAATCAGCGTTTCCATGACCTTAGAAAGAAGGGAAGTGAGTGCAATTGGACGATAGTTAGAGGGAGAAGAAGAATCGCATTTTTTAGGGACGGGCTGGACAAATGCTGTTTTCCATCTACTCGGAAAGAGACCTGAGGAGTAGGACCGATGGAAAAGCTTACACAATGGTTTTGCCAGCGTGGAAGAACACCTCTTCAGAACTATGGGGGATATTCCATCTGGACCAGCGGATTTGTGAATGTTGAGATCTCGATATACTCTCATGACTGTACGAGTGCGAAAATGAATTTGTCCCATTGTATATTCGACGCGCTCAAGAAATGCGCTGCAAGTAGATTTGCTTTGGCCATAGAGGTGACAGCTGGAATGTCATTGTAAACGAGTTTTGGGATAGAAGATGAGGCACAGTTTTTAACATTTTTTACGAAAGATCAAAAGTTTTTACTACCCTTGGGACAATGTAGTATTTTCTGCCTCAGCTTTTGGTCGTATTGGAACTTAACACGGCGAATATGAGCATTACAATCATTTCTGGCTTGCTTAAACTTTTTTCGGTTTACCTGAGATGGGTTGGCCTTGTAGGACCGAAAACATAACTCCTTCAACCTAATCGCCTCTTTACAGCTCAAGTCATACCACGAGTTCACCTTAGGTTTGATACTCTTAATCCTGTGAGGGATGAAAGATGTCATACCAAGGAGAATGGTGATGGTTATCATATCAGCAGCAGCATCTACGTTGTTATCGAGAAAGCACAAGGACCAGTTAAAACGACCGAAGAAGTTATTAAGGCCGTCCCAGTTTGCTTTCTCGTACCGCCAGACTGTTCGTTTAGGAGTTATTTCCTTATTGGGTTGGCCACCCAATAAGAATTTGGCTGATATGACGCAGTGGTCTGACGAACCTAGAGGAGATAGTACATTTACGGTGTACTTATCGGGATGGGAAGTTGGAAACAAGTCCAGAGTGTTGGCGGAATGATTGTTAATGTCAAATACCTACTTTCCCATTTAGTCATCTTCATCTTGCCTAGGGTGAGCACTGAGCACATCATTCGACGGGTTGCTAAATAGCCAGTCGTATTTAGATGAGATTGCAAATTTGAAACTTGATGTGGTTCGTTTGAGTTTTTCGCATTGCTGAATATTGAGAAACGCTGGAGAAATAATTTGTTTAACCAGGATACGTTCGCATGTCGTGGGACATCCTTTACAACGTACAAAATAAGATTTGTGGAGTTACTTGTAGAAATCCTGTTAAGCCTATTGGTCCACTCAGCATGTGTCCATGAAGTTCCTAGTTTTACAATCGGCTAGGGCATAACAGGTTGCGGTGTTGAAGAGGGTAGCGCGGCGGCAGCATCGGTGATTTAAGGCTCAGAAAGGGAACAGAATTGACTGAAAGAGAGGAGAGCGAAAGAAAATCTGGGTCAATATGTTGTTTTTTTTTTGTGACGAATAAGGGTCAGCGCTGGTTAAATGGGAGCACTAAATGTACGCGGCGGAGAATGCTGAGCAGGCGAAAATAAATTGTGTGTTTGCTATGGCTTTTTTTGTAAGTGATGGAATTTACTTATTTTAATGAGGAAAAGAACAATTGGAGAAACGAAAAACACGCCCGAATAGTGCGAGTACTGACACAGAAGTGGGAACGAACGTACCAGAACGCACGTCATAGTAGTAAATTTTCAGCGAGGATCTGAGACACTGCATCTGTTGTGGGCGATCTTGCCTAGTTTTCGTTTGCCGCAACCTGTGCGTATGATTTTGGTCCGACCAGTGGCGGTTTCTCCGCTGCACTTGAACTGACGCTCTTTTGTGAAGCTTTTACGCCTTTTTTCGACGCCTCCTTTGCCAATCTCGCACTTTTGATCGGCTTTGCGGCAGGGACGTCCGGCACTTGAGAACAAACTGGGTCTCTCTAATAAAGACTCATTTTGATTTATAAGCTTGCACTTTGATTTTACCATAATACGAATTGTATAGGTATGAATGCATGGTTTAAAGCCCGATTTAGCGCTCTTACTCTCTCTTACGTCAAAGTAGCACTCAAGAAAATTAAATACTTTTTTTTTATCGTTACTTATTACTTTTCGTTTTGCTTTCAAAATATCAACAATTCCTGGAACATCCATTTATATCCTTACCTATATTTTTTAGGTTGGTACCTACTTGCTTTGAAAAATGCATAACCCTGACAGATTCGCATTAAAATTACTAGAACAACAAGAACTAAAAAAGCTACGCACAGGATGCGCAACCATTAGGATAGATACCTATAAAATAACAACATACATAAGAAAAATAATTCTATAATCTTTCCTTTATCTTCTTCCCCTTCATTTTTGTCCTCTTTCTTTTCAGAATATTATTCACAGGCACAACCACAGCCACCCAAAAAGTCTTCGACTTTGAAGCCAATTAAAAATAAAGGAACGATTAGACATTTTTAATTATGTCTACCTTTCCCATGCACGAAACCAAAAAGAGAGTGATGTCGCATATCGCTGTTCCTGCTGTATCTACCTACAGTTGAACAACTTGTGGGAGGGTTACAATCCGCTTAGGTGAATCGTTGGATACCCCATCCCAATTGACCACTTTCAAGCTCCGAATTGTGTTATAAATCTTGGTTGCTTAATTTCTGTTTCTATTTACTTCAATCTTATTAAGAATTTTTCTATTTAAGAATCTTCCTCCTTAAAAGGGGGTAAGGTGGGCGTGTCTTGGCGGACTTTAAAAATTTTTACACTTGTACTGCTTCGGGAACAGATATTAAGTTTTTAAAGCTAAAGAACAGAACCTAGCTCAAAATTTAAGGCCTAAAAACTACCGAGACACGGACGGACAGACGGACATGGCTTATTCGACTAACAATTCGGTCTCGACCATACACCCACTTTACTTAATAGCATGAAAATTCAAAGTTGTCGTAGGAAGCTAAAATTTGGTACGCGTTATCCTAGCTTAAGTATATTGTGATTGGCATTTAAGAAAAAAGCGAAAGCCGCCCCCTTGTAGGCGTGGTCATATATAATATGCGTTCTAATAAACGGTTTTTATTTGATATATTTGCTTTAAATCCAAAAAACTTGGACCATAAAATCTTCAGATATGTACGTAAGCTATCAACTCAAATGAATAAATTTTTGCCACGCCCACTTTTGGGGACGTTTTTTAGTATAAACCAAATTTTTAATGTGAAAATGCAATCAAGACGTGCATATCACTTCTGATAAAAAATGAAAACAAGAAAAGATGTAATTGAAAAGGGCTGGATGCCAAGCCCCTTTTTTAGGGAGAAGATTTCTTAACTGAGAAATTCTAAATACAGTTGAAGTTAATAGAAACTGAAATTTAACCATCAAGATTTATGACACAATTTGGAGCTTCAAAGTGGTCAATTGGGATGGAGTATCCAACGATTCGCCTAAGCGGATTGTAACCTTCCCACTAGCTCCGCGTGCAGAAAAACAGGCTTGGAGGTGGCTCAGAGGGGTAATGGTACTATAGGGTGAAGATGACCACCGTCTCAGCGTGGTGACTACAGTCTTTCGACAAGCCCGCTCGATATCACTCTCGCATGATGACTTTGTAGCGGGTAGTCAGCTCATTTTGGGAAAAAACTTAAAATACTGGTGAAAACTTGGGAAACTTGAAACGGAGCTT
The DNA here is from genome assembly GCA_947623515.1 of Neoascia interrupta. Classification (NCBI taxonomy): domain Eukaryota; kingdom Metazoa; phylum Arthropoda; class Insecta; order Diptera; family Syrphidae; genus Neoascia; species Neoascia interrupta. The sequence goes on along the minus strand of OX392463.1, from coordinate 100,895,894 downwards.
GGGCTGGGCGACAAGGCTCATCCGACAAGAAGTGATGGTCAGTCGTAGTGAAGCTTCACTAATAGGCAGTCCAGAGAATGAAACAATTTTTTTTTTTATTTATTTTTTATTTTCCGGTTTATTTCGTCGTATGAAAGACTAAGATTATTCGCATGCAGATATCTTTTATGTATGGTCTGGCCTCAGATGCATGGGTGCAAGATCCCCCCATACACCGACTAGCTTAAGCTTATTTTGCAATGCATGCACCTGCATCCAGCACTGAGTTTTACCCTGAAGTCCTCTCCCCTCCGTTCCTCGTCCTATCCTGAAACCCTCAAAAATTTTATCAGCTTGTAGTAAGCATCCTGACGACTATCACCCCCTTTTATAAACCACCAACCATAACAATCTTCTTATGGATTTTAGACACAAAAAAGAATAATTTAATTGGTAAACCTTCTCGAGTGGGCGTGGCATATATTTTAAGGGTAAATTTTCAAATGCAAATTAACCCAATATTTTTGCTCCAAATTGAAAAAAAAAATCCTGAATATTTTATTTAGAAAACAGTTAGTTCTCCATTTTGTTGAAACAATTTTCCAGAAAAACATTATTTCGACTGGATAATTTAGGAAAGCATGAAACAAAAAAATTTGCCACACCTCGAAAAGTGTGCATTCAGCATATAATTGTTGAATGCTTTATACTGGTTGGTTGCATACATTTCGGCCTAAAACTCCGCTTTCTTATACCCCATGCCATAGGATAGGAGGTACATTAAGTTTTTCACATAGTTTGTAACACGTTGAAATAATAATGGTAGACCCCAAGACCTTAAGGGCGCATATGATCAAGACCGAATTCTGAATCGAATAAGCAATGTCCGTCCGTCCGTCCTCCCGTCTGTATGTCACATGTTTTTATGCCTTAAATTTTGAGCTAGGATGCTGAAATTTCGTACGTACAGTCCACGTCATGCGAAGCAGTACAAGTTTCTTTTATTTTTGAATACTAGGGTCAATACACGGAGGCTAAAACTCCAAAATCTTTCAAAGACACCAATACGCCCTCTATAGCAGGTTAATAATACCGAAGTAGCTGATATTGGTTATGCCCGATTTCCACATGCTAAAAAACCACCCATTTATGAGAGACACTATGAAACTGCCAGAACGCACTTCATAGTAGTAAATTTTCGCTCTCTCATAATTCTTCTTGACTGCAACTAAGTTAACTTAACAAGTAGTTTACGCTTCCGTAGTGTTTATCGCGTTGAGTAGGTTGCTAACCAGCGAAAAGTCGCTCGTTGTTTACATCGTTAAGAGTCTCGTTAAGAGTACGGATCATTTCATTGTCGCAATGAACATAAAGACAAGCACTTAGCTTTCGAGCAAAGTTTGTTACTTCTTCGCTCACAGTAGCTATTCCTAAATCTCTGTGAATATCACTATTCCTAATATACCATGGAGCATTCATAATTGCTTTTAGTGTCTTGTTTTGGAAAGTCTGCAACGTGGTCATGTTGCTCGGCTTGGTACAACCCCAAAAATGTATACTGTGTTCCAGGACGGCTTTAACACCTGCCTGTACAAGAGCAGTTTGTTATACAGGGTGTTTCCAAATTCGATGCAAATATTTTGACACAAGATTCTTGGGTATATTTGAAGAAAAAGATTGTTCTACAGTATGGGCCTATCTCAAATTTTGATACCACTTATAGGGAATTTAAGAAGACACCTACTTTGAGGTACCTTGACCCATACTTACACAAATATCTCCGCTAACACTTACAACAGGTACTTCATTTAGGACTTAAATTTTAGAAGAAATAGTACTCCTTTTAACTGCATTAAAATAAAATTGGCCTGAAATATTAAAAATATTTCAGGCATTTGAATGACGTAATTGTGCAGGATTTTTGAACAGAGGTAAATTGTTAACCCTTCTGTAAGTAAAACTCACATGCGTAGACTTGTTCTCGTTAAGAGCGATTCGCCAAGTCTTCGTCCAGACACAAATTCTGTCCAATGCTCGTTGGAGGTTTCTCGTTGATGGATGGCCGTATCGTTCGCAAACGTGGCCACGATAGTCTCGTCATCTAGAGGTATGTCTCTTGTGTAGGACAGGAACAGTGTCGGACTGAGGACGCTTCACTGGGGTACGCCAGCTTGAATTTGCTTGAAACTCGAGTATTCACTACTACACCTAACACGAAAGAGTCTGCTTTCAAGATAATTTTGCCACTTTGTTACACTTTTTCTTCGCGTAGAACAAACAGACCGAAAGTGCGCGGATCAAAACGATTTGGGAAGAAGATAAGCGCACAACAAAATTGCTGCTATGTTTCCCGACTGCTCAGCAAGAGGATGGGCTCCGTTAACAGACGAACGATTGATATTATGATACGCGGAATGCTTTTACGATTTAATTACTTCGAGGATTTTTGGTACGTAGGTTAAAATGGGCGCCTGCTGTTTTATGAGTAAAACAACAAAACTGGGTGGCTGAAAATAATAAGTTCCGAGAAAAGAATTACAAAATTGGGTTGGGGTCATTATAAACGTTCAAAGATGAACGAAGGCGATTTATTAGAAAGAGTCAAACTAAAAGAATTGGCCGATGAATTATAAGAGTTACTCAAACAGGTCGGTATATAGTGAACAAAGCGAATCAAGCAAAGAAAGGAAATGGCCGAATTAAAATCGCCGCACGAAGAGAATGGCTCATTATATTACCACATCCCAAATGTTAAAAATGTGAAAACTAAAAAGGTCACGCGTCCCGTTTCTAAGGGATTTTCTCGAAACGAAAGCCAACTAGTGAAATCTATTACGCAATCATCCAACACTCTGCTTATCTTTTCCTTTTTTCTCCTTTCCGTTTCTTTTTCCTTCTCCTTTCTATTACTCCTACTTAGTCCTTTTTCCTGGATCTTTTTGCCTCCTTAGTGTTTCCTCTGGATCTTTTCCCAATCTCAAAATCTTTTTCTTCCAGCTCTCTTTTCCTTCCGCCAAACTTGCAAGGTAAACCAGAAGTGATTCACCAAAGCTTGGCTTGGCTTTTTCCCAAACAAACCATGATTCATTCACACACACATTCAACCAATCCTCTCATTCCGGTACAGTGGTTATCGGGCACGGCTATTCAAGCCACGCTCAGCTCTTTGCTGGACATGCTTGCCAATAATCATTCAATGCATTCCTCTCACACAAGAATTCGTATCGATTCGCCCCACTGCGCATTATAGGGTAGAATTCAAGCCGGACCGGAAAGAAAGCATTCAGTGATCCATCATATTTAACCATATTCTCAGAAGGAGAACAGTGTTATACATTTAAAAAAGGAGAACGAAGAAGGAACCACAATACTCAACACGCGATGTACAAATTTACATTAGTGGACTTTCGCGCAGATTACGGGGAGAGGACTACCTATAGTAAGCCATTCTTTACATATTAAGATTTTATCAAGATGGGCCCTTGGCCATTGATGTTCTTTCCTCTTAGTTGGTGTACGACTCGGGTTACGATAGGCTAGTACACTCTGCATTCTTTGGCCAGCATCACTATGGAAGGTTTGTTACTTGGGCTCTTTGGTATTTGAGCATCGGCGAGAGTCGGGGATTGTGGCTTGCTCATGTTTTCGGATGAACAAGAGTCTCCAGACCGTCCATCTGTTTCTTAGTTCAATCGCGCGTTGGGAGCATTCTCACAGTCCGTCTTTCTCCTAGAAACCTGTATGGATGAAAAGAGGGAACATAAGTGGGAAAGAAAGACGGGGAAGCCCAAAAAGTGATTAGGAAGGAAGGGACCAAAAGGACAGACAAAGAGATTCTTTGTTGCGTGATTTTAGACTGCAACCACTCCACTCGTACCTCCCGTGAAATGTGGTACATATTTGGAGATATGGCCGGGCTAGCAAAAAGTTGGCCATCAACACAGAAGGGGGGCCCTGGCCGGGCTGACAAAAATTGGCTGATGGTATGGAAACGCTGATAAGTCCTATGGGTCGTCCATGTATAGCTTAAGGTCCTTCACATGCCATGTTCCTCGTTCCTTTCCGATGTCATCTTCAAGCACTTCGTCCAAGGGGAGACTCGCCTACGGATTTTAAAGGGGCCGACGTATTTTGGAGCCAATTTGGCTGAGAAATAATTAGCTGCATCTGAAAGTATGTAATTCCTACGCCATACAATCTCATTCGGGAGATATTGGACAACTCGCCGCCTAAGATTGTATGCTTTCGCTTGATTGGGAGTACTGGATGTATTCTGATTCACTACTGGGTCCCTATCTTACCTGTCTGAGGTGGTACCTAAAGTCGAAGACATACGACCCGAAGTAACCATCTCCTTCCGAAATTCGCATAGTACGGGGTAACTCCTAGCACGTCGTGTTGCGCAGTGCGGATGCAACAAGCTACCTTCTCCAGATGTGTGTCCCACGTCCTATGGTTGTCCGACACATAGGCACGCAGAAGAGTTTTTAAGGTGTTATGAATCCTCTCTGCGGGATTAGCTTGAGTAGGCTTCGCATAGCGCTTTCACTTCCTTGCATTGAAACTGGGGACCGTTGTCACAGAAAGTCCACTTGAGTACGCCGAAAAGTAGGAACACATTGTCCTCTAGTACCTTACAGATAGAAGCAGCCTTCCCATTTCTAAGAGAAAACAACAAGGGGAACTTTGTAAAATAATAAACCACCGTAAAAATATAAACAAAACCTCTATTCGACCTTGAAAGAGGGCCTAGCGCACGAATCCTTGAGATTGCTCAACCAGATCAGTGAGTAATGATCCGTCACAACTTTAAATCGAACGCCGTCGACATACTGTCGTAGCTTCTCAATAGCCCACAAAACCGCTAAGCACTCTTTCCCCGTGGTTGAAAAGTTTTGCCGTAGCTTATATTTCAAGCCTTCGTGCCACACCTTGTCGAAGGCTTGCGATACGTCGAGGAAAGCACTTGAACATATTTTTTCCCCTTCTAAGGCTTTTCAGTTTCATGCGATATTCTGTAGACTGAATGGTAAGGTCTGAAACCGAATTGATGACTCGGGATCAAACGTCTTTCTGCAATTATTGGTTGTAATCGCTTCAGGAGAAGTTTCTCGAATAATTTCGATATTATCGGCAGAAGCGATATGGGCCTATAAGATTTTTTATCATTTGCACATTTCCCCGGTTTTGGAACCATAATGACTTCAGCAACTTTCTACTTCCTTTGGAACGTATAGAAGTCTAAGAGAAACGTTTATCATATAAAGTAGCTTGACTTGTGCCTTTTTTGGTAGTTCTTTCAATATTTCGCCATTGATCAGGTCGTAACCCGGGGCCTTATTATTTTTAAGTTTGCTTATTGTCTGTCAGAGTTCAACTAACGAAACTTTTTTCAATTTAACGCTTTCAGGTTCCGCGTTGTTGTTTTGGACGTCATCCAACGGTGAACCGTGCGTCGAAAAGTTGGAAAATTCTCTCTTTGGGGCGAAGTGTTGTTCCAAGCAGCGCTCTGAATTGCTTCAACAAATTTGTCAACTGCGGTTTCTAACCCGAAAGAAGTTCTCAATGGCGCATTTAAGCCAACACCCTCCCTACAATTCTTTCTGAAGGCGTCCCAGTTGATATTTTTTCTAATCCGGGAGCTCTTTCTATATTCGCCAGTCTTCCACCCATCCTCAAGAATACTCCTGAGTGGTCTGAGCAAAGATCATAACACTCTTCGATTCGCATAAGGTATTTGGGGTACCCTTTAGCGATGAAAAAGTCGACAAAGTCAGGCTTTTTATACCGGTCGGTTGGCCAATATGTTGGTTTACCTGTGGAGAAAAAGTCCATCCCACGTTTCATACTGTTTTTGTACAGGAATCTGCCTCTTGTTGAATTGCATCGTAAACCCCAAAAAGTATACTTCGCGTTAAAGTCACCTCAATGATAAAATTGGACTCAATGAAGTTATACATACGATCAAGATCTTCTTCCACTAGTCTATATCCTGGCGGGAAATGACAAGATGCAATGTTGTAATCTAAGCAGTCAATTTTTACAGAAACTGAACTGATCTGCATAGAGTCAATCTGCATAGAGCTCAACGTCTGTGTTCTGGAAGTGCTTTATGCAGTTCTTAATGTTAAGGGAGGATCCTCCTCCCGAATTTTGCGGAGGGTGATGTGCGTGATAGTCATTGTAACCTTTAAGTTTGGGTCTAGACCCGTTTTTTAGGTTAGTTTCCGTAATCATGCAAATGTCAATACTATTTTTCCGTAGAAATACTTCTAGTTCGTCTATTTCATTCAGAAGGCCGTTTGCATTCCATTTTAGTGTGTTAAATAACTGTTTCATATTCCTGTTCTCTTGTAATTTTTTCGAGGCTTAAGCTCGAGCTTGCTCAGTTTGTTATATATAAGTTTGTTGATTTTAGTCTGATCCTCAAGTTTTTCCAAGATTACAGCGAGGATCTGAAACACTGCATCTGTTGTGGGCGATATTGCCTTGTTTTCGTTTGTTGTGCGTATGATTTTGGTCGGACCAGTGGCGGTCTCTCCGCTGCATTCGAACTGGCACCGCTCTTTTGTGGAGCTTTTACGCCTTTTGTCGATGCCTCCTTTGCCAATCTCGCGCTTTTGTTCGGAGATTGGTTTCAGCAGTTTTTGGACGTCCAGGGCTTGGTTTCTGACCTCGAGCAGTTTTCTTAAGAGGTTCTCGTCCCTTTTGTAGCGCTATGGCTACGTCGCATCCTCGATAGTTTGCGGGGTGGTTTCCGTTGCAATTGGCGCAAACAGCTGGAGCCTTCATGTCAACTTTGCACCCTGTTGAGAGGTGTTTTTTTTTTAAGTATAAGTATAAATATCTTTATTTCATATAATAATTACATAATTACAGAATATGTTGCAAAAAACTCAAATTGATTTACAATTTAATTATAAATATGAAATAGGTAGGAACATTCTGTTGCCGAAGGACAAGTGGGTTCTATTTTGTTAAAATGAGTGTCACCCCAACATGCTATACCGTACTGAAGCTTCGATTTGAAAAGACCATTGTAAACCAATTTTAAAATAGCAGGGCTGCAGTACAGACTTAGGTGACATAGCTGCCTAACTACTAAGTTAAAGTACTGTAACAAGTGAGCAGTTTGTTCTCTATAACTAAGCTTTGTGTCTAGCGTAACCCCCAAATATTTAAGAGATTCAACACGCTCGATGACAAAGCAATCAGAAGCACAACAAACATCGGAATTGCAGGTTGATTATGCGGGCAAGCATTTTTAAGACAGAATCTCAAGCAATGTGGCGAATAGTACTGTATATTTAAGCTATCAGGGAGTGACCCCCTGATTTTAAATAGCATGTATTTTGTTTTACTACTAATTGTCAGTTTATGGCTGTCAAACCACTTTCGAAGCAAATCCAAATCAAAGTTATTCCTCACATTTATATGAAAAAGGTTATCACAAGAGCAAGAAAGAGCAGTGTCATCGGCAAATGCTGTAATTTTTCCCTTGAAAGGCTGGATGAATAAAGAGTTTACGTAGATCAAAACCAGCATCGGACCTAAAACAGAGCCCTGTGTAACACCTAAATTAACAAATTTCTGCGAGCTCATACAACCCTTTACTCTAACCATTTGTCTACGGTTCTGCAAATATGATGAAAACCATGAATGCATAAAATCTCTAAGGCCTGCATTATACAGCGAATGGTCCACCATATCAAAAGCTTTCGAGATATCTATGAATAATGTTGCAGGAATCTAATAATCGTTTACGCTACCATAAGTTTCTCCACAAAGTCTTAATAAGGCATCTTCAGCAGATCTTCCACTTCTAAAACCGAATTGAAGTTCATTTAAGAATTTGGTTTTATTTAAAAGGGATAGAATTCTAGACTTAACACCTTTTTCAAAAACTTTGGAAAAGGTAGACAAGAGTGAAAAAGGACGATAATTATTCACGGACTTAGTATCACCTTTTTCGTGTAAAGGAATTGCTACAGCGGTCTTAAGAAAATCAGGAAATATACCCTGTTGCATGCTTAGGTTAAATATGTGACACAAAACCTCAGAGATTAGAAAAGAGATTTTTTTCAGATCGCTGCTTGAAATATTATCATGCGAGCACGAGTGTCCGTTTTTTTGAGATTGAATAATCTTGTGTACTTCCAAGGCTGTAAAAGGATTAAAATAAAAGCAAGCAGACTGATGTTGCTCCTGTCTTAAAATGTTACACTGGCTAGTTGCGAATTGATTTTGTCTCGAAACACCGTGAAAACCATTTCCTATGTTCGTAAAGTGCTCATTAAAAATGTTCGCAACCTCAAAAGGTTCAGACACATCAACATTATTATCGTTATTAAAAAGAACGATATCTGGATTCGACTTATTCCTGTTCAAAATTTCATTGACCGTTTCCCACTCCTTCTTAGAGTTGACAACATAATGGACGAGCTTGCTTCTATAATAATTTTCTCTAAGAGACGTAATTTCTACTTTAATATCACGACAAAGTTTGTCGTAAAAGCATTTAAGTCTCTCATTCAAAGGATGTTTACGAACAAGAGCGCTAAGATTGTTTTTATACCCGACCCAGGGTATATTAAGTTTGATGTATAAATTGTAACGCAGTGAAATAATCACCGTAGACCCCTAAGACCTTTTAGAGATATGAATGGGACCGACAGGAGAATCGATTAAGCCATGTCCGTCCGTCCGTCCGTCCATATGTAAACAACTTTTAGGCCTTAAATTTTAAGGCAGAGAGCTGAAATTTTGTGCGTTGGAAGTCCAGTCCTTTAGATCAAGTTTGAAAATAAGCTGAATCCGTCCACAGACACGCCCAGTACAGGCCTGTATGTGCGACTATCTCTAATTTAAAAAAATACATTTTGCAAATTTTAGCTATGTTACAATGGCGCTAGCGCATTTTTTTTTTGGTACGTAACATTGCCTTATAATTAATAAATTGCCTTTAAGGTAGCCAAAAAATTTTAGCTTTTTCATTGAACACGCCCACTTTTTAAGGGTTTTTTTTAGCTTAAAATGACTGTTTTTCAATAAATATATATGAAATTTGACAAAAAATTATATGACAAAAGCTTAAATTATATTAGCGTTTTCTAACTTTTATGTATATATTGTATGCATCCGCCCATTTTGGCGTTAAAAAAAGTGATTTTTTTAGTTAAAACGGAGGAGTTTTTGGCCGAAATGTATGCAACCACCTAGTATAAAGCATTCAACAGTTATATTTTTATACCCCGCCAACTTTTTGGAGGCGTGGCAGTTTTCTTTTTGGTATGGTCGGGTATTTTGCAATCCGTCGTAGAGGGATTGAAGCTTTTGCGTACCCACTGTTGCAATTTCCCCCTTGTTATTCTTTACTTTTCTCAATAGACGAAAAGTCATCCAAGGTTTGATACACCTAGACTTATTCGTGCTCGAATTAAGAACTTTGCTGCAGTTTGAAATATGCAATTGCAATTTATTGAGAGATAAATCGAAAGCCAGTGACGCATCTTGAGTATCATACACATTATCCCAAAACTCAAAAGCTTAGTCTCTTTTTATGGCAGTAAGATCGATTTCTTTAAACTGTTTAGAAAGTCTGGCTTTAGATCTACTAATTATAATATAAAGTTAAATTGTATTTAAACAATGATCAGTTATCTGAAGATCATAAACATCAGTCTTAAATTCAATGAAGTTATTTCTGTGCTGTCTGATAAATTAATGGTCTAGGCAAGAACTGGAATTCGAAGCCATTCGCTCAAATCCAAATGATGATACGATCGATAAGAAATAATCATCATCATTTGAGTCATCCAAAATATTAATATTAAAATCACCCAAAAGTACTACATTTTTACAAGAAAGGCCTTGAAGAAATCCGGAGAATCCATTTGCAAAATCTTTAGCGGAGGGACAATGTAAACGATAGACACATACAAAACTATAGCGAACACTAGAAATATTGCAGTTCGCACAAATCAAATCAGCACTGTTTAGACTACTTTTAATAAAATCACAGTCAAGTTCACTTTTGTAAAAGACAGCGACACCGAATAGGAATCATTGCATGTCGCTTCAAATAAATAATTTGGTATCTGGTTCTCATAGCTCGATTTTTCATTCTCATATATCCATATCTCAGAGAAGAAAATTCGATTAGGTAAATGATCTAAAGCAGCAAAGTGCAAGACAAAGCAATCAAAATTTTTCCGCAAGCTACGTATGTTCTGGTGCGTTACTGAAGAGCCAGAACAAGACAAAAAATTTTAATGATCTTTACAAAAGCAATTCATACTTAATAAAATAGAGACGATAAGAGAAACCAGTGAGTAAGTGCTACAGTGTGTACGCAGAAGTTACAGTCCGTAAAACGGACCGTTGAATACCCCATTCTATCCCACATTGTAAAATGCTGATGGCATACTTATTTTTTAACATTTTATAAGTAAATCAAACTTTGAAAAAGGGCGTGGTCAAACCGCCCCTTATTTCAAACTATTAATTATAAGATACTTCGGCAGATATTTCCAAGTTACACTTAAATATACGCAAAAATGCAATTTTTTGGTTCAAATTCAATATTTTTGAAAAATCGACCCCTAAAAGGGGGCGTGGCTTATAACTTTGTACAAACGAAATCTGGACTGAAGTGTTGTTTACCTAACCTGCTACTTTTTTTTCATGCTTTCCTAAATTAGGCTTAAGGCCAGTCGAAATTAATAGGAAAATTTTAGGTTTTTCTTCAATTATGCCTCCAAATTTGGGCGTGGCCCAAAGTCTTGTATGAAGAAAATTTAGAACTAAACGTTTTCTACATAAAATATTTTGCAATTTTTTTTCAATTTCGAGCAAAAATATTGAGTAAACTGCATTTGAAACTTTACCCTTAAAATAGATGCCACGCCCACTGGAAGATGTTAACCAATTAAATTTGTTCTTTTTGTGTCTTACATTCATTAGGAGATGCTAAGTGTCAAATTTCAGCCTTTTAGAACGTCTTACAGTTTTGAAAACTCTGGAGGTAGTTGCACATTTAGACCGATTGTGGGCGTGTCTTTCGGCGGATTTTATACTTGTATACGATTCAGAATTCGGTCTCGATCATATGCGCTTAAGGTCTTGGGGGTCTACCATTATTATTTCTCCGTGTTACAAACTATGTGACAAACTTAATATAGGTACCTCTTTTTATACCCCGTCCTATGGGATGGGGTTAATAAAATATATAATATTATAGTACTTGCAAAACTAAGAAATTAACAATCAAACCTTTCAAAATCTTCAAAACAAGAAATTTTAATTCCCCTGTCGCCGTCTTTTTTTTTAATAAATAGAGAAGAATTCCTGATCCATACGTACTTCCAGTGTTTGTTTGTTTTTCAGTTGATTGGCGTTCGCTAACAAAGATCTAGTGTAGCTTGTAAGTTAATCGTTGATAAACATTCTACCGCTTGTGTTGTTGTTGCCATGATCATGGAATATAGCAGAAGACAATTTAATTTTCTCCTTACGCATCTTATTCATTATTTGCATTTTTTTTTGTCCGAGACGAAAAACATACACAAACAATACTGGGTGTTGTTCTCCCTGTCGCTGCACCATCCGCTTTTGGTTTGATGTTCTTAACATAACAGCTCGCAATGTCGCGCAATCCAAGTCCATCGGTTGTCAGTTGCAATACTTTCTCTTTGGCGTTTGTATTGTTTTCCCCCGGTGTTCCAAAAATATCGAAAGCCTTTTTCCTTGTCCCTCTGCTCCAGTGAATTCAGCTTGATCTCCAACACGTTTACTTTTTTAATCAGCATAAAATTGCTCTCTTCCAAAAGAGTAACTTTTGATGTGATATTAGTCATCAGCTGTTGAATTTTTAGAGTTTCGTGGTAGAGAGTTTCGAGTGTTATTGCTTGGCCACCGGTAACGGGAGGCAAGCCGATATCAGACAACGAGAGTGAAACAGAATACACAGCAAGAGATGTGGCAACGGACGCAGTATCAACGCTAGCGGCTGAAGAAAGAGAACGAGCCATCGAAACTGGAGTATCATCAGCCAAGAAAGAATTTCTCCGTTTGGAGACACAACCATCACAATTATAAGCTTGACCAGTCCTTGCGAAAAAGTCAATATCACTCTTATGTAATTTGAAACATTTTCCATGAAAGCAATTACTGCGAGTAAAACACTGGATTTTAGTGTCATTTCTTTCAACTTTAGAGTTTCACAAACTGCACTTCGTCGTTGTGGTTTTTGTTTATTAATTTTCGATAATGTATAATTTTTAAGAGAATAGACCGATGCGGGTAATTCAATATGCTTGTGCCCCATCAACACTCACAGATGAACTGTTTTCCGGCACATTTCACGCAACGTGGTTCTTTTTGGCAGTAGTCACTTGTGTGTCTGAATTCTTGGCATCGCTTACACTGTGGTATCAGTCTATTGCCCTTTCGCTTGGGTTCGATTTTAACCCTGATGTTAAGTATCATTTTTATTTTATTTATATTGTTTATGCTCTCAGTTCTTTCAAAGGAGAGCATAAAAATTGTAAGGCCGCGTCTGATCACAGTGTCTCTTTCTCCTTCCCTGCGTTGCTTTTTCTTTTTAATAATATCGACGGCATCAGTTATTTTAAGGCCTTTAGTTTTTACGTCTTTTACAACGTCCTCTTTTGTGCATGATGAGTGGAGCCCCCATAAAATGACTCGCAGTGGTTTTTCGTTCTTATTTTGATAAGTATACCACTCTATTCTTTCTGCATTCAGTCTAAGAGACAGCGCGCGATAGGAATCGGCGTTGTCAACACTTACTTTCCGAACGTTATTTCGGCACGAAGTAAGCTTATAGTTTTCTATTCTTACCGTGTTTGCAAGAAGGTTGCGCAATCTCCAGAAGTCTGCTATCCCGACAATGTTTATTGCGGGAGGTGGACGAATTTTCGCTTCTGGTTTAGCTTTGCTTGAGCCGTAGGGCTTTTCTTCTTTTTGTATTCCTTCGGGAGAGAAATTCGCCTTACGCTTCTTGCTAGACCTTTTCTTTAAAATTGAATCTGTCTCAATTGCAAGTTCGTCTTCGTCCATAAAGTATTCGACTGCTGGTCGGTTCGGTGTTACACACTCTTTCGTTACCTCACAGTCTATCGTTACACGAGTATTTTTGATATCCTCGTTTTCTTTTCGCAGAGAGTCAACTTCCATTTTAAGATCGTGGAAGCTCCATTTCAGTAAGCTTAGCTCGGAGCTCATTACTCTCCTTTTCTAACTCCTTAATTTTCACTGAGTCCTTGTTTACCGGTGGACTGCTTTTTCCGGATATGTTCGATCTAGATGGTGGTGATCGCTTTAGTTTTAATCTTTTCTCAAAAGGTTTTATAAGCAATAAAAGGTACAATCCGTAGAGCCTGCCTCCGAAAAAGGTGAATTTTCCAGCATAGCTGGGCTGCCACCTGGGGCAATCAAATCTTCTGTTTTGTTCATTGCCATTTTTTTTTAACTTGTCATTTTTATGAGAAATAGGTAAGTCACTTTTTTTTCATTTTTAAATACAGCCGCCCCTTTGGAGACAGACGCTGACCAGTGAGCCGCATAATGAAGGTTACTTCAGATGTATCCATAAGTTTAAAACTTACTGCCAAAAGTTGCCCCAAATCGAGCAGCATCGACAGTATCCATTGAAACATGAAAGAATACTTCTTCCGGTGGATTTTAGTCGGCTCTTACCACAGGCATACCTTACCTTAAGGCTATTCTAACCCCGACCTTGGAGGGACAAAAGCAGTACAAGTGTAAAAATTTTTTAAATTCGCCCATAAACACGTCCACAATCGGTCTAAATGTACACTACCTCCCTAGATTTTAAAACTGTTAGACGTTCTAAAAGGCTGAAATTTAACATTTAGCATCTCTTATGAATGCAAAACACAAAAAGGAAAAATTTTTTCTAAAAGGCATCTATTTTGAGGGTAACTTTTCAAATGCAGTTTACTCAATATTTTTGTTCCAAATTGAAAAAAATGTTGCTTAATATTTAATTAATTAATTTTTCTTAATATATTCTGTAGAAAACGCTTAGTTCTACATTTTCACATTTTCTTCATACAAGACTTTGGACCACGCCCACATATGGAAGCGGAAGTGAAGAAAAACCTGACATTTTCCAGAAAAACGTATTTCGACTGGCCTTGGGCCTAATTTAGGAAAACATGAAACAACCAGTGAGTTAGTGCAACAGTGCCACGATGCTCGATAGCAGGCACCCATTAATCTTCATGCAAAAAATTCATAACCCATATTCACATACAAATCGCTAATAGGCCACTTAAGCACAAAGTCATTAAAGACCAACAATTCGTCAGTCATCCCAGCACCCGTACATATTATATTTCGGTACCCACTCACTACAAGCGATCGTACATTCCCAACAGAATGTATGGGATCACATATCAAAAGGCAAAGCCGGCAGCATAGTGCCACAGGTTTTGTTTACGTAGTACGATACTTGCCTTGTGTATTTATGAATGAGTGAAGGTCAAATATCCGAAATGGTACGACGAGTGCATGAGGGCATGAGTGACTAAATGGGGAACATTGAACGGTAGCGCCCATGCGCCGACTCGACGAATATACGTCAAGTGCTAGGAATATAGCAAGCACTGGTAAAGCATAGCCAGTGCTTTGTGTTGACGACGCGATACTGCGAGTTCGAATCGAAGGGTGCAAATCGATGACACTGTAATAACCGAGTATCATGGAGGTGTTCCGACTTGGAAGTAGATCCACTTGAAGTAGATCAGAATTTGTATAAATACCCAAGTTAAGCAAAAATAAATGTCTCTTTTGCTACCGAGCTAACAAAGAAACCAGTCTTTTTTCTAACCAAACCAATAGAGCCTTGGCTCTGGTAATCATTTGTTCTTTTTCGGATTACTCTACGGCTTCGAGCATTTCACCTCACCAATGTAGTGAGTTACTCGCTGGTGGGTATAGCATACGGCATATTAGCCAAGCTAGAAATGCAATAAATTAACTCCGTTGTTCTATCTCTTTCTCCGTTGCTAGGATTGTTTCAGATAGAAACCTAAGTGTCCAAACATCATTACACCATTCCTATTCTCCTCTCCATTCGTTTATTTCCTTGTTTTCAAGAATTTAAAATGCATCATTTTAAATAGAAAAAAAAATTAAAAAAATATTAATATTTGTTTACTTTTTTTTAAAAGGGACGTGGCATGTCCATCGCCTTTAACCGAGAATCAATATTAGCATAGAAAAATCCAAGTTTACGGCTAAGATGTACGCAAAACTGTAATTTTTTGGTTCGAACTCAATAATTTTGTGAAATCGACCTCTAAGGATGGGCGTAGAAACTTTTGTAAGAACGAAATCTGAAATAGTATCAGGAGTACTTTATGTGCTAAATTATTCTTGCAAAGAAAAGCCTTAAAATTTTTCTTTTACCCAATTTCAGTGATGCGGACTTTGTTTGTGTCAGCATAGAACGCGGGAAAGAGAAACCCATCTGGGTAGCATCGGCATACACCTCTAACTTTCGAGGTAAGCAGTAGTCTCGCGACTTTTAAAGTCTTGAAGTTCGTTCTTCAGTTTGTTAGAAAGATGGTTCAAGATGGTCTTATCCGGCGGTGCTCGCAAACGTTGCCATCTCTTGCGCGCTCTCCTCTTTTCGCATATTAGCTCTTCTATTTCTTGTGGATATATTGTTCCGCTGTTCGATAGTTCGGATCTCCGAAAAGGAGTGTTATTCCACGTAGCGCTCTGAGTAACTCTCACGAGTTTTTCTATTTCGTCTTCTGTTTCAAGTGGCGTTTTGAGTGGTACATTCAAAGCTATGTTTTCTTAACAGTATTTTCTAAAGCCGTCCCAATCGGTACAATTGTTACTTAATCTAGGCGTTTTTTCTGTTTTCATTAGGCTTCCGCCGATTTTCAAAAGAACTGCTGAGTGATCTGAACAGAAATCAAAGCGTTCTTTTACGTATGTAAGGTAACGAGGTACCCCCTTGGCGATGAAGAAGTCAACAAGGTCAGGTATTTTATTTTTATCGGTTGGCCAATATGTTGGCTTTCCCGTCGATAAGAAGACCACGCCACATTTCGTACTTGCTTTAAAGAGGACTCTGCCTCTTGTTGAATTGCACCGTGAGCCCCAAAGAGTATTTTTCGCGTTAAAGTCTCCGCCGATGATAAAGTTTGCCCCAAGTGATTTAAAGAGGGAAGCAAGATCTTTATCAGCCAGGCGATACTGCGGAGGAAAATAGCTCGACGCGATGTTATAATCTAAGTGCCTCAATTTTACGGAGATTGAGCTTTTTTTTTTTTTTTTGAATACTAGGATGGACGGAGACTAAAACTCCAAAATCTTTCAAAGAAACCAATACGCCCACTATAGCAGGTACATAATACCGAAGTAGCCGATATTGGTTATGCCCGATTTCCACGTGCTAAAAAACCACCCATTTATGAGAGACACTATGAAACTGCCAGAACGCACTTCATAGTAGTAAATTTTCGCTCTCTCATAATACTTCTTGACTACAACTAAGTTAACTTAACAAGTAGTTTACGCTTCCATAGTGTTGATCGCATTGGATAGGTTGCTTTCCAGTGAATGCACCTACTAAGCCGTTCATTCATGCGGCTTCATCCTACGTCGCTAGATCGAAGTGTCTTGTTCTTTGTAGTCGTCGCTCGTTGTTAACATCGTTAAGAGTCTCGTTTAGAGTATGGATCATTTCATTGTTGCAATGAACATGAAGCGAGCATTTAGCTTTCGAGCGAAGTTTGTTACTTCTTCGCCCACGGTAGCTATTCCTAAATCTCTGTGAATATCGCTATTCCTAATATACCATGGAGCATTCACAATTGCTCTTAGTGTTTTGTTTTGGAAAGTCTGCAACATGGACATGTTGCTCGGCTTGGTACAACCCCAAAGTTGTATACCGTATGTCCAGGACGGCTTTAACACCTGCCTGTACAAGAGCAGTTTGTTATATGTGCTTAATTTCGAAAATCTTCCGATAAGCCAATACATTTCCCTGAGCCTAATCTCGAGCTCGTCACGCTTCTTCTTTACGTGTGGTTTCCACCTTAGTTTAGCGTCCAGTGTCATCCCTAGATACTTCGCTTCATTTGCATAAGGTATTTGTACAGAATTTATGAACAGAGGCAAATTGTTAACCCTTCTGTAAGTGAAATTCACATGCGTAGACTTGTTCTCGTTAAGAGCGATTCGCCAAGTCTTCGTCCAGACACAAATTCTGTCCAATACTCGTTGGAGGTTTCTCGTTGATGACTCGACTGATTCACCTGTTGCCAGGATGGCCGTATCGTCCGCAAACGTGGCCACGACTGTCTCGTCATCTAGAGGTATGTCTCTTGTGTAGAGCAGGAACAGGGTCGGACCGAGGACGCTTCCCTGGGGTATGCCAGCCCGAATTTGCTTGAAACTCGAGTATTCACTACAACACCTAACACGAAAGAGTCTGCTTTCAAGATAATTTTCCAATATTTTAAACATGTCTTCCGGCAAGTTTTGCCGTAGCTTATATTTCAAGCCCTCGTGCCATACCTTGTCGAAGGCTTGCGATACGTCGAGGAAAGCACTTGAACATATTTTTTTCCCTTCTAAGGCTTTTTCAATTTCATGCGTTATTCTATAGACTTGATCTATTGTGGAATGGTTAGGTCTGAAACCGAATTGATGATCCGGGATCAAGCGTCTTTCTGCAATTATTGGTTGTAATCGCTTCAGCAGAAGTTTCTCGAATACTTTCGATATTATCGGCAGAAGCGGTATGGAAACCATAGCGGTATAGGAACCATAATGACTTCAGCAACTTTCCATTGTCTTGGAACGTATAGAAGTCTAAGAGAAGCGTTAATCATATAAAGTAGCTTGACTAATGCCTTTTTTGGTAGCTCTTTTAATATTTCGCCAGTGATCAGGTCGTAACCCGGGGCCTTATTATTTTTAAGTTTGCTAATTGTTGTCGGAGTTCAACTAACGAAACTTTTTTCATTCTAAAGCTATTAGGTTCCCCGTTGTTGTTTAGAACGTCAGCCAACGGCGGACCGTCGAAAGGCTTGAATGTTTCTTCTAAATGTTCAGCAAACAAATTCGCTTTCTCTTTGTCTTCTCTTGCCCATTCGCCGTTAGCTTTTTTTATTGGTGCCGAGTGGATTATAGGTTTCTTGATATACTTAACTGCTTTCCACAGCGAGTAGTTTGAGCTCCTACCCGCCGACAAGCCTTCAAGGTATTCAGTGGTCTCAAAATTTTTAAGATCTTGCAACATTCCTTTCAGTTTGTTAGAGAGGTGGTTCAATAGGGTTCTGTCTGGGGGGGGCCCTCGTGCCTTGCCATCTCCTACGCGCTCTTCTCTTTTCACGAATCAATTCTTCGATTTCGAGCGGATATGTTTTACGTAAATGCCCGTCGGTGCTAACTGCGTTCTTTTGGGACGAATTGTTGTTCCAAGCAGCGCTCTGAACTGCTTCAATGAATTTGTCAACTGCGGTTTCTAACTCGAAAGGAGTTTTCAATGGCACATTCAAGTCAACACCCTCCTTACAGTCCTTTCTGAAAGCGTCCCAGTTCATGTTTTTGCTGGCTAATCTAGGAGCTCTTTCTATTTTCGCCAGTCTTCCACCCATCTTCAAGATAACTCCTGAGTGGTCTGAGCAAAGATCATAACACTCTTCAATTCGCGTAAGGTATATGGGGTACCCTTTAGCGATGAAAAAATCGACAAGGTCAGGCTTTTTATTCCTATGGGTTGGCCAATATGTTGGCTTACCCGTGGAGAAAAAGTCCACCCCACGCTTCATACTATTTTTGTACAGTAATCTGCCTCTTGTTGAATTGCATCGTGAGCCCCAAAAAGTATGCTTCGCGTTAAAGTCACCCCCAATGATAAAATTGGACCCAATGAAGTCATACATACGATCAAGATCGTCTTCCACCAGTCTATATTCTGGCGGGAAATAACAAGATGCAATGTTATAATCTAAGCAGTCAATTTTTTACAGAAACTGAACTCATCGACATAGAGTCTAGCTCAACTTCTGTGTTCTTGAAGTGCTTTATGCAGTTCTGAATGTAGAGGGAGGATCCTCCTCTCGAATTTTGCGAAGGGTGATGTGCGTGATAGTCATTGTAACCTTTAAGTTTGGGTGTAGACCCGTTTTTAAGGTGAGTTTCCGTAATCACGCAAATATCAATATTGTTTTTCCGTAGAAATACTTCTAGTTCGTCTATTTTATTCAGAAGGCCGTTTGCATTCCATGCTAGTATTTTAAATAACTGTTCAATATTCATGTTCAAAGTTTGTCAAATATAGCTTTGTTGATTTTAGTCTGATCCTCAAGTTTCTCCAAGATTACTGCGAGGATCTGAGACACTGCATCTGTTGTGGGCGATCTTGCCTTGTTTTCGTTTGCCGCAACCTGTGCGTATGATTTCGGTCCGACCAGTGGTGGTTTCTCCGCTGCACTTGAACTGGCGCCGCTCTTTTGTGGAGCTTTAACGCCTTTTGTCGACGCCTCCTTTGCCAATCTTCCACTTTTGATCGGCTTTGGCGTCTTTGGAGTCTTTGGCTTAGGAGTTTCAGCAGGTTTTGGGCGTCCTAGGCTTTGATTCTGACCTCTAGTATTTTCCTTAAGAGGTTCTCGTCCCTTTTGCAGCTCTATGGCTACTTCGCATCCTCGATAGTTCGCGGGGTGGTTTCCGTGGCAATTGGCGCAGACTGCTGGAGCCTTTATGTCAACTTTGCACTCTGTTGAGAGCACATTTCACGCAACGTGGTTCTTTTTGGCAGTAGGCACTTGTGTGCCTGAATTCTTGTCATCGCTTACACTGTGGTATCAGTCGATTGCCCTTTCGCATGGGTTCGATTTTAACCCTGATGTTAAGTATCATTTTTATTTTATAAATATCGTTTATGCTCTCAGTTCTTTCAAAGGAGCGCATAAAAATTGGAAGGCCGCGTCTGATCACAGTGTCTCTTTCTCCTTCCGTGCGTTGCTTTTCCTTTTTAATGATATTGACGGCATCAATAATTTTAAGGCCTTTATTTTTTACGTCTTTTACAACGTCTTCTTTTGTGCATGATGGGTGGAGCTCCCTTACAATGACTCGCAGTGGTTTTTCGTACTTATTTTGATAAGTATACCACTCGATTCTTTCTGCATTCAGTCTAAGAGACAGTGCGCAATAGGAATCGGCGTTGTCAACATTTACTTTCCACACGTTATTTCGGTGCGAGGTAAGCTTATAGTTTTCTGTTCTCACCGTGTTTGCAAGAAGGTTGCGCAATCTCCCAAAGTCTGCTATCCCAACGATGTTTATTGCGGGAGGTGGACGAATTTTCGCTTCTGGTTTAGCCTTGTTTGAGCCAGAGGGCTTATCTTCTTTTTGTATTACTTCGGGAGAGGAATTCGCCTTTCGCTTCTTGCTAGACCTTTTCCTTAAGACTGAATCGTCCTTGAAGACCGGACGTCCTCGTCCGTGAAGTATTCGACTGCTGGTCGGTTCGGTGTTACACACTCTTTCGTTTCCTCACAGTCTTTCGTTAAACGAGTATTTTTAATATCCTCGTTTTCTTTTCGCAGAGAGTCAACTTCCATTTTTAGATCGTGGAAGAGTCGCTCCATTTCAGTAAGCTTAGCTCGGAGTTCATTATTCTCCTTTTCTAAGCTCTTAATTTTCACAGAGTCCTGGTTTACCGGTGGACTGCTTTTTCCGGATATGTTCGATCTAGGTGGTGGCGATCGATTTAGTTTTGTCCTTTTCTCAAAAGGATTTATAAGCAATAAAAGGCTTTCCCCAGAGTCCGTAGAGCGTGCCTCCGAAGAGGGTGGATTTTCCAGCATAGCTGGGCTGCCACCTGGGGTAATCAAATCTTTCGTTTTGTTCATTGCCATTTTTTTTTTTAACTTGTCGTTTTTATGAGAAATAGGTAAGTCACTTCTATTTTCATTTTTAAATACAGCCGCCCCTTTGGAGACAGACGCCGACCAGTGAGCCGCACAATGTGTGACAGACGCTTCTGGATTTTAATTTAACCTTCAGATTCATCTATAAGTTAAAACCTTACTGCCAAAAGTTGCTCCAAATGGAGCAGCATCGACAGCATCCGTTGAAACATTAAAGAATATTTCTTCCGGTGGATTTTAGTCGGCTCTTACGACAGGCATACCTTACCTCAAGGCTATTCTAACCCCGACCTTGCAGGGGTAAATTGATTGAGATTGAGCTTATTTGCATGGAATCCAGTTCTATTTCTGCGTTTTTGGAGTGCTTAATGCAGTCTTTGATGTAGAGAGAGGATCCGCCTCTCGAATTTTCTGAAGGATGATGCGCGTGATAGTCGATGTAACCTTTTATTTTGGGTGCCGAACCCTTTTTAAAGTGGGTTTCCGAAATCAGGCATATGTCTATATTATTCTTCCGTAGGTCATTTTTTTGCAAAAGGCCGTTTGCATTCCATGTAATAATTTTGACTGACTTTCCCATATTCATGATTTTTTGTTATATGTTTTTCGAGGCTTAAACTCGAGCTCGCTTAATTTGTTAAATATTACTTGATTTACTTTCGTTTGTTGCTCAAGCTTTTCTAAAATCATAAGTAGAATTGAAGGACCGAATCTGGTGCGGCCGATTGTTGCTTACTTTCATGTGAAGCGACTTGAGCTTACGATCTTGGACCACCAAGTGTGGATTTTCCGGTTGAACTCGGACCAGCGACGTTTTCTTGTGCTGTTTGTATCTTTTCCTTAATCAATCCCGTACCCTTGGTCGACTTAGGGGTTTTTGGTTTATGGGCTTTAGTAGGTTTTATGCTTGAACCCTTTTGTTCAATACTTTTCTTTGGAGCTTCATGCCGTTTTTGTAGCTCTATGGCGATTTTGCATCCTTGGTAGCTCGCTGCGTGACTTCCACTACAATTGGCGCAGACCGCTGGAGCCTGACTGTTGACATTGCAATCTGTCGAAAGATGTTCACCAGCGCATTAAACGCATCGCGGTTCTTTTTGGCAGTATGCTTGCGTGTGTTTGAAACCTTGGCATCGTTTGCATTGAGGTTCTAGTCTGTTGCCCTTCCGCTTGGGCTCGATTTTGACCTTAATGTTAAGGATTGCTTTTATTTTTTAAATCTCGTTTATGTTCTCAGTTCTATCAAAACATAGCATGAAAATTGGCAGACCACGCCTGACAACAGCAGAATCTTTACCATCGTCCGTACGTTGCTTCTCTTTCTTTATTATGTTCACGGCGTCAAGAATTTTAAAGCCTTGGGCTTGAACATCTTCTAATTCTTGTTCCTTAGTGCAGGATGGATGTAGTCCCCTCGCGATAACCCGCAGCGGCTTTTCGAGGTGATTTTCATACGTAAAACATTGAATTTTCTCTGTATTCAACATTTGTGACAGCGACCGATAGGCGTCAGAGTCATCGACGTGAACTTTCCATACATTGTTCCGAAGCGATGTTCAGTTATATTTCGTCCCAAGAGTATTTTTAAGGATGTATCGTAACTTTCCGTAGTCCGCGGCCCCAACGACATTTATTGCAGGTGGTCGACGGTTTTTTTCTTGAGTTTTTGCTGTCACTTTTTTTGGCACGACTGGTGTTTCTTCTCTCTGCTCCACGGTTTCTACTTCAGGTGAACAACCAGCTTTTCGCTTCTGGTAAGCCTTTTCTTAAAGATTCGTTTCGCGTGCAAGCTCTTCCTCGTTCGTCTGGTATTCAACTTGGCGTTTCGGTGTTTCCTCACATTCTATAGTACGGGGATTCCTCAAAGCTTCGTTTTCTTTACGTAACGAATCTACTTCACTTTTAAGTTCATGGTAGAGACGTTCCATTTCATTAAGCTTAGCGCGGAGTTCATTGTTTTTTTCAAAGCATTTAATTTTCGCTGAGTCCTGATAAACCGGCGGACTTCCTTTCCCGGAGACGTTCGATCCAGCTGGTGGAGATCGAGGTACCCTTGATCTTTTCAAAAAGGGATTTATAAGCAATAAATGGCTCTCCCCGAATCTGTAGAGCCTACCTCCGAAGAGGGTGGATTTGCCAGTGAATCTGGATTGCCACCTGGGGTAATAATATCTTTTGTTTTGTCCATTGCATAGTTTGTATGCGCTACGCGCTCGGCATACGGAGGGTGGATTTTAGTCGCCTCTTACGACAGGCATGCCTTACTTCGGGTATATTTCAACCCCTACCCGAAGGGGTAATAAAATATAAAAATAAAAAATAAAGTAAAATTTAATATTAAGTTAAATAAAACATAAAAATAAAGTCCGCAGTCATCGATTGAAAGTGTTATCTTTCAAATGCAGTTTATTCAATATTTTTGTTCCAAATCGAAAAATATTTTCTAAATATATTGGACATGCCACGCCCCTTTTTAAAAGAAAAACTAAACAAAAACTTAAAAGGAATAATTGTTTTTTCTACTTAAAATGATGCAAATGGTAACGGGACGGGGATGGAAAACAAGCAAATAAACGAATGGAAATCAGAATAGGAATGGAAAGGAGAAAAGGAATGGAAAGGAGAAAAGGAATGGAAAGGAGAAAAGGAATGGAAAGGAGAAAAGGAATGGAAAGGATAATAGGAATGGAAACGATAATAGGAATGGAAAGGATAATAGGAATAGAAAGGAGAATAGGAATAGGAATAAGGTATGCCTCGGTCCGCTACAGACGGACCGAAGCTATTACATACGCACTGTTGCACTAACTCACTTTTTTTTTTAATCCCCTTCTGAGTGATTAAATTAATTGTAGCTGTTGATTGAGTTGAGTAATATTACTTAAGTTGAGCAGTTATTATGAAAACCTCTTAAAAATTAAGCTTTATTAAAGTAGCAGCACCAAATCAAATTAAATTTCAGCTAGGGATAAAGTGATAAGGAATGCTAAGAGAAAACTTACTTTCCAGTTTCTTCAACCACAGTTGCGAGCATAAACTCAGTTGACTTATCATTAACGATAACGTGGCAGTCATCGATGTCTGGTGAAATGGCATTTTCATCCTCTTCCTCGTTTGAGCCAGATGCTGTATTCGTTGCAGGTTCATCAGCCATTATGCGACTTGCACTTTTGCTACTGTCTAGTGCTGTTTCGGCCAATCTTCTAGTTTGGGCGATGTTTTCTATCACACTTCCACATGTTACCTCCGAAAAATGCGGCTTACGGGCAGCTCTCTGCTTACGTGCTCTGCTACGCAAAGCCTTGAACAAAATAATTTTTTCAAAAAAAAATGTTGAATCGGTAAGCATTTGCACTTACCTTAAATATATTCCAATAAAGAAAAACCATGATAATACAAGGTATGTAAAAGCTGCTTAGTGATGAGTACATTATGAAAT
The DNA here is from genome assembly GCA_947623515.1 of Neoascia interrupta. NCBI lineage: Eukaryota > Metazoa > Arthropoda > Insecta > Diptera > Syrphidae > Neoascia > Neoascia interrupta. The sequence goes on along the minus strand of OX392463.1, from coordinate 100,871,531 downwards.
CAGTATTATAAAATACACATAAATCAGGATCCCGATTTGGGGTATTATTTAATCCTAAAACGATGGGCGAACCAATTGCGGCTGATATTGCCCAAACCAACAGTATTGTGAGGCAGACGCGCCGACTGTTTTTATGCTTAGCGTATTTTATTGGTTGTGTTACAGCGATATACCTACAAACAAAGTGAATGTTTCGATATCACATATAATCAGAACATATAATAAAATCTTAAATAAGTATAATAATATAATAGGTATTTTAATTAAAACCAGTGGTCACAAACTTATCTCTCTTGCACTGCTTTGCGACCTAGATTAAAATTTAAGGCCCAACGAGTGGGTAAGTGCAAGAGTTCGTACCATGTAACATCAAAATTAAAAGTTAAATTTTCAATTGAAAATTTTTTGCCCTGAAATCATGTGCTGTATGTCAATTATTTGTGTTGGCCACGCCCCCGAAAATGGGTTCGGACTAAAAACTAAAATCAAATATTTGTAATATAGTTAAAATCATGAAAGAATGCGTTAAGCGAAAATTTTTGCTTAAAAACTGTTTTATCCTAAGAACGCCTCCTAAAAGTGGGCGGAGCTCAATATTTTGTGTATTTTGTATACAACATCTGATGACGCCGAACAGTCCGCAGTTCCCAGCAACGCCTGGGAAAAATTTCATAACGCAAATTTCGATCAATCGAACCCATGCGAAAGGGCAATAGACTGATACCACAGTGTAAGCGATGCCAAGAATTCAGGCACACAAGTGCCTACTGCCAAAAAGAACCACGTTGCAAAGTTGACATAAAGGCTCCAGCAGTTTGCGCCAATTGCCACGGAAACCACCCTGCAAACTATCGAGGATGCAAAGTAGCCATGGAGCTGCAAAAGGGACGAGAACCTCTAAAGGAAAATACTCGAGGTCAGAATCCAAGCCTAGGACGTCCAAAAACTGCTGAAACTCCTAAGCCAAAGACTCCAAAGACGCCAAAGCCGATCAAAAGTGCGAGATTGGCAAAGGAGGCGTCGACAAAAAACGTAAAAGCTCCACAAAAGAGCGGCGCCAGTTCAAGTGCAGCGGAGAAACCACCACTGGTCGGACCGAAAACTTACGCACAGGTTGCGGCAAACGAAAACAAGGTAAGATCGCCCACAACAGATGCAGTGTCTCAGATCCTCGCTGTAATCTTGGAGAAACTTGAGGATCAGACTAAAATGAACAAAGTTATATTTGACAAACTGAGCAAGCTCGAGTTTAAGCCTCGAAAAAATTACAAGAGAACATGAATATGAAACAGTTATTTAAAATACTAACATGGAATGCAAGCGGCCTTCTGAATAAAATAGACGAACTAGAAGTATTTCTACGGAAAAACAATATTGATATTTGCATGATTACGGAAACTCACCTAAAAAACGGGTCTACACCCAAACTTAAAGGTAACAATGACTATCACGCACATCACCTTTCGCAAAATTCGAGACGAGGATCCTCCCTCTACATTAAGAACTGCGTAAAGCACTTCAAGAACACAAAAGTTGAGCTAGACTCTATGCATATCAGTTCAGTTTCTGTAAAAATTTACTGCTTAGATTATAATATTGCATCTTGTTACTTCCCCCCAGAATATAGACTGGTTGAAGACGATCTTGATCGTATGTATGACTTCATTGGGTCCAATTTTATCATTGGGGGTGACTTTACCGCGAAGCATACTTTTTGGGGCTCACGATGCAATTCAACAAGAGGCAGATTACTGTACAAAAATAGTATGAAGCGTGGGGTGAACTTTTTCTCCACGGATAAGCCAACATATTGGCCAACCGATAGGAATAAAAAGCCTGACCTTGTCGATTTTTTCATCGCTAAAGGGTACCCCAAATACCTTACGCGAATTGAATAGTATTATGATCTTTGCTCAAACCATTCAGGAGTAATCTTGAAGATGGGTTGAAGACTGGCGAAAATAGAAAGAGCTCCTAGATTAGCAAGCAAAAACATGAACTTGGACGCCTTCAGAAAGGACTGTAAGGACTTAGAAACCGCAGTTGACAAATTCATTGAAGCAATTCAGAGCGCTGCTTGGAAGAACAATTCGTCCCAAAAGAGCGCAGTTAGCAAAGACGGGCATGTACGTAAAACATATCCGCTCGAAATCGAAGAATTGATTCATGAAAAGAGAAGAGCGCGTAGGAGATGGCAAGGCACGAGGGCTCCCCCAGACAAAACCCTCTTGAACCACCACTCTAACAAACTGAAAGGAATGTTGCAAGATCTTAAAAATCGTGAGACCACTGAATACCTTGAAGGCTTGTCGGCGGATAGGAGCTCAAACTACTCGCTGTGGAAAGCAGTTAAGTCTATCAAGAAACCTATAATCCACTCGGCACCAATAAAAAAAGCTAACGGCGAATGGGCAAGAGAAGACAAAGAGAAAGCGAATTTGTTTGCTGAACATTTAGAAGAAACATTAAAGCCTTTCGACGGTCCGCCGTTGGCTGACGTTCTAAACAACAACGCGGAACCTGATAGCTTTAGAATGAAAAAAGTTTCGTTAGTTGAACTCCGACAGACAATTAGCAAACTTAAAAAAATAAGGCCCCGGGTTACGACCTGATCACTGGCGAAATATTGAAAAAGCTACCAAAAAAGGCATTAGTCAAGCTACTTTATATGATAAACGCTTCTCTTAGACTTCTATACGTTCCAAGACAATGGAAAGTTGCTGAAGTCATTATGGCTCCAAAACCGGGGAAATGCGCAAATGATAAAAAATCTTATAGGCCCATATTGCTTCTGCCGCTAATATCGAAAGTATTTGAGAAACTTCTGCTGAAGCGGTTACAACCAATAATTGCAGAAAGACACTTGATCCCGGATCATCAATTCGGTTTCAGACCTAACCATTCCACAATAGATCAAGTCTACAGAATAACGCATGAAATTGAAAAAGCCTTAGAAGGGAAAAAAATATGTTCAAGTGCTTACCTCGACGTATCGCAAGCCTTCGACAAGGTATGGCACGAAAGCTTGAAATATAAGCTACGGCAAAACTTGCCGGAAAACATGTTTAAAATATTGGAAAATTATCTTGAAAGCAGACTCTTCCGTGTTAGGTGTAGTAGTAAATACTCGAGTTTCAAGCAAATTTGGACTGGCGTACCCCAGGGAAGCGTCCTCGGTCCAACCCTGTTCCTGCTCTACACAAGAGACATACCTCTAGATGACGAGACTGTCATGGCCACGTTTGCGGACGATACGGCCACCCTGACAACAGGTGAATCAGTCGAGTCATCAACGAGAAACCTTCAACTAGCATTGGACAGAATTTGTGTCTGGACAAAGACTTGGCGAATCGCTCTGAACGAGAACAAGTCTACGCATGTGAATTTCACTTACAGAAGGGTTAATAATTTGCCTTTGTTCATAAATTCTGCACAAATACCTTATGCAAATGAAGCGAAGTATCTAGGGATGACACTGGACGCTAAACTAAGGTGGAAACCACACGTAAAGAAGAAGCGTGACGAGCTCGAGATTAGGCTCAGGGAAATGTATTGGCTTATCGGAAGATTTTCGAAATTAAGCATATATAACAAACTGCTCTTGTACAGGCAGGTGTTAAAGCCGTCCTGGACATACGGTATACAACTTTGGGGTTGTACCAAGCCGAGCAACATGTCCATGTTGCAGACTTTCCAAAACAAGACACTAAAAGCAATTTTGAATGCTCCATGGTATATTAGGAACAGTGATATTCACAGAGATTTAGGAATAGCTACAGTGAGCGAAAAAGTAACAAACTTTGCTCGAAAACTACATGCTCGCCTTCATGTTCATTGCAACAATGAAATGATCCGTACTCTAAACGAGACTCTTAACGATGTAAACAACGAGCGACGACTACAAACAACAAGACCCTTCGATCTAGCGACGTAGGGTGAAGCCGCATGAATGAACGGCTTAGTAGGTGCATTCACTGGAAAGCAACCTATCCAATTAACACTACGGAAGCGTAAACTACTTGTAAAGTTAACTTAGTTGTAGTCAAGAAGTATTATGAGAGAGCGAAAATTTACTACTTTGAAGTGCGTTCTGGCAGTTTCATAGTGTCTCTCATAAATGGGTGGTTTTTTAGCACGTGGAAATCGGGCATAACCAATATCGGCTACTTCGGTATTATATTCCTGCTATAGTAGGCGTATTGGTATCCTTGAAAGATTTTGGAGTTTTAGCCTCCGTCCACCCTAGTATTCAAAAAAAAATAACGCAAATTTATTTCTATCATTCCCAGGCGTTCAATTACAACTATTGTAATAGAACCTCATGATAACAAAATGTGTTACGAGTGTAAAAAAAACCTTGGAATAAGAAATTGTACAGTTAGCATTTTTAGTATATTTTAGTATATATAAGGCATTTGAATAGAATAAAGTTTTTATGTTCACATTGGACACCCAGCAATACGGTAATTTTATTTAGTTTCCCCCTTCAGCGGTAAAAACTACAATAAATCCTTATTGCTTCTTAAAGACTGGTTCTTCGAGCCTTTTTTTGAATAACTAGCGTTACCAGAGCTACAATACTGGTAGTGAATAAACGTTAATACGAAACGTGAAAAACACCTACAAACTACTTACTAGCGTTACCAGAGCTACAATACTGGTAGGATTAAGCGTTAATACTATTAATTAAACTACTACTAATATTATTAGCGTTGCCAGGGCAACAACAAAAGAAGCCAAGAAAGATGACGGATGAAATCGAATGAAAATACATCATAGTAGCCAAACAAAAGGCAGTCGCTGAAGATTTAAAAAAAACTATTATCAATTTCAAGAAAAACAGCTCATCCAGAAGAACTCTGAAATATAAGGAAGAGCGACTGACAAAAGTTGAGGCCATTTTGACCGAGTTTAAACAGTACCATGAAAAGATCATACCACTGGTGAAACTAGACACCAATTATATGCAAAGAAATCGTATGGAAAGGTGGAAGAAATGTATGTAGAGATAAAAACTCTGCTGGAAAAACTCAATCCACAGACAGAGGTCACGACGCCTGCACAAACCTCAGGTCCCGATCTGAGTACAGCTCAAATGCAGCGATTAAGAAAACTGCATTTGAAGATTAAGGCAATTCTGCAAAACATGGAAGAGTTTGAGGGCACATTTGCTGAGTACTCGAAAGAGATATACGAGTATCAGCAAAAAATAATCATGGAGCAGATGAGAAACCTCACGGATATGCATGAGGTCTTCATTAGAGCTGTGTCAATCGTGATTGATTCGATTCTTTGGACCCGTTCCTCTAAAAGTATTGGTGATTGCAATCCCGGTTGGGCAAACCAATCGTTCCTAATATCAATCCTCTCTCCCGTTCAAATGAACGAAACTAATGAAAAAGTAAAACAAATCGTTCCCACAATATTAATTCTTTTTTCTTTCAAATGAACGAAACAAATGAAATCGGTACGAACCAATACTTCTCTCTCTCCATTATCTTTGGTCAAATGGAACGAAAAAGAAAGGTTCATTTAAATCATTCACAATATTAACACGTTCCATTCCTACATCGATGAACGTAGCGAAACTGCTACGAGATTTCGAAAAATGTGTATTTGCCGCGCACACGCTTGCTGCTGCTTAATTGCTAAGCCAATCCGGATTGAACGGAGGAACGGTGATTGACTCTGGATCAATGACTAAAAGAAGAACAAAATCGGTAAGAACGATGATGGTTGAAAAAGGAACGAATGAATGATTGACTGAAAAGATCGGGTCCTTTTCCAAATCAATCCTGGATCGATTCGATCCGGGAAAATGAACGATTGACACAGCTTAAGTCTTCATGGCAAATGATTCTGAGCCTGACATTCAAACTCCATATGTAAAAGACTCTATGTATAACGATATTAAAAAAGACATAAACCAATGTCTCCATAGAATGGTATGTACGCTGAGCAAATCTCATTCCACAAATGTTGTCAAAGAGTCCAGTTCAAATGCAAAACTACCAAAGCTCAAAATTCCAACATTAAAGGGAAATTATCTTGAATGGCGCTCATTTTGTGACATTTTCTCTACAATAATACACGAGAGGTCATCACTTAGTGCTACAGAAAAGATGGAGTACTTGAAAACTCATTTGGAATGCGAGCCGATGCATTTGATTCAACATTTAACAATATCAAGTGTTAATTATTCTGAGCATGGGAAACATTGAAGGAGCGTTATGACAATGTAAGAAAAATTGTCTCGATGTACATTGACAAGATGATACAGCCTCGACATCAAGGAAATCAGCTAACATCAACATCAATCAAGGCAATTCTAGATGCAGCAAAGGAAGGGTTGTCAGCAATAAAAAACATGAATTTCAACACCTCTTCGTGGAAACCTATAATCATGCATCTTTTAACTAAAAGCTTAGATCCAGAAAGCAGAAACCTGTTTGAACAAGGTTTAGAGCAACCGAACAAGGTGCCGTCAATAAAAATTCTTTTCGAATTCCTCTGGAGAAGGTATCAAGCGCTAGATGTCCTACCTCCAACAAAGCACAGACAAAACAAAACTGAAAATGAACCACACACGTCAGTGAGAAACTTTCACGTAGCCTCGAGATCAAATCAATGTTCTTTATGCAAAGGAGACCACGTGGTATACTCATTTCCCAAGCTTCTAAGTGCAGCACCAAAACAAAGGTTTCAGCAAATAAAGCGAACCAATTTGTGTCATAATTGCTTACGACATGACAAGCAGAGTCAGTGCCTTAGCAAAAGAAGCTGCAGATACTGCAACGAAAATCATGACGCTCTTCTACATGTGGAGTGGTCTCAAAATAAGAGAGTGGAGATTCATTAAACTCAGGGGATTCAACAACCGGCGGTTCAACAACCAGGAATCCAAGAGAAGGTCGAAGCTAAACAGATAGCCCATGGCTATCAAAATCAGAACTTCCTTCTGGCAATGGCTATGTTTCGCGCAAGCAGCAATGAAAGGATGAAAAATCTGAGGATACGAGCCTTGATCGATCCAGGATCTCAGGCATTCCTTATAAATGAGGCAATCACCCAATCTTTGCGACTTAAAAAGCAAAAAGTACTCGTTGACGTATGCGGACTTGGTGTGATTGGCGCAGGAACTGCATGACACAAAGTAGACATCACAATATCTCTACTCTTCTCACGTATTACCAAAACTAACAAGGCAGCTGCCATCCTCTGCAACCCAGAACCTTGGAACGGATAAATTTGACAACACGGAATTTGCAGATCTTACATTCAACATTCCAGGATCAATCGACATGATTATTGGGGCAGATGCTTATGGTGACATTATCATTAACGGTTAACGGAGAGAAACTAGTAGTATGCTGATAACACAAGAGTCACACTTAGGATGGCTTATTACTGGTCGCACATCTCCAAAACTGGACAGAGTTGGCACAACAAACGGATTCGTGGTACAAACAGCAGGCTGATCAGCAACTTCAAATTTTTTGGGAACTGGAAGAGTTACCACAGCCAACATTTAAAACGCAAAATGACAAGGAATGTTAAGATATCTTCAAGAAAACTCACCGCAGAGACGTAGATGGCAGATATGTGGTTAAAATCCCTTTTAACCAGAAAAAAGGGAATCACTGGAGCTGGGACAATCCAAACACATCTTTGGCAAGATACCGTCAGAAGCAAGGTTGAGTAAGGACATACAACTCAAAGCAGACTATACGAAGGTGATAGAAGAGTTTCTGGAACTAGGACATATGATTGAAGCACCTTCCAACAAGAAATCAATGAACAACAGCTACCATATACCACATCATGCTGTTTTGAAATCTGAAAGTACTACAACCAAACTGCGAGTAGTATTTGACGGATCAGCGAAGACTTCGACAGAAGTCAGTTTAAACCAGTTAATGCTTGTTGGTTCAAAACTTCCAGAGGACACAACAACAATTTTGATGCGCTAGCGAAAACCTAAGTATGTCTACATTGCGGACACAGAAAAAATGTACGGCCAAATAAAGCTGAACGAAGACAACCAGGACTACCAGCGTATTTTATGGCGAAGTTCGATTAGTCAACTAATAAAGGAGTACATGCTCACAACGGTGACCTACGTTACGGCCGGTGTACCACAGCGAGTAGTTTGAGCTCCTATCCGCCGACAAGCCTTCAAGGTATTCAGTGGTCTCACGATTTTTAAGATCTTGCAACATTCCTTTCAGTTTGTTAGAGAGGTGGTTCAATAGGGTTTTGTCTGGGGGAGCCCTCGTGCCTTGCCATCTTCTACGCGCTCTTCTCTTTTCACGAATCAATTCTTCGATTTCGAGCGGATATGTTTTACGTACATGCCCGTCGGTGCTAACTGCGTTCTTTTGGGACGAATTGGTGTTCCAAGCAGCGCTCTGAATTGCTTCAATGAATTTGTCAACTGCGGTTTCTAACTCGAAAGGAGTTTTCAATGGCACATTCAAGCCAACACCCTCCTTACAGTCCTTTCTGAAAGCGTCCCAGTTCATGTTTTTGCTAGCTAATCTAGGAGCTCTTTCTATTTTCGCCAGTCTTCCACCCATCTTCAAGATAACTCAATTCGCGAAAGGTATTTGGAGTACCCTTTAGCGATGAAAAAATCGACAAGGTCAGGCTTTTTATTCCTATCGGTTGACCAATATGTTGGCTTACACGTGGAGAAAAAGTCCACCCCACCCTTCATACTATTTTTGTACAGTAATCTGCCTCTTGTTGAATTGCATCGTGAGCCCCAAAAAGTATGCTTCGCGTTAAAGTCACCCCCAATGATAAAATTGGACCCAATGAAGTCATACATACGATCAAGATCGTCTTCCACCAGTCTATATTCTGGCGGGAAATAACAAGATGCAATGTTATAATCTAAGCAGTCAATTTTTTACAGAAACTGAACTCATCTGCATAGAGTCTAGCTCAACTTCTGTGTTCTTGAAGTGCTTTATGCAGTTCTTAATGTAGAGGGAGGATCCTCCTCTCGAATTTTGCGCAGGGTGATGTGCGTGATAGTCATTGTAACCTTTAAGTTTGGGTGTAGACCCGTTTTTAAGGTGAGTTTCCGTAATCACGCAAATATCAATATTGTTTTTCCGTAGAAATACTTCTAGTTCGTCTATTTTATTCAGAAGGCCGTTTGCATTCCATGCTAGTATTTTAAATAACTGTTCAATATTCATGTTCAAAGTTTGTCAAATATAACTTTGTTGATTTTAGTCTGATCCTCAAGTTTCTCCAAGATTACAGCGAGGATCTGAGACACTGCATCTGTTGTGGGCGATCTTGCCTTGTTTTCGTTTGCCGCAACCTGTGCGTATGATTTCGGTCCGACCAGTGGTGGTTTCTGCACTTGAACTGGCGCCGCTCTTTTGTGGAGCTTTTACGCCTTTTGTCGACGCCTCTTTTGCCAATCTTCCACTTTTGATCGGCTTTGGCGTCTTTGGAGTCTTTGGCTTAGGAGTTTCAGCAGGTTTTGGGCGTCCTAGGCTTTGATTTTGACCTCTAGTATTTTCCTTAAGAGGTTCTCGTCCCTTTTGCAGCTCTATGGCTACTTCGCATCCTCGATAGTTCGCGGGGTGGTTTCCGTGGCAATTGGCGCAGACTGCTGGAGCCTTTATGTCAACTTTGCACTCTGTTGAGAGGTGTTTTCCGGCACATTTCACGCAATGTGATTCTTTTTGGCAGTAGGCACTTGTGTGCCTGAATTCGTGGCATCGCTTACACTGTGGTATCAGTCTATTGCCCTTTCGCATGGGTTCGATTTTAACCCTGATGTTAAGTATCATTTTTATTTTATAAATATCGTTTATGCTCTCAGTTCTTTCAAAGGAGAGCATAAAAATTGGAAGGCCGCGTCTGATCACAGTGTCTCTTTCTCCTTCCGTGCGTTGCTTTTCCTTTTGAATGATATTGACGGCATCAATAATTTTAAGGCCTTTATTTTTTACGTCTTTTACAACGTCTTCTTTTGTGCATGATGGGTGGAGCCCCCTTACAATGACTTGCAGTGGTTTTTCGTACTTATTTTGATAAGTATACCACTCGATTCTTTCTGCATTCAGTCTAAGAGACAGTGCGCAATAGGAATCGGCGTTGTCAACATTTACTTTCCACACGTTATTTCGGTGCGAGGTAAGCTTATAGTTTTCTGTTCTCACCGTGTTTGCAAGAAGGTTGCGCAATCTCCCAAAGTCTGCTATCCCGACGATGTTTATTGCGGGAGGTGGACGAATTTTCGCTTCTGGTTTAGCCTTGTTTGAGCAAGAGGGCTTATCTTCTTTTTGTATTACTTCGGGAGAGGAATTCGCCTTTCGCTTCTTGCTAGACCTTTTCCTTAAGACTGAATCGGTCTCAAGTGCAAGTTCGTCCTCGTCCGTGAAGTATTCGACTGCTGGTCGGTTCGGTGTTACACACTCTTTCGTTTCCTCACAGTCTTTCGTTAAACGAGTATTTTTAATATCCTCGTTTTCTTTTCGCAGAGAGTCAACTTCCATTTTTAGATCGTGGAAGAGTCGCTCCATTTCAGTAAGCTTAGCTCGGAGTTCATTATTCTCCTTTTCTAAGCTCTTAATTTTCGCAGAGTCCTGGTTTACCGGTGGAATGCTTTTTCCGGATATGTTCGATCTAGGTGGTGGTGATCGATTTAGTTTTGTCCTTTTCTCAAAAGGATTTATAAGCAATAAAAGGCTCTCCCCAGAATCCGTAGAGCCTGCCTCCGAAGAGGCTGGATTTTCCAGCATAGCTGGGCTGCCACCTGGGGTAATCAAATCTGTCGTTTTGTTTATTGCCATTTGTTTTTTAGCTTGTCGTTTTTATGAGAAATAGGTAAGTCAATTCTTTTTTCATTTTTAAATACAGCCGCCCCTTTGGAGACAGACGCCGACCAGTGAGCCGCACAATGTGTGACAGACGCTTCTGAATTTTAATTTAACCTTCAGATTCATCTATAAGTTAAAACCTTACTGCCAAAAGTTACCCCAAATGGAGCAGCATCGACAGCATCCGTTGAAACATTAAAGAATATTTCTTCCGGTGGATTTTAGTCGGCTCTTACGACAGGCATTCCTTACCTCAAGGCTATTCTAACCCCGACCTTGCAGGGGTAGACCAGGTATGAAATATTAATTAAATATGATTAATTAGTTGAATCCGCCCACAGATATACTCACTATAGGCCTGGATGTGCGACCATCTCTAATATTTAAAAATTCTTTTTTCAAATTTTAGATATGTTACAATGGTGCTAGCGCACTAATTATACCGGTATATTAGGTTTGATGTATAGTTTGTAACGCAGTGAAATAATCACCGTAGACCCTAAGACCTTTTAGAGATATGAATGGGACCGACAGGAGAATCGATTAAGCCATGTCCGTCCGTCCGTCCGTCCATATGTAAACAACTTTTAGGCCTTAAATTTAAGGCAGAGAACTGAAATTATGGGTTGGTTGGAAGTCCAGTCCTTCAGAAGTTTGAAAATAAGCTGAATCCGCCCACCGACACGCCCACTACAGGCCTGTATGGGCGACCATGTCTAATTTAAAAATACATTTTGAAAATTTCAGCTATGTTACAATGGCGCTAGCGCATTCATTTTTGGTACGTAACATTGCTAACAAAATTTGTTAGCTTTTTCATTGACCACGCCCACTTTTTAAGAGATTTTAGCTTAAAATGACTGTTTTTCAATAAATATATTTGAAATTTGACAAAAAATTTTATGACAAAAGCTGTAGATATTAGCATTTTATAACTTTTATGTATACAGGGTGTTTCCAAATTCGATGCAAATATTTTGACACAAGATTCTAGGGTATATTTGAAGAAAAAAATTTTTCTACAGTATGGTCCTATCTCAAATTTTGATACCACTTATTGGGAATTCAAGAAAACACCTACTTTGAGGTACCTTGACCCATACTAACACAAATATCTCCGCTAACACTTACAACAGGTACTTAATTTAGGACTTAAATTTTATAAGAAGTAGTACTTCTTTTAACTGCATTAAAATAAAATTGATGACTTTTTTAACTTTCGAGATATTTGCTTTTAAGTCGGATCCTTTTTCTCTGCCCATGACATTTTTTTGACTTTCAATACACATTTCTGCGAAAAATGCGTATTAAACACATCGGGAATTTTTTTTTTCTAGTGCACCTAACAATACTTAATAAAAATTGCTAAGACAAGTTACCCGAAAAACCCACAGATTTTATGATACTTGGGAAATTCCATAGCAGGTAAAATTATGAAAAACTCGATTCATAGTGTTCAATTCCTATTATTCTGAACAAAAATGCTTGTGTTTGGTTTATGTTTTTTTTTTTATTTCATTAAGTTAACTTTACAATCAAATAAGGTGTTCAAAGTGTCCTCCTCCATTTTGTATGCATGCTAGAACCCGTTTTTGGATTGCGCTGTCAACGTTTATTGAGGATAACTCCTGCCTCACTTGTGACGAGGCTTGGAGAATGCGATCTCCTAAATCATTTAGAGTTGATATTTCTGTAGAATAAACAAGTTCTTTCATTCTCCCCCATACAAAAAAATCCATAATTGTAAGGTCTGGAGATCTTGCAGGCCAGTGAACTGGCCCATTTCTTCCTATCCAACGACCAGCGCACTTTTGGGCTGGGGCTCCATCCTGTTGAAAATATGACGAAGCTCGTTGAGTTACCGGAACATCCTCCGTAGATCTGTTAAATCATTGCGCAAAAATTCCAGATAGTTTGCAGAATTCAGTGTGGGAGGCAGTTTGAAGGGACCGATTAAGGTGTTTCCAATAACACCTGCCCACAAATTGACGCTAAATCTGTGTTGAAATGATGACTCTCTGGCTGGGTTTTCCGCAGCCCATGTGTGTAGATTGTGAAAATTTGTAATCCCATCTCTAGTAAATTGAGATTCGTCCGTCCATAGGATTCTGCTTATAAAACCGTTGTCATCCAAGTTCCGCTCTAACAACCAGTTGCAAAACTCAAGTCTCGGCTCCAAATCACTCGGAAGCAGTTCCTGCACAGGTGTATGGTGGTATGGATACAAGTTTTCCGTATGTAGGAGACGAACAATTTTATGTGTTGAAACATTAAATCGCAGGGATAAGCGCCTGATGCTGATTGATGGATCATTGGCAACCGCTTCCAGTATTCTTTCATCAACTGCAATTCTTCCTGGTGAAGCTCCTGCGTTAGGTCGTCTTGTTGAATCAGATCCCGTTTCCCGAAGTCTTCGAAACGAATTTGTAAATACGCGGGGATTAGGTACTCTTCGGTTAGGATAAAGCTGATGGTATCTTTGTTGTGCTCTAATAGAACTTCCGTTGCACATCCCATAAAAGTAGATAATATCGGCGTATTCTTCGTTTGTAAAAGATGCCATTTCAAATAGGGTTTCTTAACAACTGTTGTGTCACCTCGGCTTTAAAAATGACTTTGATGGATTTAATTTTGTTTTCTAACCTTTAATACAATTTACATTAGATAAATTTTCCAACTAGGCGACCAACCTCAAACTTAATCCTTTTTGGGATTTAACGGAAAAATGATAGGGAAATTACCTTTTTATCAGGTAGTCTAATAAAAATGCATGCTCTAAAACCTATGTAAATTATTAATTCATAGTCAAAAAATCGTTCTTGTTGTCAATCGCGGTTATAAAAGTAGATAACAAATCATATTTCCACCTTATACCTGTCGCGGCTTCGTGAAAAGAGTTTTTCATAATATTACCTGCTATGGAATTTCCCAAGTATCATAAAATCTGTGGGTTTTTCGGGTAACTTGTCTTAGCAATTTTTATTAAGTATTGTTAGGTGCACTAGAAAAAAAAATTACCGATATGTTTATTACGCATTTTTCGCAGAAATGTGTCTTGAAAGTCAAAAAAATGTCATGGGCAGGGAAAAAGGATCCGATTTAAAAGCAAATATCTCGAAAGTTAAAAAAGTCATCAATTTTATTTTAATGCAGTTAAAAGAAGTACTATTTCTTCTAAAATTTAAGTCCTAAATGAAGTACCTGTTGTAAGTGTTAGCGGAGATATTTGTGTTAGTATGGGTCAAGGTACCTCAAAGTAGGTGTTTTCTTAAATTCCCAATAAGTGGTATCAAAATTTGAGATAGGCCCATACTGTAGAACAATTTTTTTCTTCAAACATACCCAAGAATCTTGTGTCAAAATATTTGCATCGAATTTGGAAACACCCTGTATATTGTATGTGCCTCCGCCCACTTTTGTGGGCGTGGCGTTAAAAAAAGTGATTTTCTTAGTTAGTTTTGCCCGAGCCCACTTTTTGAGGGATTCTAATTTAAAATTACTGTTTTTTAAGAAGTATACATGAAATTTAAAAATTTTGGGGTGCCGTGGCGCAGTGGTTAGTGTGTGTGCTTACTACGCCGTTTCGCACAGATGAACTCCTGCACTTACTTATTAATTTTAATGCATAGTTTGTAACACAGTGAAATAATAAATGTAGACCCTTAAGACCTTTTAGAGATATGATCAAGACCGACATGAATCGATTAAGTCATGTCCGTTCGTCCGTCCGACCGTCTGTCCCTATGTGTGAAACTTTTAGGTTATTAAAATTGTGGTAGGACTTGGAGAGTATCTTGGTTCTTATTTTGTACAGACAAAGAGTGGAAATTGGTTAAATCCGAAAATGGCTACGGCCACTATTGGCTTTCATGTAAGACAACCTCTATTTCAAATTTTCTGTCAAACTGCCTTTTGGTCAAGTTGGACAATGCGTAGGAACTCAAGTTTTGGTATAGAGCAAACATGGCTCAAAACCATAAAGAAGATAAAAAAAGACCGCCCACAATATCGACCATGCCCACTTTAAACACGTTAGTTCTTTAAAAGCCCGATTTCTTGGAGAGTTTAATCCAAATCGAAAAAACATTGTTTGACAAATTTTAAAGATATAACTATTTGGTAAGTATGTTTCATACTAAGTTTTGAGTTTCGCCCACTTTGAGGGGTCGTTTTTACAAAAAAAAGTTTTTTTTTCGGTTTTACAAAAAAAGGCTTTCTAGCCACTTCGCTAATTTGGGCCTTAACATTGGACACAATTGGACGCATTTTCTTTCCTTCTTTATGTGTTTTTGGAAGCGCACACATTTTTGGTAAACTTAGATTCGAAACATTAAGCGATCTTCCAACGCGAATACCGAAAACTTTTGTGATTTTTTGTCGTATTTCAATTCACTTCCTTATACCCGCACTCAGATATCAATTGATGGACTCGTTGTTCATAGTCTAAAGAATTCAAAACCATCACTTGGTTACTTTTATCAGCGTGTATCACATCTTTTTTCTTTTTTAATTTTTCAAGTGTTTCTTTCTGAGCTTTCACTAACTCTGATCTTTTAATTAAACTAACGGTGGATTCTATAATCTTGGTAGCCGTTGAACGAATGTCACTCTGTATTGAATGTACAGTGGTGAGCAAAATAATAGGTGAAGTTTTTGGAAAAATGGTTTCACACAAAACAAAATATCTGTGAATTTTATTATGAAAAGACCTTACATATCAGACCTTTAACAATCAGAAGATGCTCAACTGCTGCCGGCAGCAGTTGACTTCTTACCTATTATTTACAAACCAAATATGCATTTAGGTAATTCCTTCTTAAAACTTATAAAGAAGGAAAGAAAATGCGTCCAATAGTGTCCAATGTTAATGGCCCCACCTACAAATTAGCAAAGTGAGTAAGTGAAGTAAATAAGCTACCAAAGTTGTAAAGTTTTTCGGTTAAAAATTCGTTTGATTTTCTGAAAAAGATAAAACATTTAGTGATGCAAAAATATGAAGTGATTTTTTTTTTTGTATATTGTACTCGCGAACAAGGGATTGACTACCCTTTTAATGTTTAGTATCTCACGAACGGAAAAGATTAGAAGAAGGGGAAAGGGATGAGAGATACCGGTGCAGTCTTGTTTTGAACAGTTATGGGTTGTATTGCGTATGAAAGAGCTGTCGTGGTAGGACATTCCACATTCGCGTTGTATGGCTTATGAAAGAACCTCTACACTTGATAGTACGCCCGAAAGTGGGCTCAAGGGTGAACTGATGAGCATTCGATCGGTGGCGAGTATTACGGTTGAATAATTTGAGGGGTGGAATGCAAATGGCTATTTCGTTGGAAATGTTTGTAAAAAACACGGTAAAACAGTGACAAGCAAGAGACATTACGTCGATGTTCGAGTGAGTCGATAGGTTTTGCAATATTTCTGTCACCTATGAGTTTTATCGCGCGTTTATGGATCCTGTCGAGCAAGTGCAGTGTTGTTTTAGGAGCACCAGCCCAGACATGGGAATTATATTCCATTTTAGGGCGGATATAGGTCTTATATAAAATAGCCAAATCAGAAGGGGTGAAATATTTCATGCATCTTTTAAGGAAACCTAGGCATTTCGCAGCGTTCTTGGCGACGTCGAATATGTGGTCATTCCAACTAAGGTTATTATTGACACACATACCGAGAATGGAAAGCGTTCCGGTTTCGTCGATTTTTAGCGACGGGCTGGACAAGTGCTGTTTTCCATCTACTCGGAAAGAGACCTGAGGAGTAGGAGCGATGGAAAAGCTTACACAATGGTTTTGCCAGCGTGGAAGAACACCTCTTCAGAACTATGGGGGATATTCCATTTGGACCAGCGGATTTGGGAAAGTTGAGATCTCGAAGTACTCTCATGACTGTAAGAGTGCGAAAATGAATTTGTCCCGTGGTATATTCGACGCACTCAAGTACAGGCGGGGACATCGCAGAATCTGGGAGCATGGAGCTAGCAGCGAAATGCGCTGCAAGTAGATTTGCTTTGGCCAGAGAGTTGACATCTGGAATGTCATTCTAAACGAGTGTGGGGATGTAAGATAAGACGCAGTTTTAAACATTTTTTAAGAAAGACCAAAAGTTTTTACTACCCTTGAGACAATGTAGTATTTTCTGTCTCAGCTTTTGGTCGTATTGGAACTTAGCACGGAGAATATGAGCATTAATACATTAATGAATACCTCGAAACCCAAGCCCAAGAGACCCAGATATCAGGACGGCCCTTAAAAAACCCCGAAGAAGGCCGAGACATCCTCAACGGTGTCAAGGCCCTACATCCTCAACGGTTTCAAGGCCCGAGGCTGTGAAAGATCATCTGATTCTGGGTATCTTGGACCAGGGTGATGATGAGGGTAGGATTGGCTCGGAAAACTGGAGACTCCTGGAGCACTGCCTGGCCAATCCTAATTTGCCACTTCCAACCTTGGTGGACGGGGGCTGTCATCAGACCGGTGTATAACTCCTGGTCTGTAGTAATGAGACCTCTGCTGACTACATTAAGTCGGCGGTATCAGAGGTTGGCGCTGTGTGGCCCAGTGCAAAGCTGAAGGCCGTCCAGAAAGCCAGCTAGGGTCTGGATCCCTCCGGGCCCTAGTCATCCGAAGGACATTCTCCGACTCATAGGAGTACAGAATCTGTTATGCTGATCTCCTCTTTTAATCATCGACCAAAAACGGATCTTATCATTCTTTCAATGATAAGATAACCATTGTGCATAGCTTCACACGGATCTTATTACTTCTTAATAATAAGATACACTTTGCATATAGTTACACATTATAGCCATCCTATATTAATCATCTCTAAATGGTTTCACAAGAAACCATTGGACGAACACTTTGTTTATACAAGTGTTCGTAATCTGAGATTCTTATGGTGACATACATCCTATGGCTTCTAATCTCGTTAAAGATTATGGACGGGCACATTTGTTTTGTTTAAGACAAGTGTCCGTAATCGCCCATGGAGTTCTGGATGACCGGACGCTCTTGTGTTTACACAAGTGTCGATCCGATATCGCCAAACAAGTGATAGAGGGATTTATACCTTTCTGCTGAATAGGCAGCGTCACTTATTAGGCATATATGTGTATATGTGTATATGTGTATAATGAAGAGCAATGTTCCGTTGGTACGATGGTCGATCGAGAATTAGCATAGGATCAGTCTCCTTGGAACCAGTATTCATAACGTGTCGTGACGTAAGAAAAAGAATTTGGAAAATATATAACTGGTGGCAGCGGTGGGATTAGTTTATCAAGAAGGAAAGCCTAAAAACGTAGAATCGGTAAAAAGTGATAGCAGTTAAAGTTAAAAGTGAAGTTAAAGAAAAAAAAAAACCAAAAACAAAAACAAGAAAAGAGTTGGCCTGAAAAAAAATTTGGTCACTAAAAGTGATAGAGGTGAAAAGTAAAGCTGGGATACGAGAAACAAAAAGAAACAACCTGACAACGTGGATCAGTGAAGGGTGAAATTGCGAAGGACAGAACCAAGCCCAATACAGGATGAAGCTGCAAATTTTATTGTAAGTTTGTATAATAAGTTGTTGAAAATAGAAAGAAATTAGATTGATATTTTTTTTAAATACCTACATACAAATACTCAATAAGCACTAGCTATCAGGGCTATCAGCTCTAAGTTTGTTTAAATACTGTTTTCTAAGTTTAGTATGTGTAACATTTTGAAAATATAATTAATATTGTGGTCTGAAGGACATCTTAGTGTAACATTTTGAAAATATAATTAATATTGTGGTCTGAAGGACATCTTAGTAAGTAAAAGAGAAAAGAAAAGAAAAAAAAAAAATAAGTAAAGTAATAAATTTAATTGTAATTTTTATTAATTAAAATGGCTCAAGAGATATCA
The DNA here is from genome assembly GCA_947623515.1 of Neoascia interrupta. NCBI lineage: Eukaryota > Metazoa > Arthropoda > Insecta > Diptera > Syrphidae > Neoascia > Neoascia interrupta. The sequence continues at coordinate 100,852,801 of OX392463.1, read as the reverse complement.
TTAACCGATTTAATTACATTAATCCCTTCGTTTAACTCGGACGCATCGGATATAAACAATTTTGTGGTTGGATGCGATGATGCAATGGCACTCGCATCCGAATCACAAAAAGACTTCTTGTTCAAATTAATAAAAGTGCGCATTACGGGAAATGCAAAAACTATATTAGAGAATAAAGTAATAAATGATTGGAATGATTTAAAAGGCCATTTGAAAGCCCTTTACAAGGAAAAATATAATACATTAGCACTCTATAGAGACCTAATGAATGCTAGGCAGGGAACTATGACAGTCAAACAGTTTGAACAAGTCATGGAAACAATGTCTCGCCGACTTGGATCTGACGCTAGGGAAAGTACCGAAAAGCAAGCAGACGTGGAGATTATCCACAATTACATAGAAAAAAAATTGATTCTTAATATTTTCATAAATGGTCTCAAGCCTGACCTTAGTACTTATGTAAACAATTGCCATCCTGAAAGCCTAAGTGCAGCGGCACAACATACCATTAATGAGGAGGCAAGATTAAATACAAGAGCAGGAACAACAATTAGGAAAGATTTTTCTAATAAAAATCTAGTAAAAATTAATGCTTTACAATGCTACAAATGTGGCAAAAATGGGCATAAAGCAGCAGACTGTTATGCAAAAACAAACGAACAACCACGAGGGGCATTTAGAAAAGATTTTTCTAAAAATCCCGTTAAAACTGATTTAAAATGCTATAAGTGTGGCAAAAATGGACATAAAGCCACAGATTGTTATTCCAATAAGAATAACAAAAATAAGTCGGATTTTCAAGAAAAGGATTGGTAAAGGATAGGGTTGCCATATCCTCGGCTATAAGTCATGAGTCAAGTCCCTACGTTATCATAGAATTTAAAGACAGTAAATATAAATTTTTAGTAGATTCAGGAGCTAGTGTAAGTTTGATGAAAAGTAAATGCATTTATTATGAAGATTTAGATGAAAGTGAAAAAATCCATTTTTCAGGAATTGGAAGATTTTCTAGGCAATCCAGAGGAGTTTGCAAACTAAGATTTAAGATTTGTCATAGTTCAGGAGAAAACAACAGCTTTAAGAGTTGGAAGTTTCATGTCACAGGGAATGACATGTTAGGAGATTATGATGGAATATTAGGAACGGATTTTCTTAGTTATGGACAATTTTGTATTGATTACAAAGAAAAGATATTGAGAAAATATAATGAGGAGTATGAGTTAATTTTTGATGACTTTAACAATTATGTTGGACCTAGAAGAGAGGTCTTTAGAATCGTTTCTCTTAATAAGAAGTTTACAATAGGAACAGAAATTATAGTTAAAAGATTTGAGAACGAAGACCTAATCATTCCAGAATGCATTACAAAGGTAAATGATAGTGGCAAGTGCATAGTTAGTATAATGAATAAAACGGAAACTGAGATAAAAAACGACATCGCAGTTGAAGGAAGTGAACTTGGAGATTTTAAGCTCAGTGAAAATTGTGAGAATGAACAAATTAAAGATTTAAAAAATGTCTGGAACTTCACAGATAGGAGTAGAGAAGTACAAAAATTACTGAGAACAGAGCATATGAATGCAGAAGAAGAAAAATCCGTTAGGGATATTATAAAGAAATATAGTGATTTATTTTTGTTAGATGGAGAAAAATTAAGTGCAACAAATGCAATGAAATGTGAAATCAGAACAAAGGAAAATGCACAACCTGTTTTTACTAAGACATATAGGTACCCTAAGGTTCACGAAAAAGAGGTTGAGAAACAAATTAAGAAACTTCAGGAGGATGGAATAATAAGAGACTCAAAGAGCCCTTGGAACTCTCCACTTTGGGTAGTACCTAAGAAAATGGATATCTCAGGAGAAGTGAAGTGGAGGATGGTAATTAATTACCGGAAGTTAAATGACATTACTATCGCTGATAGTTATCCTATTCCGAATATTTCTGAAATATTGGATCAACTGGGAAAGTCGAAATACTTTACAACCCTTGATCTTACATCCGGATTTCATCAAATACCTATGGCAGATGGGGACATTGAGAAAACAGCGTTTTCCACCCCCTATGGACATCACGAATATGTTCGGATGCCTTTTGGTTTGAAGAATGCTCCAAGTATTTTTCAAAGAATGATGAATACCGTGTTGTCTGGTCTCCAGGGTCTGAAATGTTTTGTATATATGGATGATGTCGTCATATATGGAGGAAGTCTTGAAGAGCATAACAAAAAGTTAGTAGAAGTTTTTGAACAATTGCGAAAGGCAAATTTAAAAATCCAAGCGGATAAAAGTGAATTCTTAAGGAGAGAAGTAAGTTACCTAGGACATGTTATTACTGATGAGGGTGTTAAGCCGGACCCAAAGAAAATAGAATCTATTGAAAAATTATTGCCTCCCAAGAATACTAAAGGTATAAAGTCATTTCTAGGAATGATTAGTTATTACCGAAAATTTATAAGGAATTTTAGTAAGATTGCTTCACCAATAAAAAAGTTACTTAAGAAAAGTGTCGATTTCACTTGGGGAAATGAACAACAGGAAGCATTTGAGAAATTAAAGGAAAGCCTAGTGAACTTTACGACACTTCAATACCCAGATTACAATAAACAATTTATTGTCACAACTGATGCAAGCAATGAAGGAATAGGAGCAGTTCTTTCACAAGAAACAGGAGACCGAGATCTACCTATTCAATTTGTAAGTAGGACTCTAAATTGTGCAGAGAAGAACTATAATACAACTGAAAAAGAGTGCTTAGGCATAGTTTGGGCAGTCAAACAGTTTCGCCCCTACCTTTATGGTAGGAATTTTAAAATTCGAACAGATCATAGACCATTACAATGGCTATTTAATGTTAAAGATCCTGGATCTAGATTAGTTAGATGGAGGTTAAAGCTAGAAGAGTATTCTTACGTGATAGAATATAAAAAGGGAAAAGATAATTACGTAGCTGATGAGTTGAGTCGAAACGTAAATGTTGTAACAAGAAAACAGAAGAAAAATATTTTGAGTGAGCCAGAAAATGTAGATGCATCCGAAAACAAGCAACGAGAAACAAGTAAAAACACGATTGAAGAAGAAAAGAAGAAACTGGAATCGGTAATTGAAGTTACAGATAAGAAGTTGCAAACAGATATCATAAAGGAGTATCATGAGAGTGTGATGGGCGGACATGCAGGACAAAGAGCAACAATAAGCAAAATAAGGGAAAAGTATAAATGGAATAAATTGAATGCTATGGTGATTGAACATATCAAAAAATGTAAGAATTGTCAGTTAGGGAAAATTGATAGACATCCAACTAAAACTCCTATGAAAATAGTATCAAGCGCAGATGAAGGACTAGAAAAAGTTAGTTTAGATTTGACAGGTCCTTACCCTACATCTAGAAACGGAAATGTGTACGGTTTTAGTGTCCAAGACGACCTTTCAAAGTATATAAAGTTTATCCCAATTCCGGATAAAAATGCGGAAACTATTGCAAAATGTTTTACAGAATATTGGATACTGTATTTTGGAATTCCCAAAATAATCCTATCGGATAACGGATCTGAATTCTGTAATGAATTGATAAAACATCTTTCTCACGAGTTTAAGATCAAGCATATAACAACTAGTATCTACTATCCACAGTCAAATGGCTGTGTAGAAAGAACACATGGTAGACTAAAAGAATACTTGAATACCGTTAATTTTGAGAAGGATAATTGGGACGAAGCTGTTAGATTTGCTAGTTTTAGTTATAATACTACAGTTCATAGCACTACAGGATATAGTCCTCATGAGGTATTGTTTGGCAGGAAGGCTAACAGACCTAGTGCCATTGACCAATTGCAATTAAAAGATATGAAAGATTATGTTGATGAAATTAAAGAACACATTTCTAATATAGAAAATACCGTCAAAGAAAATAGTAAAAAATCTAAGGAAAAAGCTAAGGAAAGATATGATGTCGGTACTAAAAAACCCCCCGAGTATAAAATAGGAGATAAGGTATTATTTAAGAATTTTTCTAAGAACAAGAAATTAGAAAATACTTTTAAGGGCCCTTTTAAAATAATAAGGACCTCTGTTGATAACATTTGGATTAGATCTAACGGTAGAATAAGAAAGGTTAATAAGAATTTAATAAAACCTTTCTTTCAGACTGACAGTATTGATTCAATACCTTAACGGAATTGAGATCACCGAGATAACGAAATCAAGCGGAATATACTTCAACAATATTGGAGAAGTACGAGTCACAGAAGGAAAAATATCAATTTTAAACAACATAGACTTAAATGACATTGAAAATCATATAAACTTAATTGAAAATCAGGTTATTTATATTGACAGGGAATGTATACTTGAGTTCTCAGAATGCAGGGAATTTATTGATAAAGCTAAGTTTGAAGTTAATAATTTAAAAAGAAATCTTGATACAATATATCAACTATTAGGCGTCAACCTAAGACAGAAAAGAGGACTTATAGATTTTGTGGAATCAGGATTGAAGGTACTTTTTGGTACCATGGACAATTCTGATGCTGAGTATTATGAAAAAGCCATAAGTATTACTAATGAAAACTTAGAATTCGTTCACAAAAGCCAACAGGAAGAAATTAAAGTAATTAATAGCCTCAATGAACAAAATCAAATTTTAAAAGACGCGTACCTTAACTTGGGAAATATAACGAATGAACTGAGATCAAGCGTAAAGAAATATTTATCCGAAATTGATAAGGAAAGACATAATGATTATTTAAGAAGGTACTTCATTGAAATAAAAATTAGAACGTTCAGTATGGTGAACCATATGAACATTTTTATAAACGAAATTATTGATGCTGTTTTATTTTTGCGCAATAACATTGTACATCCCGTTATTATTGAACCTAGGAAGTTAATAGATATTTTGAAAGCAAAAGAAAAAACAAATATCTTACTTTTTACACCAATTTTACAAAATTTCCCAAACATAATGAAAGAAATTTCTTGCTCCATGTACATAAAGGGTAAAAGATTAGTCGTTATACTATCAATACCTACTTTAAGTAAAATTGAAGCTGATATATATGAACTTGTAACTATCCCATTCTTCCTAAATAACATGCTGTATGTTGTAGAATTAAAGAAAAAATATTTTATTATAACTAAAAACAAGGAGGAGTTTCTAATAACAAATGAAATTAGTAACTGTAATAAAATTGAAAATTATTTTATATGTAAAAATCTAATTTTCAAATATAGTCGGTCTTCTGAAGATTGTGAATTAAATAATTTTATGCGAAGGAAAAGTAATAACTGTATATTAAAAAATATTAACGGACGAGTGGAATTATTTCATCCTCTAAAGGAATCAAAATATTTGTTTGTGTTAAATGAAGATACTAGCTATAAATGTAAATGTAATGAAAAAACAGAAGAAGGGAAGTTGAATAAAATTGGAATTTTAACATTAGATAATAATTGCACCTTCGAAACTATAGACACGACTATAATATCTAAAAATGTAAATACTACGGTTGAAAATAAAGATATTTACCATCTGTATTTAGACGATTGTTGCATAAATATAAAGTTAGAAGATCTTCAACCGGAGGAAGTCATACTTCCTAAATTTAAATTGAAGAATATAGGAGAGTTACAAGATTTAACTATAGAAATAAGAAATCAAGAGAATTATATACATAAAAAACTTAAAGAAATTCCTCCTCAGACTAAAGGTATATTGATAGGTACAGGTAGTCTCTTAATGACAGCCATATTGGGTTGTCTAGCTTACAGGTGTTGTTCGGGGAAAGCCACGTTCACAATATTTAACAAATGTTTTAATAGAAAAAAGGCAAGAACTTTGACTCCACAACCTATTGTTATTTATAAGAATGAGCCTAAAGAGGAAATACAAGTAACCAGGTCAAAGTATAATTATAATCTGTAAGCAACTTTATTAAAAATGGAATGATCTTATTACTATATATATGTAATCCTTTTTGTAACATTTTATTATTTCTTAAGTTATCAAATTTATTGTTAAGTTACTTTAAGCAACTTTTTAATAAATTTGTTTTAGGGGGGGAGGTGTTATGCTGATCTCCTCTTTTAATCATCGACCAAAAACGGATCTTATCATTCTTTCAATGATAAGATAACCATTGTGCATAGCTTCACACGGATCTTATTACTTCTTAATAATAAGATACACTTTGCATAAAGTTACACATTATAGCCATCCTATATTAATCATCTCTAAATGGTTTCACAAGAAACCATTGGACGAACACTTTGTTTATACAAGTGTTCGTAATCTGAGATTCTTATGGTGACATACATCCTATGGCTTCTAATCTCGTTAAAGATTATGGACGGGCACATTTGTTTTGTTTAAGACAAGTGTCCGTAATCGCCCATGGAGTTCTGGATGACCGGACGCTCTTGTGTTTACACAAGTGTCGATCCGATATCGCCAAACAAGTGATAGAGGGATTTATACCTTTCTGCTGAATAGGCAGCGTCACTTATTAGGCATATATGTGTATATGTGTATATGTGTATAATGAAGAGCAATGTTCCGTTGGTACGATGGTCGATCGAGAATTAGCATAGGATCAGTCTCCTTGGAACCAGTATTCATAACGTGTCGTGACGTAAGAAAAAGAATTTGGAAAATATATAACTAATCCCGAACTTCCGACCAATAATTGGAAGGTCATCAAAGCTGAGGAGCCAACTGATCCCGGGCGGTTAGTTTCACTACTACTGAACCCGGAATCTATTGCCCTCTTGGATGCAAAGGGGTTCAAAATCTTTTATGGGCTGGAGACTCTACACATGAAGGTGTACGAGAGGGACGGCAAGTCGGTTTCTGGCCCAGCTGTGGAATCGGCTGGCCCGTCCCTAGGAAAGCTTCCGGAGAAGCAGGTTGGTGGTGAACAATCATCTGATTCGGAGGATTGCGACACCACAGTTTTGGAGAAATCTGTACCAACTAGCAATGATTTCGGTTGGTACAGATGAATCTACACCATTGCATAGCAGCCTTTGCTATTCGTTTGCTCCGCCCTCAAGAAGGTGGAGAAGACATCGCCCTCATCCAGGAGCTCTGGGTTCTTGATGATCACACAGATGCTGGACCGAGGGCAAGAGACTATGAGCCTTTCTATGCAAAAGTAACAGGTAAAACCAGGGCCCTAATTCTTGCAAAGAAAAGTTTTAAAATGTTTCTTATACCCAATTTCAGCGATGCGGAAATGGGGTATAATTATTATTATTATTATAAATTCTTTATTTCGTTTTAGAGTTAACAGAGCAATTTACAAGAATAATAGCATGGCAAAAACCTGCCGTCTGCCTGAAGAGACATTTCATTAATAAAAACAATATAAACGCAAATGTATTTTTTCTGATTTAATAATGTAATACATAATATACAATTTAAATAAAATTATTAGCTTAGACGCAAATGGAGAACTAACCTAAAAAGTGGCATAGTGTAGCAATTTTAATGATTTGAAACATAAAATAAATGCATTTGTGTATGACTGGAAGGCATAAAAATACCACAATTTTAATGATTTGAAACATTAAATTAAAGAAGTTATACTACAGTAACTGAGTGAACAACTGATGTTATGCCATAAAGCTATTACGGTAGGTAAGAGCTTGCTTGCAATAGTTATACAGGCATAGCCATCCCTCGGTTCCATTCATAATATCGTAAAAGCGTGGCAAAAAAATCTGACTTTGTTGGAAATATAACCTTCGAATTTCCTGTAAAATAGGACAGATAGCAATGAAGTGGTAGACATCTTCGTTTTCCCTTCTGTTGCATAAACTACACAATTTTGGCAAATCGTTTCGATGAGGTATAAAGTTCAGGTTCAGAATTTCGACTCTGGTTTTAAAGACAGTACTAATTACTTGGGATGAAAATTCTCTGCGAAAATAGTTAGCAACAGAAAGCTGGTGGTTTAAGTTTTTGTAGACATTCCGAGATGTGGAAGAAGTTGCTTTGGAGAGGTTTTGAATATATAGCTTTTCGTCTACCATTGAAATCAGATCAGAAAACTTGTCTTGCCATTGATCAACATTAGACTCTAACAAAGAAAGCACTGTGTCGTGGGATGCTGCAATCTGGTTCCATTCTTTAAAAGGCGAGGCATTAGTACGGAGAAGTTGTAGCATGATTGATCTATGTAGGCAACTGTTATTCCTTTTCATTACACTTGTTTTATAGTTCGCGCTTGCTTTCAGACTTTGTATATAGATGGGCGTAATACCTGACTCAACGTAAATAGCGTAATTCGGTGTTAGGGAGCTTGAACAGGCGCTTGAAAAAGTGCCTGTGGACTACTTCAAAGGCTTCAAAGGCTGTAAATCCGAAAACTTGGACTCCATAACACATGCAGGCATTAACAGTCGCACTGAAGACTCGATATTTTGAGGCCAGATCAATATTTTGATTTGCGAAAAACTTAGGCCACATCATGTTCAGAGCAAGTTTGGCCTCATTACTTTTGTTAATAGAGTGCTTAACAAAGTTAAGGTTGTGCGTTAGTAAGACGCCCAGGTACTTAAACTCATGAACAACCTCTATGCGAGCGTTAATAAGAACCAATTCTCTCCTGATAGTCTACTTCTTTTCCGGGCCTCAAAGATAAGAATTTTCGTCTTTTGCGCATTAATCTGAAGTCCCCAAATATCGCAGAACGAGGCGAGTCTGTTAATTTGCAGTTAGAGCGTAGATGGATTGTCAGCGAGCAAAACCAAATCGTCAGCATAGAGCAATGCTTTCACCAATATGCTAGCAAAAGAAATTGGGTATAATATTTGTTTGCGTCAGCATAGAATGCGGAAAAGAGAAACCCATCTGGGTAGCATCGGCATATATGTCCTACGTCGTATCGACAGAACCTAGACCAGTGGAGATCATCCGCAACACAATTAGCCGAGCCGAGAGGGATGGACATCCTCTCGTGATCGGCTGTGATGCCAATGCGCACCATAGTGTCTGGGGCAGCAGTGACACAAATGATCGGGGTTAGTGCCTTTTCGACTATACTATAGCTTTTAACCTCATTATTTGTAACAAGGGATCAGATCCCACCTTTATCACAAGAAACAGGCAGGAAGTCATTGATGCAACCCTAGTCACGAACTCCCCTAGCTTAAATATCAACAACTGGCTGGTAACTGATGTATCACTCTCCGACCATCGCTTCATACAGTTCGGTATTGACTTCAAACTTCCCGAAAAGTCCGTCTTCAGAAGCCCAAGAAGAACCGACTGGGAATCCTACAACACAAAGTTGAAAAGTCATCTAGAAAACCTTACTCCTACTCAGCCGCAATTACCATCGGAACTAGATCTGATGGTGGGTAGGCTTACGGAGGCAATGAACCTCGCTCTCCACAAAGCCTGCCCTATAAGCAGACACAGAAATGGAGGCAAGACCCCATGGTGGAACGCTGAAATAAGCAGGCTTCGAAGAGAGAGCAGAAAACTCTTAAATCAAGCGATACGCTCAAGGGACCCAGTTGACTGGGACTTGTATAAAATCAAAACCAGGAAATTCAAGACAAAGATCAGGAAATTGCAACGTTCCTCTTGGCATTTTTCCTGTGAAAATATAGAGAAAACTAGTGATTCATTCCGGATCAGGAAAGTTTTATCCGAATCTCCAGTCACTCCTAGCTACATTAAAAAGCCAGATGGAAACTGGACCATGTCCAGTAAGGAAACTTTGGACCTGCTCATGGATACTCACTTTCAGAAAACTCTTTAATCAAGCGAAACGCTCTAGGGACCCAGTTGACTGGGACCTGTATAAAAGCAGAACCAGGAAATTCAAGACAAAGATCAGAAAATCACAACGTTTCTCTTGGCAATATAGAGTAAACTAGTGATTCATCCCGGATCACGAAAGTTCTATCCAAATCTCAAGTCACTCCTTGCTACATTAAAAAGCCAGATGGAAACTGGACCATGTGCAGTAAGGAAACTTTGGACCTGCTCATGGATGCTTACTTTCCTGGTAGCAAAGCAGAGACAATGTACTCTGAAATAAACCACGATAGAGTGCAATACACTGTCCCCGAGGATTTGCTCACACCCAAAAAGATACAGTGGGCAGTGCATAGCTTCCTCCCGTTCAAATGACCTGGACTCGATGGCATACTAACGGTGGAGCTCCAACAAGGTCTCGAAATACTGAGTCCTTGGCTCCTGACTGTTCTTAGGAGCTGCTTAAACCTTGGCTATACACCCAAATCCTGGAGGAAAGCCAAAGTGGTGCTCATACCAAAAGCTGGTAAGATCTCCTATGCAACTCCTAAAGACTTTCGTCCAATCAGACTTTCTTCTTATTAAAGATCCTAGAAAGACTGATCGACGCCCACATCAGAACCAGGATAGACAGCAGTCTTCTTTCGAGCTCTCAACACGCGTACCGCAAGGGAAAATCAGTACTAGGGAAAATTAGGCGGTCTCTACCGATTTTCATTTTCTTCATTGAGAAATCCTTTGAGAACAGGGATTACACTCTAATATCATTCCTTGACATTGAAGGAGCCTTCAACAATGTTAGAACAGAAGCTATTACAGAAGCTGTTACAGCTGCACTCCTCAAGCCGAATGTTACCAACTATCTCTGCAATTGGATCGAGGAAATGCTTAAAAGCAGGCTCGTCCATGGCGAATTGGGAAGTTGTCTAGCCGACAGGTCCTTGTGCAGAGGCACCCCTCAGGGCGGGGTACTATCGCCACTACACGATAGTACCCCGCCCCATTTGGATTATCGCCGGATCACGAAAGTTCTATCCAAATCTCCAATCTCCAATAACTGCATCTGCAATAGAAATCTACACAGATGGATCGAAAACAGCACTTGGAGTGGGATCAAGAATCTTCTCCAGTACTCTAAGTTGCTGTATTTGTGAATTCATTCTCGAATCACTTCGTCGCTCGCAAGTATCCCGCGCGCTTAAGTAGTGTAAAGTGCGATGACTTCGGGTTGCTCATAAACGGTAAGCCTTTGTGTCGGCCGTTTGCTTTCTTCCCTATGCAGGCACCTTTGGCCAGACCAACAGATATCCAGCTCTCCAAGTTCAGAAGGGTATACGCCACGAGCTGCGACGTCAGCCGGGTTGCTCTTAGTGGGAACGTATCTCAAACAATTGATAGATGTGAGCTCTTGGTTTTTCGTCACACGGTTGGCTACGTACTGCTTATGTTGCCCTGCGTTAGATCGTATGCAGCTTAGTGATGTCTCTGAATCTGACCACCAGTATGTTGTTATAGACGAACTTTGGCCATTAGCTTGGACGCAAGGAGTGTCCTATTAAGCTCGAAGCAAGGAACTGTTATTCTTTTCAGAGGGGCCACCTTAGTTTTGGCCGTAAGTATCGACACTGTGCACTCACCACTGTCAATTTTGACCCGCAGATATGAAACAGCGGCATAGGTCGCAGTAGAAGCGTCCGAAAAAACATGTAGTTGGTAGCTGCACGAATCTAGTGATGAAAAAATCCATCAAGGCACTTTGATGTCTTCTATTAGTGGTAGCTCTTCCCGAAACTCTATCCAGTTTTGCTGATGAGGTTCAGGTAGTGGGTCATCCCAGGAGATACTAATGAGCCAAAACTGCTGAAACATTATTTTTCCCGTCACGACGACAGGAGCTAGTAAACCCGGCGGATCATAAATTTTGGCCGCATCTGATAGTTGCTGGCGTTTAGTTATTGCCGTGTACACTTTCGTAACATTGACTTTATAACCAATGCACTCTGTTCGGCAAAACCAACAGATTCCAAGAGGCTTTGCTTCATGATCCAAGTTAATGTCACAGCATTGATTATCCAGTTGGTTTCTTACGCTGATTCCCTGCAGAAACTCTGTAGAGTTGGAGTTCCACTTTTTTAAAATGAATCCTACTTGTTGCAGCAACTGCTGTAGCTCACGATGTAGCTTCTGAACGCCGATTACAGTATCGCTACCATGTAGACAATCATCCATGTAAAATTCTTCTAGGAGAGCGTTTGCAGCCTCAGGATAATCGGCCTCCTCACTCTCAGCTAGAAATTTTATGGTAAAATACGGAGAGCAATCCAAGCCGTATGTGACTGTAAGCAGCCGAAAGACGGTGGGCTAACCTTCGTCATCCATCCAGATAATGCGCTGCATATCGGCATCTTCTTCGTCCACTAGTATTTGTCTATAAGATTTCTCTATGTCGGCCATAAAAGCGATCCGATGAGTGCGCCACTTCAAAATAATAGCTGCCAGATCATTTTGCAGCTTTGGACCTACATGAAGGCACTCATTAAGTGATTTACCTGATTTATACTTCCTGGATGCATTAAAGACTGTTCTTATTTTAGTGGTCGAACTAGAGTCCTTATAAACTCCATGATGTGGTAAATAGCACACTGGTTTATGAGGCACGTCTTCACGCACCCGTTCCATATGTGGTGGAATGCAAATGGCTATTTCGTTGGAAATGTTTGTAAAAAACACGGTTAAACAGTGACAAGCAAGAGACATTACGTCGATGTTCGAGTGAGTCGATAGGTTTTGCAATATTTCTGTCACCTATGAGTTTTATCGCGCGTTTATGGATCCTGTCGAGCAAGTGCAGTGTTGTTTTAGGAGCACCAGCCCAGACATGGGAATTATATTCCATTTTAGGGCGGATATAGGTCTTATATAAAATAGCCAAATCAGAAGGGGTGAAATATTTCATGCATCTTTTAAGGAAACCTAGGCATTTCGCAGCGTTCTTGGCGACGTCGAATATGTGGTCATTCCAACTAAGGTTGTTATTGACACACATACCAAGAATGGAAAGCGTTCCGGTTTCGTCGATTTTTAGCGACGGGCTGGACAAGTGCTGTTTTCCATCTACTCGGAAAGAGACCTGAGGAGTATTAGCGATGGAAAAGCTTACACAATGGTTTTGCCAGCGTGGAAGAACACCTCTTCAGAACTATGGGGGATATTCCATTTGGACCAGCGGATTTGGGAAAGTTGAGATCTCGAAGTACTCTCATGACTGTAAGAGTGCGAAAATGAATTTGTCCCGTGGTATATTCGACGCACTCAAGTACAGGCGGGGACATCGCAGAATCTGGGAGCATGGAGCTAGCAGCGAAATGCGCTGCAAGTAGATTTGCTTTGGCCAGAGAGTTGACAGCTGGAATGTCATTCTAAACGAGTGTGGGGATGTAAGATAAGACGCAGTTTTAAACATTTTTTAAGAAAGACCAAAAGTTTTTACTACCCTTGAGACAATGTAGTATTTTCTGTCTCAGCTTTTGGTCGTATTGGAACTTAGCACGGCGAATATGAGCATTAATACATTAATGAATACCTCGAAACCCAAGCCCAAGAGACCCAGATATCAGGATGGCCCTTAAAAAACCCCGAAGAAGGCCGAGACATCCTCAACGGTGTCAAGGCCCTTCATCCTCAACGGTTTCAAGGCCCGAGGCTGTGAAGGATCATCTGATTCTGGGTATCTTGGACCAGGGTGATGATGAGGGTAGGATTGGCTCGGAAAACTGGAGACTCCTGGAGCACTGCCTGGCCAATCCTAATTTGCCACCTCCAACCTTGGTGGACGGGGGCTGTCATCAGACCGGTGTATAACTCCTGGTCTGTAGTAATGAGACCTCTGCTGACTACATTAAGTCGGCGGTATCAGAGGTTGGCGCTGTGTGGCCAGTGCAAAGCTGAAGGCCGTCCAGAAAGCCAGCTAGGGTCTGGATCCCTCCGGGCCCTAGTCATCCGAAGGACATTCTCCAACTCATAGGAGTACAGAATCCCGAACTTCCGACCAATAATTGGAAGGTCATCAAAGCTGAGGAGCCAACTGATCCCGGGCGGTTAGTTTCACTACTACTGAACCCGGAATCTATTGCCCTCTTGGATGCAAAGGGGTTCAAAATCTTTTATGGGCTGGAGACTCTACACATGAAGGTGTACGAGAGGGACGGCAAGTCGGTTTCTGGCCCAGCTGTGGAATCGGCTGGCCCGTCCCTAGGAAAGCTTCCGGAGAAGCAGGTTGGTGGTGAACAATCATCTGATTCGGAGGATTGCGACACCACAGTTTTGGAGAAATCTGTACCAACTAGCAATAATTTCGGTTGGTACAGATGAATCTACACCATTGCATAGCAGCCTTTGCTATTCGTTTGCTCCGCCCTCAAGAAGGTGGAGAAGACATCGCCCTCATCCAGGAGCTCTGGGTTCTTGATGATCACACAGATGCTGGACCGAGGGCAAGAGACTATGAGCCTTTCTATGCAAAAGTAACAGGTAAAACCAGGGCCCTAATTCTTGCAAAGAAAAGCTTTAAAATGTTTCTTATACCCAATTTCAGCGATGCGGAAATGGGGTATAATTATTATTATTATTATAAATTCTTTATTTCGTTTTAGAGTTAACAGAGCAATTTACAAGAATAATAGCATGGCAAAAACCTGCCGTCTGCCTGAAGAGACATTTCATTAATAAAAACAATATAAACGCAAATGTATTTTTTCTTATTTAATAATGTAATACATAATATACAATTTAAATAAAATTATTAGCTTAGACGCAAATGGAGAACTAACCTAAAAAGTGGCATAGTGTAGCAATTTTAATGATTTGAAACATAAAATAAATGCATTTGTGTATGACTGGAAGGCATAAAAATACCACAATTTTAATGATTTGAAACATTAAATTAAAGAAGTTATACTACAGTAACTGAGTGAACAACTGATGTTATGCCATAAAGCTATTACGGTAGGTAAGAGCTTGCTTGCAATAGTTATACAGGCATAGCCATCCCTCGGTTCCATTCATAATATCGTAAAAGCGTGGCAAAAAAATCTGACTTTGTTGGAAATATAACCTTCGAATTTCCTGTAAAATAGGACAGATAGCAATGAAGTGGTAGACATCTTCGTTTTCCCTTCTGTTGCATAAACTACACAATTTTGGCAAATCGTTTCGATGAGGTATAAAGTTCAGGTTCAGAATTTCGACTCTGGTTTTAAAGACAGTACTAATTACTTGGGATGAAAATTCTCTGCGAAAATAGTTAGCAACAGAAAGCTGGTGGTTTAAGTTTTTGTAGACATTCCGAGATGTGGAAGAAGTTGCTTTGGAGAGGTTTTGAATATATAGCTTTTCGTCTACCATTGAAATCAGATCAGAAAACTTGTCTTGCCATTGATCAACATTAGACTCTAACAAAGAAAGCACTGTGTCGTGGGATGCTGCAATCTGGTTCCATTCTTTAAAAGGCGAGGCATTAGTACGGAGAAGTTGTAGCATGATTGATCTATGTAGGCAACTGTTATTCCTTTTCATTACACTTGTTTTATAGTTCGCGCTTGCTTTCAGACTTTGTATATAGATGGGCGTAATACCTGACTCAACGTAAATAGCGTAATTCGGTGTTAGGGAGCTTGAACAGGCGCTTGAAAAAGTGCCTGTGGACTACTTCAAAGGCTTCAAAGGCTGTAAATCCGAAAACTTGGACTCCATAACACATGCAGGCATTAACAGTCGCACTGAAGACTCGATATTTTGAGGGCAGATCAATATTTTGATTTGCGAAAAACTTAGGCCACATCATGTTCAGAGCAAGTTTGGCCTCATTACTTTTGTTAATAGAGTGCTTAACAAAGTTAAGGTTGTGCGTTAGTAAGACGCCCAGGTACTTAAACTCATGAACAACCTCTATGCGAGCGTTAATAAGAGACCACAGACATTCTCTCCTGATAGTCTACTTCTTTTCCGGGCCTCAAAGATAAGAATTTTCGTCTTTTGCGCATTAATCTGAAGTCCCCAAATATCGCAGAACGAGGCGAGTCTGTTAATTTGCAGTTGGAGCGTAGATGGATTGTCAGCGAGCAAAACCAAATCGTCAGCATAGAGCAATGCTTTCACCAATATGCTAGCAAAAGAAATTGGGTATAATATTTGTTTGCGTCAGCATAGAATGCGGAAAAGAGAAACCCATCTGGGTAGCATCGGCATATATGTCCTACGTCGTATCGACAGAACCTAGACCAGTGGAGATCATCCGCAACACAATTAGCCGAGCCGAGAGGGATGGACATCCTCTCGTGATCGGCTGTGATGCCAATGCGCACCATAGTGTCTGGGGCAGCAGTGACACAAATGATCGGGGTTAGTGCCTTTTCGACTATACTATAGCTTTTAACCTCATTATTTGTAACAAGGGATCAGATCCCACCTTTATCACAAGAAACAGGCAGGAAGTCATTGATGCGACCCTAGTCACGAACTCCCCTAGCTTAAATATCAACAACTGGCTGGTAACTGATGTATCACTCTCCGACCATCGCTTCATACAGTTCGGTATTGACTTCAAACTTCCCGAAAAGTCCGTCTTCAGAAGCCCAAGAAGAACCGACTGGGAATCCTACAACACAAAGTTGAAAAGTCATCTAGAAAACCTTACTCCTACTCAGCCGCAATTACCATCGGAACTAGATCTGATGGTGGGTAGGCTTACGGAGGCAATGAACCTCGCTCTCCACAAAGCCTGCCCTATAAGCAGACACAGAAATGGAGGCAAGACCCCATGGTGGAACGCTGAAATAAGCAGGCTTCGAAGAGAGAGCAGAAAACTCTTAAATCAAGCGATACGCTCAAGGGACCCAGTTGACTGGGACTTGTATAAAATCAAAACCAGGAAATTCAAGACAAAGATCAGGAAATTGCAACGTTCCTCTTGGCATTTTTCCTGTGAAAATATAGAGAAAACTAGTGATTCATTCCGGATCAGGAAAGTTTTATCCGAATCTCCAGTCACTCCTAGCTACATTAAAAAGCCAGATGGAAACTGGACCATGTCCAGTAAGGAAACTTTGGACTTGCTCATGGATACTCACTTTCAGAAAACTCTTTTATCAAGCGAAACGCTCTAGGGACCCAGTTGACTGGGACCTGTATAAAAGCAGAACCAGGAAATTCAAGACAAAGATCAGAAAATCACAACGTTTCTGTTGGCAATATAGAGTAAACTAGTGATTCATCCCGGATCACGAAAGTTCTATCCAAATCTCAAGTCACTCCTTGCTACATTAAAAAGCCAGATGGAAACTGGACCATGTGCAGTAAGGAAACTTTGGACCTGCTCATGGATGCTTACTTTCCTGGTAGCAAAGCAGAGACAATGTACTCTGAAATAAACCACGATAGAGTGCAATACACTGTCCCCGAGGATATGCTCACACCCAAAAAGATACAGTGGGCAGTGCATAGCTTCCTCCCGTTCAAATGACCTGGACTCGATGGCATACTAACGGTGGAGCTCCAACAAGGTCTCGAAATACTGAGTCCTTGGCTCCTGACTGTTCTTAGGAGCTGCTTAAACCTTGGCTATACACCCAAATCCTGGATTAAAGCCAAAGTGGTGCTCATACCAAAAGCTGGTAAGATCTCCTATGCAACTCCTAAAGACTTTCGTCCAATCAGACTTTCTTCTTATTAAAGGTCCTAGAAAGACTGATCGACGCCCACATCAGAACCAGGATAGACAGCAGTCTTCTTTCGAGCTCTCAACACGCGTACCGCAAGGGAAAATCAGTACTAGGGAAAATTAGGCGGTCTCTACCGATTTTCATTTTCTTCATTGAGAAATCCTTTGAGAACAGGGATTACACTCTAATATCATTCCTTGACATTGAAGGAGCCTTCAACAATGTTAGAACAGAAGCTATTACAGAAGCTGTTACAGCTGCACTCCTCAAGCCGAATGTTACCAACTATCTCTGCAATTGGATCGAGGAAATGCTTAAAAGCAGGCTCGTCCATGGCGAATTGGAAAGTTGTCTAGCCAACAGGTCCTTGTGCAGAGGCACCCCTCAGGGCGGGGTACTATCGCCACTACACGATAGTACCCCGCCCCATTTGGATTATCGCCGGATCACGAAAGTTCTATCCAAATCTCCAATCTCCAATAACTGCATCTGCAATAGAAATCTACACAGATGGATCGAAAACAGCACTTGGAGTGGGATCAAGAATCTTCTCCAGTACTCTAAGTTGCTGTATTTGTGAATTCATTCTCGAAACACTTCGTCGCTCGCAAGTATCCCGCGCGCTTTAGTAGTGTAAAGTGCGATGACTTCAGGTTGCTCATAAACGGTAAGCCTTTGTGTCGGCCGTTCGCTTTCTTCCCTATGCAGGCACCTTTGGCCAGACCAACAGATATCCAGCTCTCCAAGTTCAGAAGGGTATACGCCACGAGATGCGACGTCAGCCGGGTTGCTCTTAGTGGGAACGTATCTCAAACAATTGATAGATGTGAGCTCTTGGATTTTCGTCACACGGTTGGCTACGTACTGCTTATGTTGCCCTGCGTCAGATCGTATGCAGCTTAGTGATGTCTCTGAATCTGACCACCAGTATGTTGTTATAGACGAACTTTGGCCATTAGCTTGGACGCAAGGAGTGCCCTATTAAGCTCGAAGCAAGGACTTGTTATTCTTTTCAGTGGGGCCACCTTAGTTTTGGCCGTAAGTATCGACACTTTGCACTCACCACTGTCAATTTTGACCCGCAGATATGAAACAGCGGCATAGGTCGCAGTAGAAGCGTCCGAAAAAACATGTAGTTGGTAGCTGCACGAATCTAGTGATGAAAAAATCCATCGAGGCACTTTAATGTCTTCTATTAGTGGTAGCTCTTCCCGAAACTCTATCCAGTTTTGCTGATGAGGTTCAGGTAGTGGGTCATCCCAGGAGATACCAATGAGCCAAAGCTGCTGAAACATTATTTTTCCCGTCACGACGACAGGAGCTAGTAAACCCGGCGGATCATAAATTTTGGCCGCATCTGATAGTTGCTGGCGTTAAGTTATTGCCGTGTACACTTTCGTAACATTGACTTTATAACCAATGCACTCTGTTCGGCAAAACCAACAGATTCCAAGAGGCTTTGCTTCATGATCCAAGTTAATGTCACAGCATTGATTATCCAGTTGATTTCTTACGCTGATTCCCTGCAGAAACTCTGTAGAGTTGGAGTTCCACTTTTTTAAAATGAATCCTACTTGTTGCAGCAACTGCTGTAGCTCACGCTGTAGCTTCTGAACGCCGATTACAGTATCGCTACCATGTAGACAATCATCCATGTAAAATTCTTCTAGGAGAGCGTTTGCAGCCTCAGGATAATCGGCCTCCTCACTCTCAGCTAGAAATTTTATGGTAAAATACGGAGAGCAATCCAAGCCGTATGTGACTGTAAGCAGCCGAAAGACGGTGGGCTAACCTTCGTCATCCATCCAGATAATGCGCTGCATATCGGCATCTTCTTCGTCCACTAGTATTTGTCTATAACATTTCTCTATGTCGGCCATAAAAGCGATCCGATGAGTGCGCCACTTCAAAATAATAGCTGCCAGATCATTTTGCAGCTTTGGACCTACATGAAGGCACTCATTAAGTGATTTACCTGATTTATACTTCCTGGATGAATTAAAGACTGTTCTTATTTTAGTGGTCGAACTAGAGTCCTTATAAACTCCATGATGTGGTAAATAGCACACTGGTTTATGAGGCACGTCTTCACGCACCCGTTCCATATGTCTAAGCCGCACATATTCGGACATAAATTCTTCATAACGGGTGATTTTTTAGCTGGTTTGGTTTTGGCAACACTGGTTTTGACAGCTGACGTGTGTTTACGCTACGTGTTTGCACTACGTGGAAAATTTTGCGGAAGGATTTGGGCGTAAAGCCTTTTAAGATACAGCTGGTGCAAGAACTAAAGCCAGCCGACCTACCACAACGCCAAATTTTTGGTGAATGGATCCGCTTTTTTATCGAAAAATTGTGTTCAGCGATGAGGCTCATTTTTGGTTGAATGGGTACGTAAATAAGCAAAATTGCCGCATTTGGAGTGAAGATCAGTCAGAAGCATTGCAACAGCTACCAATGAATCCCGAAAAAGCCACTGTTTGGTGCGGTTTATGGGCCGGCGGCATTATTGGGCCATATTTCTTCAAAGATGATGCAAATCGCAGCGTTACTGTCAATGTTGAACGCTACCGAACGATGATAACAAACTTTTTTTTGCCCGAAATGGAAGTTCTTGACTTGCATGATATGTAGTTTCAACAAGACGGTGCCACATGCCACACAGCACGCGAAACAATGGCGCAATTGCGAGGCGAGTTTGGTGAACAGTTAATTTCACGTTTCGGCCCGGTCAATTGGGCGCCTAGATCGTGCGATTTGACACCATTAGATTATTTTTTGTGGGGGTATGTCAAGGCTAATATCTATATGGACAAGCCCGCTTCGATTGACGCACTGGAAGCCAACATCCATGCATTCATTCGTGAGATACCGGCCGATATGTGTGAAAGAGTATGCAAAATTGGACTCAGCGGATGGACTACCTGAGACGCAGCCGCGGTCAACATTTGCATGAAATTATCTTTAAACATTAGATTGCAAGGTTTCAACTATCGATTCAAATAAATATTTCATTAATTTTTTCGAATTTTTTGTGTTTTTTTTTTTTTTTTAAAGTTCTCAACCTCTTAAAAAATCACCCGTTATATGGAACAACTTATATGCATCTGATTTCAAATCTGCCAGCACATTTCGATTAATTGATTCCTTGAATGGGTACTTAACGACAAAGCGTCCAGAATTGGTCCGGTATACAGTGCGTTGGAAGTAATCTTTGCAATACAACTCGTCAGCTGTCATGTTGCCGATATTTTCGATGTCCTCATGCTCGTTAAATTTCCATACATGCTGAACTAAATCCTCAAGCTCAGTCTGCTCTACTGTACAGAAATTTGCAACCAACTCTCTCGTAGTGGCTTCGGGCAAGCGTCCGTAGATGACCCATCCTAAATGGATGCATTGGCCACAGGGGTCCCACCAGAAGAATTTATAATGTCACCTTATAACAGGGAGCCAAACAGGTCAGCCCCCAAAATGACATCAATGGATCCAGGGAGATGAAAAGATGTAACAGCCAAGTCAAGATCCAAAAATTCACTGAATGGTTTTGGAGCAATGCGAAGAGTGGGCATGAGATGGCTCAGCCGTGGCAAGATTAATGCCTTGCAGTCAATGCTAAACTCTGGTTCTCTGAGCGAGCACACAGTAAAATGCACCAGGCATTTCAACTGACCGACCTTTGATCCTCCTACTCCAGTCACAGGAACAAGCATTCGCGTTCGCTGGAGGTGCAGTTGCTGCTCAATAATAAAAGATGCTTGGTATCCGTTATCCAAGAGAGCCCGAAGTTTAAGATAATGTTAAGTGTCAGAGCGCACTATAATTTGAGCTGTAGCAAGCAGAACAGGTTCTAACTTCAGTGATGATGGTTCGTCAGAGTCTTCAACAAGAGAATGATGAGATGCAGCAGGACTTTTCGTACGCAGATGGTTGGAGGCGACAAGAAGCTCTCGTGATTATGAGCTGTCGTGCAGCATAGTATGGTGCTTTTGATGACATTTTAAGCACATGTACGTCTACGTCGAAGAACATTGTCACTGCGAATGATAACCCCTAAGGCAGTTGGTGCAGAGCTTGACCTTCGTCGCAAACGTCAGCCTTTGTTCTGGTGTTTGTTGTCTGAAATCAGGGCAAAACATAAGAACATGCTTACCAAAAGAACTTGACATCGGCTGACATTCGCTTGGTGGCTTTGAATTGGTGTATGGTTTGTCTTTTGATTAAGTTCCTTTAGCTTCTGTCTGGAGCACGCAGCCATTGCATCAAGCCCTTGAGGTCGACTTTTCAAATATTTTTGGGACTATCCAAAGATGTTTCCCAATCCTTTATAATTACAGGATCCAACTTTTCAGTTACAAGTAGAATCAGCCAGTCATCCCACATGTCAGTTGGCCAGCCCAGTTGCTGTAGAGCGCGAACTGCTTCCGTAGTTCGGTCGAGAATGTGCCCCAAGACGACGGCCAATTCGTTGGTCATCGACGGAAGAGTTAAGATGTCACGTAGGAACTGCTTAATTAACTTGCGTTTGTTGTCACACCGAGCTGTTAATATGTCCCATGCGGTCTGAAAATTTCCCCGTTAAGCTGCATGTTTCGTTACAGGTTTGCTGCATTGCCACGGAGACTACAGTTTAGGCAATGAAGTCGCTGCACGTTAGAGCAAGAGGTATCCTCAATGACTCAGGTGGTGAACATGTCCTTGAACGTTAGGCACTCATCGAACGACCCGTCGAACATGGGCAACTGAATCTGCTGGTGGTGTTCCCGCCGCTTACGGATGTGTGGTTTGGGGTTGAGTATGTGCCATGGTATCATGGGACGTGATGGATAACTCATCTATAATAACTCATTATATCGTTCAGTTCGCCTAGAGCTTCGCAATAAGCAGACTCAATTTTGATGAAGTGCTCATCAGATAAAAACCTTTTGAGATCGGCTTTATTGTCCGTAGTCGACTCCATCGTTGAGATATCATCTTGCGCTACGTTGTACTTGTTCCAATAATCTTCGAGTAGTTTCCTTCTGCTAACGAAATATTTCTCCGTCTGCTTTGCTTTTGCAGTTTTTTGTGAGTTAGCAGAGAAGTTAATGATGAGCTTTGCCATTGATTCTTCTTTGGCTAGCGCCATTGTTTGGACAGACCACTTACAAATTTTAAAATTTTATGTCGAATTGACGAGAAATCAGGTTCCCCGCCGATGTTTAAAAATAGAATGCCGATGTTTAAAAATAGATCTGTAAGTAACTTAAGAAAAGAATAGGCGAAACTCAAATACGTTAGAACACGTTTATTCTAAAAAAAAATCGGAAAAAGAATGGCCCGAAAAGGAAAAAACCTCATGCTCGGGAGTTGACATTTCCTATTTCGTATGATCGACGTCATGTATCTACTTTTGTTGAATCAACGCCTTTTGGAGTGTTGCTGTCTTGTCTCTACTCTTCAACAGATTAACTTCTAGGTAAAGCATGAGGTTTCATTTTAATGCTCTTTTTTAGAATAAGAGTAGAATAACAAGTAGAGTGTTGACTGTTAAATTATCAATTGATAAAAGCCAATTTTTGAAGAAACCACGGGCTACACTATAACCACTTCTTATAAAAAATAGCTTAAGTACTTTATAGATATATAAGTGTTTCAACGGCAAAATACCAAGACTAAAAAAAACAGGCCATCTACTAGATCGCCCTGCCTTTTTTGGCAATTATTCTGACAACATGCGACAAGAGTTTTTAACGTATTAAAGTACGCTCCACCCCAGCTAGTTATACCGTACTTTGCCGTGTTGCCCATTTGACGTGTTGCAGCCATCATATACTTTTTTAATTCAGATGCGTGTGCTTTCCAATTCAGATTTTTATCAATTAGGATCCCTAAGTATGTAAAGCTGTCAACAGTTTTAATCTTGAAGCAATTTGCACTGCATGAAACCTCTTCAATGTAGTTACAGCTTCCACATGCATGGTTGAAGGAGCACAAGCTTGTGCATTCAGCAGAGTGGAAGTAAATGCTAAGATCAACTCGATCTTTGCTGCTTAGATTGAACATCATAAGCTAAGTTTTGTCACTTATAATGAGCTCATGCTTCCTGAACCACTGTCTGAGCACCTGTATATCTTCTTCTAGTTGTAAGATAGAGCTAAAAAGTGACCCAGTAGTAATTGTGAGTGCCATGTCACCAGCAAAGGCTGTGACAAAACTATTTAATTTTTGATTGAAAATGGAGTTCACGTAAATCAAAAGATATGTGGGAACTAAGACCGAACCTTGTGGTACTCCAATATTTATTTCAACTTCATCACTTAGAGCACCATTTAATTTAACTTTTTGACGCCTCGGCAGTAAATAAGATTTTAGCCATTCATGCATAGAACCTCTAAACCCGGCTTTGTAAAGTTTTTCCAGTAGAATGCTATGATTGACCATGTCAAAAGCTTTTTTTTATTTATATTTATTGAAAAACTGTCATTTTAAGCTAAAATTCCTTAAAAAGTGGGAGTGGTCAATGAAAAATTTAAAATTTTTGGCTTTCTCAAAGACAATCATAAAGCAATGTTACGTACCAAAAATTAATGCGCTAGCGCATTGTAACATAGCTAAAATTTGCAAAATTAATTTTTTTAAATTAGAGATGGTCGCACATACAGGCCTGTAGTGGGCGTGTCTGTGGGTGGATATAGCTTATTTTCAAACTTGATCTGAAGGACTGGACTTCCAACCAACCCACAAAATTTCAGCTCTCTGCCTTAAAATTTAAGGCCTAAAAGTTGTTTACATATGGACGGACGGACATGGCTTAATCGATTCTCCTGTCGGTCCCATTCATATCTCTAAAAGATCTTAGGGGTCTACGGTGATTATTTCACTGCGTTACAAACTATACATCGAACTTAATATATCCTGGGTCGGGTATAATTATATGACAAAAGCTGAAGATACTAGCATTTTCTAACTTTCATGTATATATTGTACGTGCCTCCGCCCACTTTTGTGGGCGTGGCGTTAAAAAAATTTTTTTTAGTTAAAAAGGCGGAGTTTTAGGCCGAAATGTATGCAACCACCTAGTATAAAGCATTCAACAGTTATATTTTTATATCCCGCCCACTTTTTGGAGGCGTGGCAGTTTTATTTTTGGTATGGTCGGGTATTTTGCAATCCGTCGTAGATGGATTGAAGCTTTTGCATACCCATTGTTGCACTTTCCCACTTGTTGTTTAATGTTTCCTTTAAAATTCCGAAATTTTTCGGTGTAGTAGTTGCTTCGACTGAATTCTTCTTGCAATTTTACGAGCTTATTCAATTTCAAAAGATATTTTTTTAAAATTTGTGCATTGCGGGTGTTGTCGACATTTATTTCTTATAACATTTTTCTTTTTGATCAACCTCAATAATCTGTCATCGATTCACGGTCTAATGCGTTTTGACTTTGAGGCAGCTTGCTGCTTGACATAGGAACATTTGTTAATATGGCTTATAAGAATACTCAAAAAACTGTCATAAGCACAAGAAGCATTTGCTTGAGTATAAGCCTCCTCCCAACATTCAAATATATTTTTAAAAAATTATTAAATTTGCGAAAATAATTTTCTTACTTTTTGGGGGATGTATATTCTCACGAACTTTAGGTGTTGCTCTTTGCCCTAGAGTTAGTTTGACCATACAATGATCACTAATCTGGTGATCATTAACTTTAGTGAATGTTGTAAGGAAGTTATTTTTATCCTGACGGAAAAAAAACATGATCTTTGCAAGTTTCATAATCATTTCTAATTCTAGTTGGTTCGTTAACCAGTGGTTCTAAGCCATACGATATCATGAGAAACAAATAGTTCTTAGAATCAATGCTAGGCTTTAAAGAATCAATATTTATACCACAAATGACCAGCAGATTTTTTGTTCTGACGTCATTTTATAAGTCACCTAACTGCTCTATAAAGATACTTTTGCTGCATTCTTGCGAACGATAAATGCAGATAATAGTTAAATAGTATTATTGCTCGCGAATTTTATTTTTAAAATGTCGGAACTGCTCAAATTAAATTTTTCAATTGTGAAGTGGTTCGAATTTTTACAAATAGATTCCTTAAAGAAAACTGCCACACCACCTGCACTGTAATTATTATTACAACAGCCAAAATGCACATAACCAGGAATGCTATAGCTTTTTTAATTCATTGTCATAAATCGTTAAATAAATTAGTTTAAATTAGCCAGGTCATAAGGACACCTGACTTATATTTCTTCATCGCCTTCCTTCTTACGCAAAAAATTATGCCATTCCTCATCCATAAGTATTTATAGTTTTTAGTTACTTTAATTTTTTTGGCTGCATTAAAAACCTGACGAGACTAATAAGTTAAACTGTTATTGATGAAAATCCGCATACCATCATGTTGATCGCCGAATATTTTGGTTTTCAATTGGGAATTTTTTTGGGACTTCATCTTCATGATTTTCTCTTTCAGCAGACGACGTGTCAACTTTACAAGAAGAATGTTAGTCATCACCGCCGAAGTTTACAACAAGAATGTTAGTCCTCACCACCACTAGCACTGTTATGGTTTACCTTTTTTACTCTCTTTACATACCTAGCAAGCGTCAATATCATTCTCACTTATCTCAGCACCCACGACTTCGCGGAGAACTTGCAATGCTGTTTGAACTGCACTTTCATTTCTGACGTTCGGTACATTTGCTATTTCAAGGGTATTTAAGAGAGCGCATTGATCCAAATAATTTATTCTTTTCTTTAAAGAATTTATTTCCATATTAAGTGCGGAGTTAACACCACGGAGTTCCTCGAAGCGCGAGAGAATTTCCTGATTTACTTTTTTCAGTTCAATGATTTCATTAAAAATAATATTTAAATCTTTGTTTACATTTTCATAATTTTCACTGCTTTTGTTATTTTGCTTGTCTGATTTTGTCTTCGGGACTGGAGATATAGTGTCCGCTGCTTGAGAGCTGCGGCGTAGCGTAGTGCAGGGAGTACAACTCTATATTTGTCTTTGATTCTTAATATAGTCTGTATCAGACGCTAATAGACTAACACAATCACCATGGAACCATGCTTTGCAATCGCAGCTCTGAATTTTCACTAGGTCACTTCTATCTTCCCTTTATTACACGAACAATTCATTGTTTTTATACCCCATCCCATAGGATAGGAGGTATATTAAGTTTGATTCATAGTTTGTAATATAGAGAAATAAGCGCCGTAGACCTTAAGGGCATATGATCGAGACTGAATTGTAAATCGAATGAGCCATGTCCGTCCGTCCGTCCGTCCGTATGTCGGTAGTTTTTAAGGCCTTAAATTTTTAGCTAGGAACTTGAAACTTGATATATATTCTTTCTAGGTCCCGAAGCAGTACAAGTGGACTGAAGTCTCGTTTATCTAACCTGCTACTTTTTTTGTTTCATGCTTTCCTAAATTAGGCTCAAGCCCAGTCGAAATTAAGTTTTTGTGGAAAATTTTAGGTTTTTCTTGAATTCTGCCTCCAAATGTGGGCGTGGCGCAAAGTCTTGTAGGAACAAAATGTGGAACTAAGCGTTTTCTAAATAAAATATTATGCAAATTTTTTTCAATTTCGAGCAAAAATATTGAGTTAACTGCATTTCGAAAATTTACCCTGAAAATAGATGCCACGCCTACTAGAGGAGGTTTACCAATTAAATTCGTCTTTTTTGTGTCTTATATTCACTAAGAGATGCTAAATGTAAGATTTCAGCCTCTTAGAACGTCTTACAGTTTTGAAAAATCTGGAGGTAGTTGCATATTTAGACCGATTGTGGGCGTGGTGGATTTCAAAAATGTTTACACTTGTACTGCTTCGCATGACGTGCACCTGACGTACGAAGTTTTAGCACCCTAGCTCAAAATTTAAGGCCTAAAAACATGTGACATACAGACGGACGGACGGACGGACGGACATGGCTCATTCGATTCAGAATTCGGTCTCGATCATATGCCCTTAAGGTCTTGGGGGTCTACCATTATTATTTCACCGTGTTACAAACTATGTGACAAACTTAATATACCTCCTATCCTATGGGATGGGGTATAACCAGTGAGTAAGTAGTCCGTAAAACGGACCGTTGAATACCCCATCCTATCCCACATTGTAAAATGCTGATGGCATAGTTATTTTTTGACATTTTATAAGTAATGCAAACTTCGAAAAGGGGCGTGGTCCAACCGCCCCTAATTACAAACAATTAATTATAAGATGTTTCCACAGATATTTCCAAGTTACACCCAATTGTACGTAAAAATGCAATTTTTATACCCCATCCCATAGGATAGGAGGTATATATAATGTTTGTCACATAGTTTGTAACACGGTGAAATAATAATGGTAGACCCCCACTTGGGCATATGATCGAGACCGAATTCTGAATCGAATGAGCCATGTCCGTCCGTCCGTCCGTCTGTATGTCACATGTTCTTAGGCCTTATATTTTGAGCTAGGGTGCTGAAACTTCGTACGTCAGGTGCGCGTCATGCGAAGCAGTACAAGTGTAAAAAGTTTTAAAATCTGCCCAAAGACACGCCCACAATCGGTCTAAATATGCAACTACCTCCAGATTTTTCAAAACTGTACAACGTTCTAAAAGGCTGAAATTTGACATTTAGCATCTCTTTGTGAATATAAGACACAAAAAAGACAAATTTAATTGGTAAACCTCCTGTAGTGGGCGTGGCATCTATTTTAAGGGTAAATTTTCAAATGCAGTTTACATTGTATTTTTGCTCGAAATTGAAAAAAATTTGCTTAATATTTTATGTAGAAAACGCTTAGTTCCACATTTTGTTAATAACGGGTGATTTTTTAGCTGGTTTGGTTTTGGCAACACTGGTTTTGACAGCTGACGTGTGTTTAGTACCTTGTGTCACTGTCAAACAGCTTCAGTTTGGTTTGCAATTTAACCATGGATCGTCCTACAAATGAACAACGCTTGCAAATTATTGAATTTTACTATCAAAATTCATGCTCGGTTCGAAATGTTCATCGCGCGCTGCTTCCATTTTATGGTCGGCATTCTCGACCTTCTGAGCAGTCTATTCGGAAGATTGTGACCAAATTTCGCACCAAATTTACTTTGTTGGACATTAAACCACCAACACGTTTACGTACTGTGCGTAGTGAAGAAAATATTGCGGCCGTATCAGCTAGTGTGACAGAAGACCACGAAATGTCGATTCGGCGCCGTTCCCAGCAGTTAGGCCTTTGTTACAGCACTACGTGGAAAATTTTGCGGAAGGATTTGGGCGTAAAGCCTTTTAAGATACAGCTGGTGCAAGAACTTAAGCCAGCCGACCTACCACAACGCCGAAGACGGTGCCACATGCCACACAGCACGCGAAACAATGGCGCAATTGCGAGGCGAGTTTGGTGAACAGTTAATTTCACGTTTCGGGCCGGTCAATTGGCCGCCTAGATCGTGCGATTTGACGCCATTAGATTATTTTTTGTGGGGGTATGTCAAGGCTAATGTCTATAGGGACAAGCCCGCTTCGATTGACGCACTGGAAGCCAACATCCATGCATTCATTCGTGAGATACCGGCCGATATGTGTGAAAGAGTATGCCAAAATTGGACTCAGCGGATGGGCAACCTGAGACGCAGCCGCGGTCAACATTTGCATAAAATTATCTTTAAACATTAAATTGCAAGGTTCAAACTATCGATTCAAAGAAATACTTCATTAATTTTTTCGAATTTTTAGTGTTTTTTTTTTTAAAAAAGTTCTCAGCCTCTTAAAAAATCACCCGTTACACTTTGGGCCCGGCCCACATTTGAAGGCAGAATTGAAGAGAAACCTAAAATTTTACAGAAAAACTTAATTTCTACTGCCCCTGAGCCTAATTTAGGAAAGCATGAAACAAAAAAAGTAGCAGGTAAGGTAAACAATACTTCCGTCCAGATTTCGTTCATATAAAGCTTTAAGCCACGCCCCCTTTTAGGGGTCGTTTTTTCAAAAATATTTAATTTGAACCAAAAAATTGCATTTTTACATACAATTAGGTGTAACTTGGAAATAACTGTGGAAATATCTTATAATTATTAGTTTGTAATTAGGGGCGGTTGGACCACGCCCCTTTTCGAAGTTTGCTCATAAAATATTAAGCAAATTTTTTTCAATTTCGAGCAAAAATACTGAGTAAACTGCATTTGAAAATTTACCCTTAAAATAGATGCCACGCCCACTAGAGGAGGTTAACCAATTAAATTTGTCTTTTTTGTGTCTTATATTCCTTAAGAGATGCTAAATGTCAAATTTCAGCCTTTTAGAACGTCTTACAGTTTTGAAAAATCTGGCGTTTTTAAGTATAAACAAAATTTTTAATATGAAAATTCAATCAACACGTGTGTTGATAAGATATACCCTAGATTTAGCGGCATAATGCACAAAATAATTTCCAAACGAGGTCGTGCGAAAGGGTGCAATACGCTTGCATCATCTTTTATAAAGGAGATTGATGACACCACAAGGTTATACACTCTAGAGTTTCGTCTTAACAAACTAGAGGAATTGTGGCAAGAATTTGTAGGTTTACAAAATGATTTGTTAGAATATATAGACACTGAGGGCTATGTAGACCGTGAGGCAGAGTTCGAGGAATATGCGGAGAAATACTATCGCACCCACGCGGCTATCACAGATGCTGTTTTCAAGCTTAAGAAACCTTGTGTTAAGGAACCTAGTTCAAAGGAAAGAGAAAGGAAAAATTAAAGGAAGGCTTCTTCCTCCAATATTTTGGGCTCTGATGATAACAATGCTGATCCTTTAAACGCGGGTTTGCCCGGAAGTGCCAATGCACACGTTTTCTCTGCTGACGTCAATCGCGAGACACTATCTACTAACCACAATGTACCACAGGATTTACCTGACGGACGGACAGAACCTTCTATGAGGTCTTCACATAATTCGATTCAGTTACCCAAGATCACAATTGAACCCTTTTCTGGCGATTATAAAGACTGGCCGACCTTTCGCGATATGTTTTTAGGCACTGTAGATTCAAATGCTTCCCTGACACCCGTACAAAAACTCCATTTCCTGAAGTCGTTTCTTCGTGGAAGTGCAGCGGACTTGGTCAGTCATGTTAAATGCTCTGAAGCTAATGACCTTGAGACTTGGGATAGGTAAGAGTGACGCTATGACCAAACGCATTTGATTTTTAAATCCTTTATTGACTCTTTCCTTGTTTTTCCAACCTGCTCTAATGGGAATATTGTAGTACTTAACAAGATAGCAGGTGGAGCGGAAGAAGTTGTTAGTGCTTTAGACTGCAATAGTAGAGACCCGTGGCTCATCCACATATTAATTGGGAAATTGGATTATGAGACTAAGAAGGCATGGGCAGAAGAAGCTGGCTCAAGGGATGGTCATGCGATTACCGATTTTTTTAATTTCCTGCAGGCCCGGTGTCGATGTTTAGAGACCTGCCAATCGATTGCGCGTTCCAGCCTAGGCCGAGCTGGAAAAGCTCTCAAGTCATTTCACTCACACGTCGTTCAATCTCGTGAGTCTTGCCCCAAATGTAAGAAGGATCATACTCTTACATAATGTCCACAATTCAAGGCCCTTACTCTTACTGAGCGTTGTGATTTCACAAGTGTAAAGTCAATAAAGAAAAAAAAACACGTTCGTCTTCTTTGCGCTCTCTTTATTCACTGATCTATTCGCCTAGTTAAATATAGCTAGCTAGCGTTGCCTATCAATTCCGCCATCCTGCAACTTGACCGTGTCCTCACGATCAAATCTCACTTTCCTCCTCGTACTCGTCATCGTCGTCTTCTTCATACTCACCACCCGTGAGCCCCTCATCCGGCAGCTCGCACCACGATTTCAGTTTTTCTGCACTCATTACTGCCGTGTATCGGCGTTGGGTACGCTGCATACCTATGATATCGTCAACCACATAGCGATCATTGGGTAGTACACGCTTGATCATGTATGGTCCTCGATATGCGGGCTCCAGCTTTCTCGAATCCCCCGTCGCCCCCGCCTCATGCTCGATCAAGACCAGGTCTTCTTCTGCGTACTGTTTTGGCTTGCGATGTCGTTTGTCATACCTGCTCTTCTGGTCTCGCTGCACCTGCTGAATGTTCTTCAATGCTTTTTCCCTCTTTTCAAGAATCTCCTCAGCGCTCAGCATGTCATCTTTTCTTAGGGCCAGGAGTAGTTTATTGCCCAGGATGTCCCTCGGAGTATTGTAAACAGCAGTTCATGTGGACTTGCCCTTGTTGCTGAATTCCGAGCCGTATTGAGCCCACACTGAATTGGTTTCAACCAGGCTGCCCAGTCTTTTTCTGCAGAGTGTCCACACTTCAGCGCTGCCAAAATTGTTCGGTTGCAGTGCTCCTCCTGCCCATTTGCCCGGGGGTACGTACCGCAGTTTTGATATGTTTCACCCCCTGGACTTCACAGTAATGCTCGAATGCCTTCGCCGTGAATGCAGTCCATTGGGTTGAACTCCATTGGGTTTTACCCACACAGGTGCTCCGAAAAACCCTGCTACCTCATTCAGCACGTTCAGTACACCCTTTGTGTGTACTGTTTTGACTGGCCTCAGGATCACGTACTTTGTAAAACTATCCACCACAGCGGGAACATATCTAGTCCCTCCTCTTCCCCTGGTGAAAGGTCCAAGATGATCCAGATGGAGAGTGTCGAATGGCAGCGGTACTCGCTCAGTGTTGTATAGTTCTCCTTCTTACATACCTCCTTTCTTCTTTGAATACGCGCAGTCCACGCACCCTTTAATGTAATTCCGCGTGAAACGCCTTATCTTCGGGAACCAGAATGTCTCTTTCACTCGAACCAGCGTCTTCTGATCTGCCATATGTCCCACGTCATCGTGTCATAGCCACAAAATCCGCCACCTTGCTGTATGGGGCACCACCAACTTCTCAACTCCATCTACTAACCGAAACAATCGCAGTCCCTTCAACTTAGTCTTTCTGGAGCAGCTTCTTCCTCGTGGTTACTTCTGGTGAACGTGGCTCCTTCACGATCTCCCGCAGCTTGCTGTCTTGCCACTGCATAGTAGCTAACCAATCCTCGTCATCAATGTACATGCTTAATACAAAAAGTGATGCCTCCTCCATTTCCTTCACTCCTCCTACTGGGTGTCGACTTAGTGCGTCGACGTACTCTGCACTCTTCCCCGGTTGATGAATTGTCTCGAAAGAAAACTCCTGCAGTTTCAGCCACCACCTTCCTACCCTTGGAATGATCTTCTGTTTGTTTTTCGTTGCCACAATCGCCTCACAGCCCGTGATCACCTTGAACTCCTTGCCCAAAAGGTAAGCTCGAAATCGTTCCAGGCTGTCGACTATGGCGAGAACCTACAACTCGTAGGAGTGATATTTTTGCTCTGCTTCTGTCAATTTTTTGGGGTGCCGTGGCGTAGTGGTTAGTGTGTGTGCTTACTACGCCGGAGGTCTGGGTTCGAATCCTGCCATCATCACCTGAAAAAAAGACTTGTTCTTCTTCACGGTCCCCACCTCCGCTAGGGTTTGACAAGCCCTCCGAGAGTATTAATTGTCTTGAAAAACTTCTCAAAGTGCTGTTCGGATTCGGCAAAAAATTGTAGGTCCATTTGTATGTAAGGAAATTAACACACCAGCATACATTGTTGAGAAGTTGACCCTGGGTCACCTCGAGCTGTTGCGCCACTCTATTTATTTATTTTATTCTGTCAATTTACGACTAAAATAGAGTACAGGCCGTAACAGGTAATCTTCTTTCGCTTTTGAAACAAGATTTCAGCAATCCCAACTGATGACGCATCTGTATGAACTTCGTGTTGACATTCCGGGTTATAGATCGTTAGCACTGGTGGATTACAGAGCGCATTCTTCAGCTGTTGAAATGCTTCTTCTTGTAACGATCCCCACACAAATCCGTACTCATCCTTCAGCAGCTCCGTCAGAGGCACGGCGATATGGGAATAGTTCCTTACAAACTTCCTAAAGAACCCCCGTGAGGCCCAGAAACTGCCTCACGTCGTGGAGGTTTCTAGGAGCTGGGAACTTCATAATTGCCTCCGTCTTCTCCTGACTTGGCTTAAGTCCAACCTCGTCAATTTGATATCGGAGAAATATAATATTAGTCGAAAAAAAAACGCACTTACTTACATTCAGTGTAAGCCCAAAATGTTTAAGAGCCTTCAGGAACCTCTCCAGCTTCTCAAGACCCTCTTCTATGGTTCGACTGGCAATAATCGTGTCGTCCAGATAAACTTAAGCATTCCCCTTTCGAAGCTTTGCCTTAACTGAGTTCATGCAAGCTTGAAAATGTGCCGGGGCGTCAACAAGGCCGAACGGCATTCTGTTAAATACGAATGAGCCGTCGTCTGTCGTAAAAGCAGTGTACCTTTTGCTTCTTTCCTCCATGCGTATCTGGTAATAGCCACAAGCCAAGTCCAGCACACAGAAGAACTTCTGGCCACTCAACGCTGTCAACACCTCCTCAATGACAGGCATCGGGAACTTTCGTTTAACAGTGGCCTTGTTTATTGCCCGAAAGTCGATGCAGAACCTGTCCGTCCCATCTTTCTTCTTAGTAAGAACGATCGGCGAACAGAACTCTGGTGTAGAGGGGCGGATGACACCTTGCCCCAGGAGCTCCTTGACTTTCTCAGCGACTGTAATCCGTTTTGCAAATGGTAGCCGATAGGGTTGTAAACATACAGGACTGATCGTGCACAACTGAATGGAACATTCTACTTAGTTAGACTCACCCAACTCACTTGCGTTTTTAGCGAAACAACCACGGTAATTGTCGACCAGAGTCTGAAGTTTTCGCCCGTCTTCCTCGCTGATATTGCCTACATCCAGTTGCTCAGTCAAAAGTCTCTCTTTCGACATCAGCTTGTTTTCCCTGCTTCGCTCGCCCCATGTGCCGGTATCTTTAGTTTGCTGCTCGATATCATTAACCTCACCTTCGGAAAGTGTTGGCTTTCCGCGTATTTTGCCAGTGATTCCTCCTGCTTTATCTTGACTTCGTTCTCGTTCCTCTCGCGCCCTCGGCTACCACCTCTTATGCGCAGCTTATTAAAAGATTTTTCTATGCTAGCCTGAGGTTGGCCCAGGAGTGCCCTCCAGATAATCATAGGTTATGGCTGACTGTCGTTAGGTCAGCTCATCCGCCGATACTTCTGCATGCAATTTTCCAATTGTAATGCATCCTCCACCGCCCAATCCTCTCAGAGTTGTCTTGAATTCTAAGTATTTAAGATTGCCCTCCGCGATGGATTTCTGTAGAGTTACACAATCCCTTCCTTAGTCTACGAAAGCTGTCACCAAAGATCCACCTATCCGAGCCTAGTTCAAATGCTCTGACGATTCTTTTTTTATAAGCAGTTACTTTCTAGTATCAGTTCTCGTGGTTTCACTGACACTAGCTATGCTCGATGACTGGCCGCTGTATGTTTATGGACAATTTCTTGAGAAGTGCCCAGGCTGGCCACAACGGAAACAGTTTCTTTCTGATTCTCTAACCTCGGCCTCCCTACTTCTTGCTTTTGATTACTGTCTTCACGCAGTCGTTCTGTACTTTCCAGTCCGGAAACCCACCTCGCACGTTCTAGCATTTCCCCAATGGACGCTGGTATCGCTGCCCAAAAAGTCTCCCTGAGACGGTTGTCGGCCATTGCCTCCCGCACCCTGCCGCTTCATGCGTAGCGCCTCGTGAATATCTGCCTCCTAGTCTGTCGATGGAAATGTACTACATAGCCCAACAAAGGAATCGTTTAGGGATTCCCAGGCAAAACTCATGTTCCACATCTTGGCGGCCCCCGACAGCCGCGAGGTCGCCGCCATCAACACAAGGCGCTCCTCTAGCGCATAGACACGCTGGATGTCCCTTACCTTTCGCCGCCACACATAAGACGACAGGGCCGACAAGTTCCTTGGATTGAATTCTGGTATCATGTCCGATACATCTCGTATACTGAACCTTTTTTGCCAACTCTCCCGTTCGGTGTCCCTCGAGGCTCACTTTCAGTTCCTACCTTTTGGTTAACCGGCTTTTGCAACAAATTTTGCAATTTCGCCTGCAATTTTTTAAGTTCTCCTCGGAACTAACTGATAAAAAGGTAATTTCCCTATCATTTTTCTGTTAAATCCCAAAAAGGATTAAGTTTGAGGTTGGTCGCCTAGTTGGAAAATTTACCTAATGTAAATTCTATAAAAGGTTAGAAAACAAAATTAAATCCATCAAAGTCATTTTTGAAGCCGAGGTGACACAACAGTTGTTAAGAAACCCTAGTTGAAATGGCATCTTTTACAAACGAAGAATACGCCGATATTATCTACGTTTATGGGATGTGCAACGGAAGTTCTATTAGAGCACAACAAAGATACCATCAGCTTTATCCTAACCTAAGAGTACCTAATCCCCGCGTATTTACAAATTCGTTTCGAAGACTTCTGGAAACGGGATCTGTTTCAACAAGACGACCTAACGCAGGAGCTTCACCAGGAAGAATTGCAGTTGATGAAACAATACTGGAAGCGGTTGCAAATGATCCATCAATCAGCACCAGGCGCTTATCCTTGCGATTTAATGTTTCAACACATAAAATTGTTCGTCTCCTGCATACGGAAAACTTGTATCCATACCACCATACACCTGTGCAGGAACTGCTTCCGAGTGATTTGGAGCCGAGACTTGAGTTTTGCAACTGGTTGTTAGAGAGTAGCTTGGATGACAACGGTTTTATAAGCAGAATCCTATGGACGGACGAATCTCAATTTGTTAGAGATGGGATTACAAATTTTCACAATCTACACACATGGGCTGCGGAAAACCCACACACAAGGAGAGAATCATCATTTCAACACAGATTTAGGGTCAATTTGTGGGCAGGTGTTATTGGAAACAACTAAATCGGTCCCTTCAAACTGCCTCCCACACTGAGTTCTGCAAACTATCTGGAATTTTTGCGCAATGATTTAACAGATCTACTGGAGGATGTTCCGGTAACTCAACGAGCTTCGTCATATTTTCAACAGGATGGAGCCCCAGCCCACTTTGGTCGCAAGGTTAAGAATTGGCTGGATGAAAAGTACGCTGGTCGTTGGATAGGAAGAAATGGACCAGTTCACTGGGCTGCAAGATCTCTAGACCTTACAATTATGGATTTTTTTGTATGGGGGAGAATGAAAGAACTTGTTTATTCTACAGAAATATCAACTCTAAATGATTTAGAAGATCGCATTCTGCAAGCCTCGTCACAAGTGAGGCAGGAGTTATCCTCAATAAATGTTGACAGCGCAATCCAAAAACGGGCTCTAGCATGCATACAAAATGGAGGAGGACACTTTGAACACCTTATTTGATTATAAAGTTAACTTAATGAAATAAAAAAAAAACATAAACCAAACACAAGCATTTTTATTCAGAATAATAGGAATTGAACACTATGAATCGAGTTTTTCATAATTTTACCTGCTATGGAATTTCCCAAGTATCATAAAATCTGTGGGTTTTTCGGGTAACTTGTCTTAGCAATTTTGATAAAGTATTGTTAGGTGCACTAGAAAAAAAAAAAATTACCGATATGTTTATTACGCATTTTTCGCAGAAATGTGTCTTGAAAGTCAAAAAAATGTCATGGGCGGGGAAAAAGGATCCGGCTTAAAAGCAAATATCTCGAAAGTTAAAAAAGTCATCAATTTTATTTTAATGCAGTTAAAAGGAGTACTATTTCTTCTAAAATTTAAGTCCTAAATGAAGTACCTGTTGTAAGTGAAGGCGGAGATATTTGTGTTAGTATGGGTCAAGGTACCTCAAAGTAGGTGTTTTCTTAAATTCCCAATAAGTGGTATCAAAATTTGAGATAGGCCCATACTGTAGAACAATTTTTTTCTTCAAATATACCCAAAAATCTTGTGTCAAAATATTTGCATCGAATTTGGAACACCCTGTATAAGGAAAGATACTTTAGTAGGGATTATTATAATTCAAATGATTTTAATATGTTATAATATAAGATTTTTCAATTCAAATTACATTGTCTTTCATTTAAGGAAAGTTACTTTAGTGGGGATTATTATATTATATTATTATAAATTTTTTATAAGGTTTTTCGATCCAAATTACATTGTCTTTCATATAAGGAAAGTTACTTTAGGTTTTAACGACGACCGGGTTGTTTTGCTTTCTGTAACTCCGAACGCGGGCTTTATTCGATCGATTGAAATAGTTTGTTCTTTGTTGTTTATGTTTAATGTAAATGTCTTATTCGTTCTGCTTATAACCTCATACGGTCGGTTATATGGTCGGTTTAAGTTTCCTTTATGTATCTCCTTCCCTTAAGTTTCCTTTATGTATCTCCTTCCCTACGAAGACGTGTGAACAGGAATTTAATTCTTTTGGTACGAAGATATAATTCTGCTTACGTGCTCTTTTACGATTTGGGCGCACGTTTCCTATTGCTTCGGTTATTTCCCGTGCAGTTCTTGTATTCAGCAAATTATCTGTACTTTTGGGTTCGACCAATTCGGCTGGAAGGCATAAATTTTGGCCGTACAAGAGTTGGGCTGGTGTAACGTTAAGTTCGCCGATAATTGTACATCGGATTCCGAGAAGGATCCATGGTAAGTTTGAGTACCAGTTCTTTTTGTCTTCGTGTGCGCGGATAGCGCTTTAAAGTTGGCGGTGGAACCTTTCTGCAAAACCGTTTGATTGTAGGTGGTAAGTAGTCGTTCGGATACGTTTGGTACCGAAGATTTTTGAAATTTCTTTCAAAAGTAGGGACTCGAACTAAGTACCTTGATCGGTGGTGATCGTGTGTGGGACTCCGAATCGCGAAACCCAATTGTAAACGAGTGCGTTAACGACTGTTGGTGCTGTTATGTCTTTAGGGGTATAGCCTCTGGGCACGAAGAAAAACGGCCTCGAATGGTAAGTAGATAGGTGTACCCTTTTGATGGCGGGAGCGGACCTACTATGTCTATGTGAACGTGTGAAAATCTACCGTGCGGGACTTGAAATTCACCGTGTTCTGATTTTGTATGTCTGGTGATTTTGGACCTATGGCAAGGTATGCAACACTTTGTCCATCGGTTTATGTCGCCATTCATGTTTGGCCAGAAATATTTTGATGAAATTATTTTCCTCATCGCCCTTGCAACGGGGTGAGAGAGTTTATGGTGGTTTTCGAAAATGGTTCTTCTAAAAGGCTCTGGTATATAAGGACGACTTGCACCGGAGAATATTTCACACCAAAGGTCAAGTTCATCCAAGAGCATGTGTTGTTTTTCTAGCTTGCTGGAAACGTTTTTCTTTGTTAGCAGAGTTTTGAGCTCTTCATCTGTTTCCTGTTCTTTAGGAATACTTGGCGTGTCGACGTGGTTGAAGTTGACAACGTCAACGTAAGGCCTTGAGAGGGTGTCAGCTACGACGTTTTTGCTACCGTCTATGTGACGTATGTACTGCAATAAAGTCGAGATGTCGAGTTTGACGGGGTGATTTTTCGGTTTTTGAGCAGATCGCTTTAGTTAGGGGCTTATGGTCGGTAAAGACGGTGAATTGCCTATCTTCCAAGAAGTAACGGAAATGTTTAATGTTTTTGTAGATGGCGAGAAGTTCTCTATCAAACGTCGAATATTTGGATTCTGCTGGTTTTAAACGAGTCGAATAAAAACCCAGGGGTTCCCACTGGTTGTTATAAAACTGTTGGAGAACGCCTCCAATTGTTGGAGAACGCCTCCAAATCAACCTCAACCACAGACTCGCCATCCTGCTGCTCCGAATGACCACCCTCCTGCCCTATGTCTCCCGTACCCTGTATTGCTGCACCCATAGTGCTCGCTATCGACTGGGCACCTTTTTGCTCCACCGTTGCAGGTTGGTCTGTCGCTTTCAGCAGTCGTTCGACTAGGTCCTCTTTCACGCCATACACCTCTAGGCCCCTCGCTCTGAGCTCCTCCCTTAGGTTGTCTCTACTCATCGCTGCATATTTTTGTTCGCGCTCCTGTCGATCAGCCATTTTTTTCAATAAATTGTCGCCTTGTCCACGTGGATTGTTTTAACTGTCAACTTAACTTAAAAGGGCAGTCCAAACGCACAAAAAGAAAATCAAATTGATTTCAATTGAAGGCCACAGATGAGTAGAAAAACCAACGGGTCGCTTAGTTAACTGAGTGCGGCTGATACCGGTTTTCGCGATCCCACTTCTGAGATGTAAAGTCAATAAAGAAAAAAAAACACGTTCGTCGTCTTTGCGCTCTCTTTTTTCACTGATCTATTCGCCCAATTCAATATACCCAACTAGCGTTGCCTATCACACGGAACTCATCCCTCTGTTTCAATTGCTTTAGGTCTGGTCACTCGTCCAGGAGATGTAATTTAAACACACATTGCCGGATATGCAATGCGAGGCACCATGTGTTAGTTCATCGGTCGGAAAATCAATCTGCCTCTACCTCATCTCAATTACCCTTCAATGGTTAGGCAAGCCAAACCTCCAATAAGCCACCTCAAAATGTTGAACAACCTATTATTAATAATCATTCGTGTTAAGTGTTGGAATTCCTTTGTTTTAAAAAATATATAAGTAAAAAACTTGGAGGTCAAATAAAAGTTAAACTTTTCTCTTCCGTGTTGTAAATCGTTATAAAACTTCATTTTATTGTTTGTTGACATGAGTTGACATTTTTAGTAAGTACTAGATTATTTACAATACATAGTGTTGTGCTATTTAGTTAATTGCTGACGTCATTGAGACTCATTATGCATTTATAATTTAATACTAAATAATAACAATTGAATTCGCTGTGATAAATCTGATTCTATCGTGAACATTACTCCCCGGCCGTGAAAGCATTTCACCAGTTCTGATGTCATCATGCCTTAAGATTACCGCATCTTTAGTTGCCTCAATGCCGACCCTGGTTGCCTCTAGGAGGTGTTTTGAAATTTTCAGCTCATGAAATGACAAACAGCATTAGTTAAATAAAAACCCATAAGAGAAAAAGAGACAACCAAATAACACATAAGAAACTAAATTACAAATTGTTTACATCTATATCGGCTGCTTCGTTTACACCTATACGTGATTTAGTGCGCGTTGTTCTCCTCTCGTCTCGCTCTGCTTGATGAACATAGCATTTGCTTTTTTTTCTTTATCGTGTCGTGTGTTGTAGCTAAGCAATGGCGATCGGTTGTTTACGTTTTTCGTGTGTTATTAAATTCGTTTGTTCGGTGTTTTTTAATGTATAAATCGATTAAGTTGTGTCTTGTTCAGTGTGGAGACTATCCAGTTAAGTGTTTTTTTTTTATCTTTTAATTGCATTCTAAGTGCAAACAATCAAAAAGAAATTTTCATTCATTGCTTAGTGTTGTTGTTTTCTTCGGGTTAGTTTTCCTTGTTGGTGTTGCGTTGGTGAAGTTTTTTTTCTTGTAGATTTTTTATATTATTTTCATAGATATTATATGATTGTAGCGCGTGTGATTTTACTTTATTACGCTGGTAATTAATATTATCGCGTATTGTGTGTTTTTTTTTTCTTGGGTTTAATTCTATGTGTGTATGTGTGTGTGTGTAGATAATAAATTCATTAAGTGGACTGTATTTTGTGTTGCGTAGGAATTTTCGTTGCATATAGTAGGTTTGTGTTGCATGAGAGATTTCGTGTTGCTAGTGAGTATTGTGTTGCTCGAATTTATTGTGTTATGTTGCTAGAATTTTGTTCTGAAGGATGGTTGTGTTGTTTCAAGTAGGTAGCTATATTTCAATTGCCCTTTAGATGCTGTCTGATTGTTTTGTTTTTATTTTTTATGAGTAGTTTGGATGGTTTGTGGTAATTTTATATTGGATGTGTTGTTGGGCAAGGGACATATTTTTGATATAGGGCGTTTTATCTCGGTTGTTTCGGTTTTAACTGTCACGACTCGAACTAGATTGTCTGGTCCAGGATGTAATTGGATTATACGTCCCAACATCCATTTGAGTGGTGGAAGTCGTTCGTCTTTGATCAAGACTAGATCCCCTACTGCAATTGTGTCGTTAACGACTCGTGTCCACTCCGGGCGTTGTTGAAGTCGAGAGAGATATTCATTGCTCCACTGCTTCCAAAATAATTGAGAAAGAGTCTGCACCCTCTTCCATCGTTCCAGGTGTGATATATTTTCAAGTGCATACTCGGGTTGTGGAGCAGCAATAAGTGGTTCTCCTACAAGAAAGTGGCCTGGAGTTAGTGTTCTTAGGTCGCTTATGTCTTCTGACTGTGGACAAAAAGGTCTTGAGTTCAGACATGCTTCTACTTGTGTGAGAAGCGTGGTGAGCTCTTCAAATGTAAGAATTTGGTTACCAGCTACTCGTTTGAGGTGGAATTTGACGGACTTCACTCCGGCTTCCCATAATCCTCCGAAGTGTGGGGAAGCTGGGGGAATGAAATTTCACTTGGTGCCTTCGTTAGCTAGCTTTTCAGCAACATTTTTCCAGTCCAACTTGGCTTCTTTAAGTTGTTTTTGTAGCTCGCTGTTACCGCCTACAAAATTTCGACCACAATCGCTGAACAGTTGTTTGCAGAGTCCTCTCCTTGACACAAATCTTCGGTACGCTCCCAGAAAAGCCTGTGTTGTCATGTCGCTGACCAATTCAATGTGCACAGCCTTCGTGCACATACAAACGAAAATCGCAAAGTATCCTTTGAGGGTTTTAGCGTTACGTCCTCTCCATGTTTTGACGTCGATTGGACCGGTGTAGTCTACTCCAGCGTATGAGAATGGTCTAGACATTGTTGTTCGCGCTGCAGGAAGATCGCCCATTAACTGCACCAATGGTTTCGCTCTGAATCTGAAGCAAATTGTGCAGTCGTGAATTTGCCTTTTGACTGCATTCTTTATGTTCAATATCCAAAACCGTTGGCGAATATAGGCGATCATCTTCTCCTTACCTCCATGCAGCGTTTTTTCGTGCGCGTCCTCAATAATTTGTTTCGAGAAAATGTGGTTCGACGTTAACAAAATCGGGTGTTTTCTATCAAATGGGAGAGTAGAGTTTCCTAGTCTTCCACCAACTCGTAAAATACCCTCTCCGTCTCTGAAAGGTGTGAGTGCCTTGTAACCTTTCACGTTGCCATTTTCTCCTGCTTCAAACATCTCCTTTTGAGACAACCGAATGATTCGCATGAGCGTTGCCTCGAGCTCTGATGATGATTAGACATCTGTGTATTGTTGATCCGTTCTTCGTACGAGTGATGGTCGTAAACAGTATGAAATAACACGTAATGTCCTCCTCAGTGTTGCAAATTTACCTAATATGTCAGAGATGGAATTTGTGTTCTGAGCTTGTACACAGTGGTGAACTGCTGTGGCGCGGGCTTCTTGATGCGTTTCTAGGCAAGATGGTTGCTCTGGAAAAACCGCGTCCCACTGGCTTCGTAAAAAGTCAGGTCCTTCCCACCACAATTTGTTCTCGACAATCATCGAAGGAAA
Organism: Neoascia interrupta; assembly: GCA_947623515.1. Lineage (NCBI taxonomy): Eukaryota > Metazoa > Arthropoda > Insecta > Diptera > Syrphidae > Neoascia > Neoascia interrupta. The sequence goes on along the minus strand of OX392463.1, from coordinate 100,809,856 downwards.
AATTCCACGGGATGCCAAATCAGCTGGGTTAAGTTCCGATGGAATGTGTTTCCAGGTAGCGTTTTCGGTTAACTTTTGTATCTGTGATACTCGGTTGCAGATGAATGTCTTCCATTTTGACGGAGGAGCTCTAATCCAGCATAACGTGATGACTGAATCGTGTGAATGAATAACGTGATGATACCAGCTGCTTCCAACTTCAAGGTCTTTGTCGTTTCATGAAGAAGTTTTGAGAGTAGCACTGCTCCGCATAATTCCAACCTAGGAAGGGTGATGGTGCTTAAAGGAGCCACCTTAGTCTTCGCCATCAGCAGGTGGATATGGACTTGACCATCTCCATCTAAAACGCGTAGATAAATAGCCGCAGCGTAGGCCTTCTCCGAGGCGTCGCTGAAACCATGGAGCTCCAGTTTCTTGATTTGCTTGTCGGTGTTGATCCAACGGCGAATGCGAATCTTCTCCACATCTGGCAGTTCTTGGCGAAAAGTTAGCCACTCTTTCTCCACTTTTGGTGGAATGGGTTTGTCCCAATCCAAGCCTTTTCCCCATAGCCGCTGCATCAGTATCTTTGCCTTGATCGTGCAGGGTGAGATCCAACCCATTGGGTCGTAGAGTTTCGCTATGGAAGAAAGAATCGATCGCTTTGTCACTTCCGTATCGGCGAGTTGTGCGACTTGGTACGAAAAGACATCAAGGATTGGAAGCCATTTTATACCTAACGTCTTCACTTCATTCGTTTCAGCAAACGGCAATGAAAAGTCGACTGCACGGTCGTCCGACGAAATGCGCTCCAGTACCTCTTCTGAATTGCTCACCTGTTTGCGTAGATGAAAGCCAGCAGTTGCCAAAAGCTCTCTCACTGCTTGAAGTTTCTGTTGAGCTTCTTCGATGGTATCTGCACCACTGATGACATCATCAACGTAGGTTTCTTCCCGTATCACTGTCGTAGCCAAAGGGAAGTTTGATGCCTCATCGTCAGCTAGTTGCAGAAGAACTCGGATAGCCAGATACGGGGCTGAAGCCGTGCCGAAGGTGACGGTTTCCAAGCGATAGATTTTTAGCTCCTGGTTTGGATTATCTCGCCAAAAAATAAGCTGGTAATTTGCATCAGCTGTGTTGACTCGAATCTGGCGGTACATCTTTTCCACGTCACCTGTGAAAGTAAATTTATATTTCCGCCACCTGAGTATAATGTCGATGACATTAGTTTGGAGTTTTGGTATAATCATCAACTTGTCATTCAAGGAAGAGCCAAAAAATGGTTTAAAAGTTGCGTCGAAGACAACCCGCAATCTGGTTGTGGTACTGGATTCCTTAATGACGGCGTGATGTGGAATGAAAAAATGAAAATTGGCCTTAAGAACAGGGTTGGATTCCTCCATTGGAATCATATGTCCAAGTTCTGAATACTCGGTTATGCATTTAGCATACTCTGCATAGTGGGTTGGTTGGCTACCAGCCTCTTCTCCAACTGAAGAAAGCGTCGCATAGCACCTTGCTGGGTTGGGCCCATACACGGGTATTCTCCACCTTTAAACGGCAAACGAACTTGATAACGACCATCAGGTAACCGTTTAGTGTGTTGTTTAAAATGATCCTCACATTTCTTGTCTTCCTCAGTTTCATATTTTTCGTATGGTTCTTCCTCGACTTCCCAGAACATCTTCATCGTCGTGTTGAGATCGACATGGTTGAAAAAGGCTCGGCATACAATTGGTTTAGCCAAAGGTACCTTACCCAGTACGAGCCATCCCAGGACAGTTTTTTGTGCGACTGGCCCTAAGCCCTCACTGCTCCGGATAATGTCTCCAACAATGATGTCAGCGTAGACATCACTGCCCAACAACAACTCAACTTTAGCCGGAATGTTGAAAGTAGGATCCGCCAGCTGTAAACCCCTCAGGTGCGCCCAATTTTCAATATTAATAGGTTGGGCCGGAAGGAGCCCAGTCAGTGATTTCAGCACGAGGGCTCGCATTCTACCTGCAAACTTCGAGGTGAGTGAAGCGATGTCAAGATTAACGATCTTGTTCGATGTTTCACTGCTGACCTCCCCCAGCCCACAAATCTTACTAAAAGCCCAACTAGATTTTAGGTTCAAACGTTGTACTGCTGACTCCGTAATGAAGGATGCCTCGGAACCAGTGTCGACCAACGCTCTCAAGGTCAGATAGTTGCCATTAGCTGCTCTCACCTTGACTAAGGCAGTAGATAACAACACCTGAGAGTTGGTAAAGGCATGGTGAACTCTAAAATTGCCGCTCGTAGATGGAATGTCGTCTCCAGGTTGACCTTCTGGTAGGTTTGGGTTGTAGGGTTGTGTCTGAACTCCTGCGCTGGGTTGATTGTTAGTCTGAACGAAGTAGTTGTTGCTCGTACACGGTTGTTGTGTTGAGGAGGGATTAGGATTAGGGTTGTACGGAGTGAATTGTGGTGCATTTGGATTAAAACCGCCAATCTGTTGTGACCCGCTTGGGATGCTACTGCTTGGTAGTGGATGCAACAAGGAATTGTGTCTTTGATTGCAGTGGTAGCAACACTTAGAGCTTGGACATTTGCTTTTGAAGTGACTGTATGCTAAGCAGTTTTCGCACACTTTAATTTCAAAAACAGTTTGCTTTCGTTGACCTATATCCATTTCTAAAAACCTCCTACAATCTCTTACCGCATAGGCGCCTTTCTTACAGATTTTGCAGCTCAGCTGCCGTTTCTGTATCTGTCGCGCATGGAACACTTGCGTTGGTTTTGGTTTGTTGCCGACCTTTGTTGTTGCTTGTTGTTCCACAGCTTCCAACGTCCTGAAGCGACATTGCAGAAACTCAAAAAACTCTTTAAGGGTTGGGAGCTCTTTGTTACTGCCTAACTTCTCCTCCCACAGCTGTTGCGTCGTGTTGCACAACTTTTGCAGCATAACAAAAATTAAAATCGCATCCCAATGTTCAACCGGAACACCCAAGTTTTCTAAACAATGAATGACCTCTTGGCTAGTATCTAGAATACGTTTGACACTATTTGCCGTTTCATTGTTCATGGGAGATTGGCCAAACAAAAGCTTCAACTGAGTGTTGACAAGCACCCTTTTGTGGTCGTACCGCTCCGTCAAAATCTCCCAAGCACGTTCATAGTTCCCCTTGTCGATCGCCAGGTGTTGAAGGAGTCTTTCCGCATCTCCGCTAACGAGAAAGTGCATCTTCTGGATCTCCGAAAGGGATTTGTTCGTGTGAACTAACGAAACAAACATGTCATGAAACGACCTCCAAGACTCGTAACCGCCTGAAAAGGTTGGCAGAGTTATTACTGGCAACTTTAACTCACTGGCGCTGCTGTCTCCTGAAGTGTCCTTCGACTTGGCGTTGCCCTTTGGTGGTGATATTTTGTCTATGGCGTCCAGCACCTCGCACCTGTATTCAGCATACACTTCCCGGATTTCATCGTATATCGCCTCCATATCAGCTACTTTGAATTCGGCTTCAAGCTTCCCGGTGCCTAGAATCTGCTGATGATACTGTTCTGCTATCGCAAGCTGCTTGTCCATCATCTCTATGCGCGTTTTAGGGTAATTAATTTTATTTAACCTTGACTTGTCGGCTTTTGAAAAATTTTCCCTGTCTTTTTTCAGGCTTTGCAGGTTATTAATGTGCAACTTGCCGCAAGCCATAATGCTACGCTCTCAAAACAACAGTCTAGTATGTACGAATACGAAGACAACAAGAAAAAGTGTGCAGCACTCACCTGCGAACTATTCCTTCTGGCAAAAAATGGACGGACAGCGTTCTACACGGGATTCCTGGTGGCAGCAACTATCGTGTACAGCGTACAGCACAGCAACTGGTGGTCGTGTTGACTTTCTGGTGGCCGCAGCAACGTATGGCGTACAGCGACTGATGAACGTGTTGAATTTCACACGTCAAAATGTTTTAAATCAAAAAACAAAACCGGCGCGGTAGTTTTAATTTAAATTTAAATATAAATTTTCCAGTACAATTGTTCTAGCACAATGTTTGAAACTTGATCTTGAAAACACAACAATATTGTTCTTGAAATCTCAACAAAATGTTTTTACGGCTCGAAGGACCAAAATGTTAAGTGTTGGAATTCCTTTGTTTTAAAAAATATATAAGTAAAAAACTTGGAGGTCAAATAAAAGTTAAACTTTTCTCTTCCGTGTTGTAAATCCTTATAAAACTTCATTTTATTGTTTGTTGACATGAGTTGACATTTTTAGTTAGTACTAGATTATTTACAATACATAGTGTTGTGCTATTTAGTTAATTGCTGACGTCATTGAGACTCATTATGCATTTATAATTTAATACTAAATAATAACAATTGAATTCGCTGTGATAAATCTGATTCTATCGTGAACAATTCGGTTGAGTCGTCTAAGTCTCACGGTGCCTCCGCTATTCTACCCACCGCTGTTGCTTGGACCCAGGATAGATCTGGAAACTATCAGGAAGGTCGTATGCTGCTTGATTCAGGACAAGTGTCCCTTATAACAGAAAGGATCCAACGTTTCCGACTTATAAGAAAGCGCTCGCGTATCCCGATCAATGGAATTGCATCTAGCTCGGCAGGTGTTACTAATGGCGTGGTAGCCCTGAAACTCTTCTCTCGGTACAGTCGGGAATGCATTGAGGTTGATTGTCACGTCCTGCCCAAACTTACCTCAAACCTTCCTCCATTTTCGTCGAATCACCAACCTCAAACCCTTTTAACAATCGAACTTGCAGATCCCACTTATAATAAACCTGGCTCTGTTGACATTCTGATAGGTGCAGACAAATTCTTTAGTTTGATCAAAGGTGCATCAAGTCAAGTTCCAAACTCGAACCTTGTTGCCATTCCAACCATATTTGGCTACGTTATTGCCAGAGGAAGCCTAAATTTATCGGATAAAGCTTCAAATGTAAGCTTTTTCTGTACCTGCTTGGACTTCACAAAGGTGTTTGACCTGGAACGTTTTTGGAAAATGGAAAAGGTCTCAAGTGAGGAGCCTTTATCGGTGGAAGAGGAATTGGCTGAAGAAATCTTTGTCAAGAACCACACTCACCGTTCTGATGGCTGATATGAAGTTGTTCTACTTTTTAAGCCCACAAAGAAGCTATACTTTGGAAACTCTCTTGGCATTGCGGTAAATTGGTTTCACCCAATTGAAAGGAAATTTAAATTTAACAAGGATTTGCGGTCTCAGTACTCTGCATTCATTCATGAGTACCTTACCTAAGGCCACATGGAAGAAATTCCACCAAATGAGCTGGTTTGCATCGACAATGCATGTTATCTTCCCCATCACGCGATTTTTAAGGTTGATAGCACTACGACGAAAATAAGAGTCGTCTTCGATGCCTCGGCGAGATCAAATCATACATCCTTAAATGGTGCGCTTTTAGTAGGACCTAATATCCAGCGTAATATTTTATCGTTTTGCCTTCGTTATCGTAAACATGTATACGTCTTGTCAGGGGGCATCGAGAAGATGTATAGGCAAATTTGGATCGCTAAGAAACATGCTGACTTCCAACGAATCATCTGGCGCAACAACCCAGAGGAAGCATTAAAACATTATCGCCTGCTCACCGTAACTTACGGAACATCTTCGGCCCCTTTTTCTGCCGCTCGTGTACTCAAACAACCCGCCATTGATTCTGCCTTCACGCATCCTGCCGCATCCAAAGTTCTGCTCAACGATTTCTATGTAGACGATGTCATAACAGGGACTGACAACATAGATGACCTGTTTGCTTTACAAAATAGCTTGGTTACTCTTCTCGAATCGGCAGGATTTTACCTTCGCAAATGGACGACTAATTGTTGGCCTCTACTAGTGAGCATTCCAGAAAGTCAGCGTGAACTTTCTCCAGTCGACTTTGAGGAGTCAAACTCTTTCAAGATTGTTAAATTACAGTGGTGTCCATCCAGAGATTGTTTTTCTTTCAAGGTTAACCTAAGTAATGACGCCACTTTTACGAAACGCCGAATACTCTCAGACGCGTCGAAATTATTTGATCCTTTTTGCTTTTCGACACCCGTCATCGTGGGAGTAAAGGTGCTTTTTCAAGAGCTATGGAGAAGAAAGCTGAAATGGGATGCTGAACCACCCGACGAGTTGGCTCTACAGTGGATGGTCATCAGAGAGGAGCTTCCTGTGCTGGAGTCGCTGTCCATTCCTAGGTTGGTGCTGCACAGCAAATCGTTGGGAGCTACACGGGTTTTGTGATGCATCCTTGGATGCGTAAGTCGCCGTTGTTTATTGCTGCAGTATTAAAGCAGATGGAAAAATAAAGGTATCTATTGTTGCAGCCAAGTCGAAGGTTGCCCCCCATTAAGGTCTTATCCATGCCTCGACTTGAATGGTGTGGAGCAGTTCTATTAACTCGCCTAATCAACAAAATAAAATTATCTTTGCAGGAACAAGATGTTAAAATTTTCGCGTGGACAGACTCTTCGATAGTGCTTCACTGGTTATCAGCTCTGCCGAAGAAGTGGTCTATGTTCATCGCTAATCGAACATCGGATATATAAATTGAGTTTATTGTCCACCAACGAACTTAAGTTTTCCGAAACGGAGTTAATTAAATATGCTCAAATGTCGGTATTTCGCGAGGCTATTGAACTTTTAAGAAGGGGAAAGGATTTTCCCCCTAAAAATAGACTTGTGTGCTTAAGCCCCTTTATTGACTCTTTTGGTGTACTTCGGGTTGGTGGACGCTTAGAACATCCCGAACTTTCATATTCAGAAAAGCACCCAATTATACTGTGCAAATCTCATATTATATTAAAACTCATAGTGCTTCATTTTCACCGTAAATATTTGCATTCTGGTGTATCACTACTGTTCACGTTAGTAAAACAAAACTATTTCATACTAGGATGTAGAAATATCGCGTGTAAAACTGTTCATGACTGTGTGACATGCTTCCGCGGCCGTCTGTCAACCACAAAGCAACTTATGGCAGACCTGCTAGCCGAACGTATTCGGTATGCCAGGCCCTTTAGTAAAGTCGGTTGTGACTATGCAGGCCCCACTAACTTGCGTCTAGGCCGTGAAGAAACCCCAAATTTTTCAAAGCTTACATAGCGCTTTTTGTCTGTTTTACGACCAAGGCCATTCACGTTGAGCTTGTTGGAGACTTATCGTCGGTCGGGTTTTACTCGCACACGATCGCTTTGTCGTGCGTCGCGGTAAACCGTACGAAATCTGGACCGATAATGGGACGAACTTTCGCGGCGCTAAACGAATGTTGGGCGAAATGTATAAGCTCGTCTGTAGTCAACACCACAACAACATTGTTGCAGAACATCTTGCTAATGACGGGATCACCTGGAAAATTATACCACCCTCCTCATCTCATTTTGGAGGTCTGTGGGAAGCTGGTGTAAAATCAGTTAAGCGACATTTAAAACGGGTCATAGGTGAATCAAGACTATGAAGAGATGTACACTCTATTGGTAAAAATAGAGTCCTTAGACGGGAAGAGACAATAAGGTTAGAGTTGTCACCATCAAAACATAATTAGGAGAATTTGTTCGAACAGCTGTAATAGTGTCCCCCTTACCAGTTTCTGAAAGAACGTAGTCTTTTAGAGGGGGCTGGATGTTAAGAAACCAGCACGAAAGTGCCAACGCAATGGAGATATACCCGAGATTTATTTTATTCGTTACATTTTGTTATATTCAATAACTCTCATATTGGCTTCAATTGTTATAAATTGTTATACATGATTTGTTATTATACGTATACGTTTAGTCTCTACTAGATCAGTAACTTCTCGTGTGATTTAGTCGTCGACGAGATAAGTTGTTCTTTTCCTATCCTAAATTCTATATACATAAAATATAATTGTACAGTTGTACCTCGTTTTTTTTTGGCACATATGTATATTGTCACCCCTTAATTTCAATATAAGTTTGTTCAGCCTCACAAATGCAAAAGTCGTTGGTTGGTCGACAAAAAAAAATAAAAGCAAAATAATTTTACCCATCCCATTACCACCTGCTTGAAACTCCTGGAATTTCCCCCCCAACAACGTGCATACCACTCTGACAAAAAAATATAAACAAAAATACGATGTTATTGAGAAGGGTGGATGCTACGCCCCTTTTTTAGGGAGAAGATTGTTAAATGAGAAATTCTAAAAAAGATTGAAGTTATATGAAACTGAAATCTAACAACCAAGAATTATGACACAATTCGGAGCTTGACAGTGGTCAATTGCGATGGGGTATCCAACGATTCGCCTAAGCGGATTGTAACCCTCCCACTAGTTAATTATATATTTAGAGGTAAAGTAACTAAGGTTTAGAGCTAATTTGTCGCTTTGAGATTGTTTTATTTTTTCGGAAGTTTAATTTGCTTTAACGGCTTTTCTCACTTGTGTGTACCCCACAATTCTTCGCGAGAAAATGAATAGTAAACCAAAGATCTAAATCTAGTTAAACTCGACGCAAGGGAAAGATACCCTCTTTGTTCCTCACACCACACGGGACGTAAATAGTAGTACTCCTACAGTTATTGCCATTTTCCTCGTCTCTCCCCTCCCCACCATATCCCAGTGTTCTTCCCAGGGCTTGATTGGTGTGGGCTTATACCGCTTCGGTTACCCCCACCTCTCCACCCCCACGGGATAACCAGCACAAAATTCTCACTAGTACGTGGATATACTGCTTCGGTTACCCCTGCCTTCAACCCAATTCTAACGCGAGTTGCGTGTAGTACGGATTTACGCCGAAGACGGTTACCCTATATCAGCTTCTTGCCTGAGAATTCCCCCCTGCAAGGGTTCACACTGAATCTGTTACCCCTGCACCTTCCCATCATCGAGGATAATTCTTAGCAGAGAAGCAACAGGTTCGGACTTATACTGAAATCGGTTGCCCTGCCGGGCTCTCCTATAGAAACTATTCCTCACTGACCCACCCACCTTCTCCTCGACCACAACCAACCCCCCCAATCCGTATCAATAAGACAAATTCCCATATGGTGGTTGCATACATTTCGGTCTAAAACTCCGCCTTTTTAACTAAAAAAATCTTTTTTTTTAGCGCCACGCCAACAAAAGTCGTGGATACATTACTCGGAGTCGATATTCCGCGCAATGTTCGAGTGAACAGACGTGCCGTCACTGACTCGCCCGATTAAAGATTAAATACCAAAGCTTTACCATGACTTTTCACTTGCAATTTGTTTTTCATTCTATTGATTTTCCCATCTAAGTTTCCTGTGTAAGTCAAATTGATTCTGCTGTTTTACTAATTGAGCACTCTTTAATAATTAAATCGTGTAAAAAAATATTTTTGATTCGCTCCGAAGTGCCAAGAAACATAGTTCAACAACACACATGGCAGCAACAACACCTTCTAAGCAATCGAGTTGATATTTTTGGTGTACCGAACGTTACCGAAGAAAATGCATTGTCAAAAGCACAACATCTCTCCAAAACTGCTCTTTGCATCGAAGTTCCGGGTAGTGAGATTCTACATTGCTAAGTCAAGAAGAGCCCAGCTAAAACCAACGGCAAAGCAGAGTCCCCACCAGCTGCATCCATCATCAGTGTTAGCTTCTCTGATGTATGCACGAAAAAGCGAATTATGGGCGCAAAGAAGACGAAGAAGACGACAGCGAACGACGCTTCTACCTCTAGCGGCAGTGGTGGAAACAACAGCAACACCAACAGTAAAGCAACCAAGGGCACCGGCATCTTCATCAACGATGCTTTCACTAAGTACACAGCAACACTCTTCTTGAATGCCAAAGAAATTTGCAGGCAAAAAGGTGTGAAATATGTATGGTTTTGAAACAATAAGATTCTAGTTAAAAAGATCGAAGGAAGACAAGCCATTTCAATTAGATCTAGCACTTTTTTAGTGCCTGTTTTTTTATATTTATATATGTACATCTAATGAATGAAATATATATTAATTTAGATGACTTTTCCTCCTTCCATCACATTAGTCCTGATTTTAAAAAAGTTGTCGAATGTTTTTTTGAAAAATGTCGAATTATTCACCAGAAAGTCAGAAGCTTAAGAGAAAACTTTGCATCACTTGTCGCTCACATTGATTCTTTCTCGTTCCGGATTTTATTTTTGTTTCGGAAATCTGGATATATGGGTTCGAAAAAAAAAAGATTAGCTATTTAATACGCGGTTTCAATTTTTTCGCGAACACTAATGAAAATTACGCGGCAGGTGGTGTTGGATGCTTTATAAAAGACAGAAGGGAATATGTTGTTCGCGAAGTTATTGATGTTGCGTTTCTGAGTGCAGATGTTTTAAAGATTTCCATTGAAATTAACAAAGAAATTTTTGTGTTTTTATGTGTGTATCGGTCGCATATGTTTACGGCTTCGACGTTTATGGAAGAATTTTCTTATTTACTTAGCAAGGAAAACTCCAAAAATCCGATTATAGTAGGGGATTTCAATATAAATATTTTGGACAATCGTGGTTTTGTGTCTAGCTATTTAGAAGTATTGGCGATGCATGGTTTAGAAAGTTTTATTCATGAGCCTACTAGACTTATCTCAGGTAGATGTTTGGATCATATTTATGGACGTTTCAGAAATGGTTCGTTTAATAATTGTGAGAAAGGCGTCCTTGATTTAAAGATTACTGCCCATTCGTTGACTGGGTTTTTATTTGAAATTTCGGGCAATATAGGCACTTCTGATTTAGAGCTCGCTGATAATGTATCTAACATTAACTTAAGGCAGCTTAAAACCTCACTCACGTCTGAATTTTGGTTTAATATCTACATGAGTTTTAATGCTTCGTAGTCGTAAACAGCATTCATTGAGTCTCTAAAAAATCATGTCTTTGCTGTTCCAGTACTTTGCGCCCTAAATGTCTACCCAAAAGGCTTTAACCTTGGATTTCCTCTTTCTTGTTGCATAAAGTTAATGCTAAAAAAGGTTAGTTAGGTGTCTTAGGTGTCTTAAAGACAAATATAAACAGTTGTGTGCAGAATTAAAAGCGGAAGTTTTAGATTTGAGCCGATAACACCCATCGAGGTTTTAAAGGAAATTGGTTCTCTACAAAATAGCAAGTCCTGTGGAATTGATGATATCTCCAACATTCTACTTAAAAACATTGGCTGCTATGTTATGGCATACTTTCATTCATTTTTAACCGCTGCATCTTTGAGGGAGTTTTTCCGGAAGAGCTGAAGTGCGCTGATGTTATAACGCTCTACAAAAGGGTTCTGCATTGCAAATGTGTAACTACAGGCCGATTTCTCTACTTCCAGCTATTAGCAAAGTTTTTGAGAAGCTCGTCCAGAATAGACTCGTAAGCTTCCTAGATAGAAACACTTTTTTTTATAAAGCATAGTTCGGCTTCCAAAAGGGCTAATCTACAGAGGACGCACTTCTTCTCTTTTGGGACCTGGATGGCAAGAAGTGTACGGCTGGCTTATTTATCGATATCGAAGCTTTTGATATGGTAAATCATCATATCCTTCGAAAACAAATTGAAAATGCAGGAATTCGCGGCTTTATGCTTAATTGGTTAAGTTCATATCTTAAAGGTAGATCTCAAAGGGTGATGATTGATAATGTAAGGAGCAATCTTTCATTTCTCAACTTAAGTGTGCCGCTAGGTTCCGTTTTAGGTCCAATTTTCTTTCTGATATACATCAACTCACTTTTCAAACAGTATTTTAAAGGCTTTCCAACTGCTTTTGCAGATGATGTGGTTTTTTTTTGGTTTGAGCAGTTATCTCGATGTGATTTTTGATATCAATTGGGATCTCAGTCTCTTAAGAATTTGGTTTGCTAAGCACAATCGAGTAATGAGCTCCAAAACTAAGTAAATGTTTTTTAATTTGTCGCCAATTCCTGATTTCAATGTAAATGTCAACTTTCACGCGCCTGAGTGTCAAAGGTTTTCTGGTTTTTCATCAGGTTTTTCTGGTCAATCTTAAAATTCTTGCCTTAATTGTAGTGATAAGTGTTTTTCGATCGATATTATTAACGAATTTAAGTATCTGGGTCTAACCTTAGACTTCAGATTAAGTTTCGCAAATCATGTTGGAGCCTTAATGAGTTACTTTCGTTTTACCTTGAGGCATTTTTTTATCTTAATAATATCTGCTCAAAACTTATTAAAGACTATATATTATGGTATTTTTCACTCCAAACTATAGTATGGCATTACTTGCTTGGGAGGTGCGTTCAAAAACAAAATTCAACCACTCTTGGTTTTACAGAAATATATGATTCGTAGATTACTGCGCAAGCCTAGCAGATATCACACATACCCATTGTTTTGTACATTACAAATTCTTTATGTTTGTCATTTGTATTGTTTTAAAGTATTAAAGACATTTTTTATGAAGTCTGGTAATCGAAACTATCGACTGATTTCGAGTTATAATTAACAAGGAAACTCTTCCTGCTCAGTTAATGTTCCTAGCTTCCGCACCACTACTTATCGCAACTTTTATTATGTTTCGTCAACCCACCTATTTAATAAACTTCCAGTATCGTACAGGTCGTACAGGTCCACCGTTTTCGGCAGACACCTTGACGAGTGCGTTATTTCAAAGGGCTTTCAACCGGCTTTTTCAACCGGCTTTAGGCGGCTGAGAGGTGCGACGAACTAAGCTCTGCCAAGCTTGATTCCAGTGGTGGCGTGAGCATACAACAAACCGTGCCGAAGGGTGTTAGGCTGAGGGCTAAATCAGTCAAGTGCCCTTGGCAAGGCCTTGGCACTTGAAGGAAACCCGGCTCTGTTGCGGATGGACGTTTTCCTTACCGGTCTACTCGTGGGACCAAACATGAACTTTTTAAACACAAGTTCTAACGAAAAAACTACTGAGGCTTGCCCTCAAAGGCTCATCTGATTCTGGGTATCTTAGATTAGGGTGATGATAAGGGTAGGATTGGAACTGGAGACTCCTGAAGGCTCAACTTTCTTCAGGTATTCTCCAGCACTGCCTTACCAATCCTTATTTGCCACCTCCAACCTTTATGGACGGGGGCTGGCATCAGACGGGTGTCAAACTCCTTGTATGTAGTAATGAGACCTCTGCTGACTACATCAAGTCCGCGGTCTTAGAGGTCGGCACTGTGTGGCCTGGTGCTAAGGGCCGTCCAGAAAGCCGAGATACCTGTCAGACCGAGAGCTTGAGTCTGGATCCCTCCATGCCCTAGTGATCCGAAGGACATTCTCCGACTCATAGGAGTACAGAACCCCAAACTTCCGACAAATAATAGGAAGGTCTTTAAAGCTGAAGACCCAACTGATGCCGGGCGATTAGTTTCACTACTACTGAGCCCGGAATCTATTGCCCCCTTGGCTGCAAAGGGGTTCAAGTTATTTTATGGGCTGGAGACTCTACACATGAAGGTGAACGAGAGGGACGGCAAGTCGGTTTCTGGCCCAGCTGTAGAATCGGCTGGCCCGTCCCTAGGAAAGCTTCCGGAAAAGCAGGTTGGTGGTGAACAATCATCTGATTTGGAGGATTGCGACACCACAGTTGTGGAGAAATCTATACCAACAAGCAATGATGCTTCGGTTGGTACAGATCAATCTACACCATTCCAAAGCAGCCTCTGCTTTTCTGTTGCTCCGCCTTAAAGAAGGTGGCGAAGGCATCGCCCTCATCCAGTGGCCCTGGGTTCTTGATGATCACACAGTTGCTGGACTGAGGGTAAGAGACTATGAGCCTTTCTATGCAAAAGTAACAGGTAAAACCAGGGCCCTTTTTCTTGCAAGGAAAAGCCTTAAAATTTTTCTTATACCCAATTTCAGCGATGCGGACTTTGTTTGCGTCAACATAGAACGCGGGAAAGAGAAACCCATCAGGGTAGCATCGGCATATATGCCCTAGGAAGCGACAGAACCTAGACCAGCGGAGATCAGCCGCAACACAATTAGCCGGGCCGAGAGGGATGGACATCCTCTTGTGATCGGCTGTGATGCCAATGCGCACTATACTGCCTGGGGCAGCAGTGACACAAATGATCGGGGTGAGTTACTTTTCGACTATACTAGTCGAAACTCCCCTTTAAATTCCCCTAGCTTAAATATTAACAACTGGATGGTATCAAGTGATGAATCATTCTCCGATCATCTCTTCATACAGTTCGGTATTAACTTCAAACTTGCCGAAAAGTCTGTCTACAGAAACCCAAGAAGAACCGACTGGGAATCCTACAACACAAAGTTGAAAAATCATCTAGAAAACCTTACTTTTACTCAGCCGCAACCACCATCGGAACTAGACCTGATGGTGGGTAGGCTTACGTAGGCAATGAACCTAGCTCTCCACAAAGCCTGCCCTATAAGCAGACACAGAAATGGAGGCAAGCCCCTATGGTGGAACGCTGAAATAAGCAGGCTTCGAAGAGAGAGCAGAAAACTCTAAAATCATGCGAAACGCTCTAGGGACCCAGATGACTGGGACCTGTATAAAATCAGAACCAGAAAATACAAGACAAAGATCAGGAAATCGCAACGTTCCTCTTGGCATTTTTCCTGTGAAAATATAGAAAAAACTAGTGATTCATTTCGGATCAGGAAAGTTCTATCCAACTCTCCAGTCACTCCTAGCTACATTAAAAAGCCAGATGGAAACTGGACCATGTCCAGTAAGGAAACTTTGGATCTGCTCATGGATTCCCACTTTCCTGGCAGAAAAGCAGAGACAATGTACTCTAAAATAAACTACGATAGAGTTCAATACAATGTACCCGAGGATTTTGTCACACCCATGAAGGTACAGTGGGCAGTGCATAGCTTCCTTCCGCACAAATCACCTGGACTCGATGGCATACTACCGGTGGAGCTCCAACAAGGTCTCGTAATACTGAGTCCTTGGCTCCTGACTATTTTTAGGAGTTGCTTAAGCCTTTGCTTTACACCCAATTTCCTCATCCTGGAGGAAAGCCAAAGTGGTGTTCATACCAAAAGCTGGTAAGATCTCCCATGCAACTCATAAAGACTTTCGTCCAATCAGCCTATTACAGAAGCTATTACAGCTGCACTCCTCAAGCTGAATGTTGACAACTATCTCTGCAATTGGAGCGATGAAAAGCTTAAAAGTAGGCTCGTCCATGGCGAATTGGGGAGTTGTCTAGCCAACGGGTCCTTGTGCACAGGCACAGCCTTGAAGTCATAGCTTATGCTGATATTGCGATAGCGGTAACAGGCAAGTTTCTCCCCACTATTAGGGATTTAATGCAATTTGCTCTCAACAAATTAGCTAGGTGGACGGATAGTGTCGGTTTTGGAGTTAACCCGGCAAAGACTGAACTAGTACTGTTCACTAGAAAATATAAAATACCTCCCATAACTCCACCAACACTGAAAGGCGTTAAACTGTCACTTGCAGCTCACGCTTAATACCTGGAGGATATATTGGATAATAAACTCAGTTGGAAACTGAATATACAAGACCGTGCAATGAAGGCCTCTATTGCCCTGTACTCCGGCAGGAAAATCCTGGGCCCAAACTGGGGACTCCAACCCAGGATTGTGCACTGGATATACACGGCAGTCGTTAGGCCCATACTTATGTACGGAGTACAAGTCTGGTGGAAGGCACTAGACAAGAGTAGCAATATTGCTATACTACAGAAAGTTCAAAGACTATCCAGTCTTTACATCATGGGTGCCCTTAGAGCAACCCCCTCGGCTGAGCTTGACATAATGCTCCATCTTCTTCGCCTTGACATCTTCCGCAAAGTGATGGCAGCACAAGCAGCACTTAGGCTTAGGGAATACTTGCAATTCTCTCGTGACAACATGGGACATGCTAGCATCCTGAATGGCCACGACACCATGCTTCGTAACTCGGAGTATGTTGCCCCATACCTCGACTTCAATGTCAAATTCAAGACAAAATTTCCAAGCAGAACCGCTTGGGAGTTAGGTGAAGTCTTAAGTGCATCTGCAATAGAAATCTACACAGACGGATCGAAAACAGCACTTGGAGTGGGATCAGGAGTCTTTTCCAGTACTCTTGACCTATGTATCTCCGAGTGCCAGCCGGATCACTGTAGTGTTTTTTAGGCAGAAATTACAGCTGTTCATGAAGCCATGGCCTGGCTTTCAATTAACTCAATAGACTGAAGCACTATTGTTTTTTATATAGACAGCCAAGCTGCAATAAATGGCCTTTTGGCCTTTGAATCGCCAACGATACGATCCAAGTTGGTAAAGAAATGCCGCGAATCTCTTAACGAGATTGCTGTCAGGTGCGACGTATCCCTGTGCTGGTGGCCTTACTGCTGTTCCAGGCCACAGGGATATTCCAGGCAACTGCAGAGCCGACGAACTAACGTAGGCGCTAATGCTAATCCGATTCATACAATAGAACTGGCAGTACCCATAAACTCGATAAAGTTTCACCTGGACATTGAAGCCATCACAATGGCAAACAATAGGTGGAATAACGTCAGCACATGTCTCTCTTCCAAACAAATCTGGCCAGAGCTCGATCGCAGGAAAACAAAGAGACTCATATCCTTCAATAGGACGAATCTTAGAAATACAATTGGGGCCCTCATAGGCCACTGTCTGGTAGGGCGACATGCCAGAAGACTTGGTGCTCCCTTCAACATGCAGGGATGAGGAAGAAGAAGAGACCATGGCTCATCTTCTGTGCAACTGTCCCGCCCTATCGACATTGAGAAGAAAAACTTTAGGTAAATACTTCTTTGATGATCTAAATGATCTAGCGCGACTCGATTTCAAGAGGCTAATGAACTTTATCTCCGGGTCAAACTGGCTAAAAGCCTAACTGTGCGTTTAGCCAGCACACAACCCATCCCTACTCCACATGGAAACTCTATGTGGGCGAGGGAGCACCCACAAATTTTCCACAATTACAAAAGAGAGCGACAAATTTTCCCCACCACGCCTCCCCAAGGTTTCCCCAACAGGACCGGCCTTGTAAGGGCTCATACCAATTCAGTTGCCCTCACCTCTCCGCTCTTGTGGGAACACTCGTACGCATTCCCCCTGGTACGGGTTCATACCGCTTCGGTTACCAATACCTCTACCATTCCCCGGTTCGAGTTCACACCGCTTCAGTTACCCCTACCACATCACATTCCCCCCTCCCAAGGTTAATTCTGACTTGACTTACCTGAGGTATGGGTTTGCACCGAAACGGTTACCCTACTTCAGCGTCTGAACGAAGAATCATCCTCCGGAAACGGTCTTTACCGAAATCGGTTACTCCACCAGCACTTTCCAATCCTTAAGGCTAACTCTCACTTAGGGGCAATAGCAAACCAAAGATCTTAATCTAGTTAACCTCGACGCAAGGAAAAGATTCCCTATTTGTCCCTCACACCACACGGAACGTATAAAGAAGAACTCCTACAGTAATTGCCATATACCGCTTCGGTTACCCTCACCTCTCCACCCCCACGGGATCACCAGCACATAATTCTCACTGGTACGGGCTTGTACTGCTTCGGTTACCCCCACCTTCCTAAATTCTTACGCAAGTTGCCTGTAGTACGGGCTTACACCGAAGAAGGTTACCCTACATCAGCTTACTGCCTGAGAATTCCCCCCTGCAAGGTTTCCCACCGAATCGTTAACCCCTGCATCTTCCCATCCCCGAGGATAATTCTTAGCAGAGAAGCAACAGGTTCGGACTTATACCAAAATCGGTTGCCCTTCCGGGCTCTCCTATAGGAACTATTCCCCACTAACCCACCCCCCTCCTCGACCTCAAGCAGCAGTACAACTTCTAGGTCCCGAAGCAGTACAAGTGTAAAAATTTTCAAAAAATTCAAAAGTTTTAGTTTTGTTTTACTTAACAGTCTTACAGTTTTGAACACTCTGGAGGTAGTTGCACATTTAGACCGATTGTGATGCTAGACCGAGGAGATGCTAAATGTCAAATTTCAGCCTTTTAAACGTCTTACAGTTTTGAAAACTCTGGAGGTAGTTGCACATTTAGACCGATTGCGGGCGTGTCTTTGGGCGGATTTCAAAAATGTTTACACTTTTACTGCTTCGCACTATAGACGCATAACGTGGACCTTACCTACGAAGTTTCAGCACCCTAGCTCAAAATTTAAGGCCTTAAAACATGTGACATACAGACGTACGGACGGACCGACGGACATGGCTCATTCGATTCAGAATTCGGCCTCGATCATATGCCCTTAAGGTCTTGGGGGTGTACCATTATTATTTCACCGTGTTACAAACTATGTGACAAACTTAATAAACCTTCTATCCTATGGGATGAGGTAGACCCCCAGACCTTAAGGGCATATGATTGTGACCGAATTCTGAATCGAATGAGCCATGTCCGTCCGTCCGTATGTCACATGTTTTAAGGCCTTAAATTTTAAGGTAGGGTGCTGAAACTTCGAACGTAAGGTCCAAGTCATGCGAAGCAGTACAAGTGTAAACATTTTTGAAATCCGCCCAAAGACACGCCCACAATCGGTCTAAATGTGCAACTACCTCCAGAGTTTTCAAAACTGTAAGACGTTTAAAAGGCTGAAATTTGACATTTAGCATCTCCTAATGAATGTAAGACACAAAAAAGAAATTAAATTGGTAAACCTCCTCTAGTGGGCGTGGCATCTATTTTAAGGGTAAGTTTTCAAATGCAGTTTGCTCAATATTTTTGCTTGAAATTGAAAAAAATTTTCTTAAATTTTTGTATAGAAAATGCTTAGTTCCACATTTTGCTCTTACAAGACTTTGGGCCTTGTAAAGTAACTTTTATAAAGTAAATTCAATATTTTTGAAAAATCGACCCCTTAAAGGGGGAGTGGCTTAAAACTTTATACGAACGAAATCTGGACTGAGGTCTCGTTTACCTTACGTGCTACTTTTTTTGTTTCATGCTTTCCTAAATCAGGCTCAAGGCCCGTCGAAATTAAGTTTTTCTGAAAAATTTTAGGTTTTTCTTCAATTCTGCTTCCAAATGTGGGCGTGGCCCATAGTCTCATAGGAACAAAATGTGGAACTAAGCGTTTTCTACATAAAATATGAAGTAAATTTTTTTTTTAATTTCAAGTAAAACTATTGAGTAAACTGAGTAAACCAGATATTGAAAATTTACCCTTAAAAAAGATGCCACGTCCACTAGAGGAGGTTAACCAACTAAATTTGTCTTTTTCGTGTCTTACATTCATTAGGAGATGCTAAATGTCAAATTTCAGCCTTTTAGAACGTCTTACAGTTTTGGAAACTCTGGAAGTAGTTGCGCATATATAGCGATTGTGGGCGAGTCTTTGGGCGGATTTCAATTTAATCCAAATTTTTATTCTTGTACTGCTTCGCATGAATTGTTCATTACGTACGAAGTTTCAGCACCCTCGCTCAAAATTTAAGGCCTTTAAACATGTGACATACAGACGGACCGACGGACGGACGGACATCGCTCATTCGATTAAGAATTCGGTCTCGATCATATGCCCTTAAGGTCTTGGGGGTCTACCATTATTATTTCACCGTGTTACAAACTATGTGACAAACTTAATATACCTCCTATCCTATGGAATGGGGTATAAAAGGGTTTTAACATTTGCTGCTTAAATGAACAAAGCCTAAATAATAAAATAGATGAGTTGCGTGATTTGTATTTGTTCGTATTTGTTCAGTGATAGTATGGTAGATCTAGTTTGTGTCGCGGAAACCTGGATTGATCCAGAGGTGCGCTCCAATCTGTTCAATTTGAAAAACATGAGACTTGTATCTGGTAATAGATATCGTTAACGTGGGGGGAGGTGTAGTTGTATACATTATAAAAACAGACAAAGTTCATGTTGTGAAAAAGTCCTTACCCACCGACTTAGTTGAATATGACTTTCTAGAGGTCACAGGCGCAAATGATAAATTCTTACTTGGTTGTAACGGGTGATTTTTTAGCTGGTTTGGTTTTGGCAATACTGGTTTTGACAGCTGACGTGTGTTTAGTACCTTGTGTCACTGTCAAACAGCTTCAGTTTGGTTTGCAATTTAACCATGGATCGTCTTACAAATGAACAACGCTTGCAAATTATTGAATTTTACTATCAAAATTCGTGCTCGGTTCGAAATGTTCATCGCGAAACAATGGCGCAGTTGCGAGGCGAGTTTGGTGAACATTTAATTTTACGTTTCGGGCCGGTCAATTGGCCGCCTAGATCGTGCGATTTGACACCATTAGATTATTTTTTGTGGGGGTATGTCAAGGCTTATGTCTATAGGGACAAGCCCGCTTCGATTGACGCACTGGAAGCCAACATCCATGCATTCATTCGTGAAAGAGTATGCCAAAATTGGACTCAGCGGATGGGCTACCTGAGATGCAGCCGCGGTCAACATTTGCATGAAATTATCTTTAAACATTAAATTGCAAGGTTCAAACTATCGATTATAGTAGTGATAAATAAATATTTCATTAATTTTTTCGAATTTTTTGTGTTTTTTTTTTTAAATAGTTCTCAACCTCTTAAAAAATCACCCGTTATATACATGGCTCCTGATATTGCCAAGTATACACTACTTAGAGATGTCTTAGAGGAATTATCCCCGGTTTACTTCAAATTAATTATATGTGAAGATATTAACTTAAACATTCTGGGGTCTCTTGGTCACAATTAATGCGTTTTCGACATCTGATAGTAATATGTTTTTTTTAAAAGCTATCAATTCTCTCACGTTAATCTGGAAGCGCTTTTCCAAGATTGTCAAAACCTGAACTGACTCCCCGTCTACCAAACGAATGACCGAAGTTCCCAAATTGAGGTTTTCAACGGTCATGTTTTGGAGCTACTCCACAAGCATGTCCCTGTAAAATTGAGAAGGGGGAAGAGTTCCGAATCGCCTTGGTTCACAGAAGCTTGTAACCTTGTAAAAGGTCGCAACTACCTGTATGCTACGTGGAGACGGTATAAATGTCCTGGGATGCTAAGAGAATTAAAATTGAAACGCAACGCCATAACAGCTTTAATACGGAAAAACAAAAAAGTCTAATTTAGAAATAAATTCGATCCAATTTGCTCGAGCACTGAGTTCTGGAAGAAAGTACGTTCTCTTTGGCTGACATCGTATAGGCCACTGCTTCCGGCCAACATTGACTTGAATGAACTCAATACCGAATTTATTTCATCGGGCAATACCAGCAGCTCAACGAGTCTTCGTGTTCCCGTCATAAGTAAAAGATATGAAGGGTTGCTCTCTTTGTCTTGTGTTGATGTTACACTGTTGGAAAAACAATCCTTGACATAAAATCTAATGCCGTAGGATCCGACGAAATTGAACCCAAGTTCATAAAAATTTTTTTACCCGTCCTACTTGGCATATCACTCACATTTTTAACACTATTTTGTGTTACAAATGTGAGCCAAAGTGTTTCCTCATTTAAAGCCTTCCACTTCAAGCTCAAGTGCTGAGTATCGACCCATTGCCATCCTACCATTCCTAAGCGAAGCCTTCGAAATTTTAGTAAGCCAAAAAAATAAAGTTTCATAAACGTTAAAAAAAAACTAATTACACCGTGCCAATCTGGGTTTCAAGCCAAACATAGCTGCACAACTGCTTTGCTGAAGACTTGTGAAGATATCCGATCGGGTATTGATAAAAAATTGCTTGCTGTATTAGTGTTCCAAGATTTCTCGAAAGCTTTCGACAGCGTTATCCACAGTATTTTATTTGGAAAGCTAAAAACTCAGTTTTTTTTTGATATATCTTTGTGTAATCGAGTTGCGTCTTATCTTTGTAGTCGTTTACAGTATGTCGCTTATGATAGTAGATATTCGACTTGTCTCGGTGTTCCCTCAGGTGTAATATTCACACATATGGAGTCAAAAAGAAAGTTGAAGCTTGCTTTTAATAGTTTTGCAAGATATATTTTTGGCAACAGATTCTAGCACATTTCTTCCTACTCCAAACAGATCACCGGTCTTTCGATAGAAACCTACATACATAGAATATAGATCATTAACGTTTTTACATAAGCTAATAACAACGAGAGACCCTTGTAGAGGGACCCCCTTGTAGAACCTGCAGGGTCGGGTTTAAGAATAGCCTTGAGGTAAGGTATGCCTGTCGTAAGAGCCGACTAAAATCCATTGGAGGAAGTTATCTTCAGGCATAAGTGATGCTGTCCAGGAGTATAAACTCCTTGTGGGGCCACCCTTGGCAGTAAAGTTATAACTGAAAAAGATGAACCCGAAGGTTTAAATAAAATCCAGCAGCGTCTGATACATATTGTGCGGCTCGTAGGTCAGCGTCTGATCCCAGAGGGTCGGCTGAATTTCAAATAACCGAAATCCAGGAGCGTCTGTCTCGGGACGAGCGGCTTCCTGGTCGGCGTCTGTTGCCCGGGTTAGGATCGAAACCTGGTTAGCTGAAAGCTGGCAGCTAGGTATAAAATGCACCCCCTCCCCCCAACTATGAAAAGAAAACGAAAACAGCCTCGGATATTTGCTGATCCTGGTAATCCAGGGCACCCTTTGGAGCTAGGCCTGAGGGGTGTCAGCATGCGAGCGCTTGGTGGTCGGAAGGTCCCGTTCGGCATCCGACCGGGTCTTACCCGAAGAAGTTACGAACAGCCCGTCAATGGTGCCGCTATCTATTACGGGAAGCGGAGGGGGATAGCGCCAAGTCAAAATGAGGGCTTAGGTGGAAACTCTACAAATCGACAACGGCACCAACTCAAAATTGGTACGTGGAATGTCTCGTCGCTAACGAGGAAGGAACTTGAACTGGTTAAGGAGGCCAAAAAGTATCAGCTCGATGCATCGATGCAACTGGCATCTCCTCAACTAAGTGGAAGGGTTCTGGAACCAAAGACTTCGATGGTGTGTAGAAGATCTTCTGGTCTGGCGTCCCAAATCACACGACTGCACAGGTGGGTGTGGGGATACTCACAAGCCCCCGGTTGACAGAAAATGTATTCGATGTCATTCCGTTAAGGAGAAGGATTCTGATCTTAAAGCTTAAGCTTGAACGATCGACTCTGGCTCTGGTTCAGGTTTATGCACCAAATCGAGAGTCAGAGTATGAGTCCTTTTTGAACGAAGTTGATGCTGCCCTGGACAGAGTGGCAGAAATGGACTTCTTTCTCCTGATGGGTGACTTCAATGCACATGTGGGTACGGACGATAGTACTTGGAGGAGTGAACGGCTTCAAAACAGGAACGGAGGGAAGCTGTTGGACTTTTGCTGTGCATATGGCTTGTCCATCATGAACACCTTTTTCCCACACAAAGACATTCACAAATACACATGGTACACATGGTAGCACAGTTTAAATCAGAGGTCACTGATTGATTTCTTTGTTGTACCATCGTGTGTTCAAAGAGCTGAGTTGTCAACTGATCACCACTTAGTGCTGTGTAAATTGTTTTTCAGTGACAGTATTCCTTTGCCACCCAGGCAAAAACCAAGACTGGTGACCCGCATACGGTGAAAAGGATTGCAGGATGCTGACTCTGATTTCAGAGAGCGCTTTGCACAGCATGTTTCGGAGAAGTTTGACCAAATTCCAACTGACCTTTTGAATGTAGAGGGGGAATGGCAGCTCTTTTTATCGGCGGTCATTGCCTCTTTGTAAGGTGAAGCTGCTTGTGGTAGCGGCTGGTGGTGAGAAAAGAACTGCTTGGTTTAAAACGCCTGGAGTTCAAGGAGCCATCAGAGAGAAGAAGAGAGCCTACATTGCGTGGATTCAATGTAGAAACTCAATTTCTCGAGCCCGGTACAATGAGGCGCGAATGACTTGCAGCCAAGTTGGAGCACGATATCAGGTCTGCAAACAAGATATTTTGGCAGACCATTCGCCGGCTCAGATTAAGGAAGTTGAATATCATGCAAGGGGTTAAATATAAGGACGGTACACTTCTTTCAAATGAGAGCGATGTCTTGCGCAGATGGAGATAGCACTTTTCGGCGTTGCTCAACCCCCAAGAGGGCACTGATGATGGCACTCCCACTGTTGACGAGATAAGGGCGGAGAATAGTCCCACAGTAGACGAAGTCACTAAAGCGATTAAATCTTTAAAAGTTGGCAAGTCTGCTGGAGTTGATGAAATCCGACCAGAAATGCTCAAGGAAATGGTTGAAGAGGATGTTAAATGGCTAACACGTGTCATAAAGGTGGCCTGGGATAGCGGGAAGGCACCTAGTGATTGGCAAACGGGAGTTATAGTGCCAATTTTCAAAAAAGGGAACAGGAGAGATTGCACCAACTATAGGGGCATATCTCTCTTGAGTCTTCCGGGAAAAGTATTCGCGAAGGTGTTGAAAACGCGTTCCAGAGCTGTAATCGAGCCTTTGTTACGGTAAGAACAGTGCGGCTTTCGGCCTGGCAGAAGCACAACCGACCAGCTTTTTACTCTGAAGGTTACTCTTGAGAAGGCCTGGGAATATGCCAAACCGGTCTATGCGTATTTTGTAGATCTGGAAAAGGCGTATGACCGAGTCCCTCGGGATACACTGTGGAGAGTTTTGGAGGACTATGCGCTGAGTGGGCTTCTACTGAGAGCCATCTAATCTTTGCATTGAAACCGCAGAAGCTGTGTACGGATAAATGGCGTCAAATCCCGTCCTTTTGATGTGCGCGTTGGACTTCGCCAGAGCTGTGTTCTATCGCCGCTCCTTTTCATAGCATATATGGACTGTATAGTGAAGCGCAGTCTTGGCCAGCAATGTTTCGAATTGGCTGGCATCAGGATGAGCCATCTGCTTTTCGTAGATGATTTGGCCATCCTTGCATCATCCAAAGAGGAACTTCAACGAGCACTGGATAGGTTTGCAGCCGTCTGTGGTGATGCTGGAATGAAAGTAAACGTGAACGAATCGGAAGTGATGGTTGTTTCCCGAACTCCTGTGCAGTGTACCCTGCACATAAATGGAGTTCCATTAAAACAGGTGGAGAAGTTTAAGTATCTCGAGGTCTTTTTCACGAAAGATGGAAGGAGTGATACTGAGTTGTCGTGTGGAATTGGCCAAGCTGGAGCAATAGTAAAGGAAAGCTGAGCTTGGAGTGAAAACAATGATCTCAGTTTTTAATTCAGTGTTCGTTCTGACCCTCATCTATGGTCATGAAATTTGGGTAATGACCGTAAGAATTAGATCGCGGTTACAAGCTGCCGAAATGAGATTCCTGAGGTGCGTTGCTGGTGTAAGGGATAGAGTGAGAAACGTCAGTATTCGTGGGAATCTCAAAGTTGAGCAGCTACTTCTCCGAGTGGAGCGATCGATTCTTCGATGGTTTGGACACGTTGTTCGCATGCCCCATGATAGACTTTCTAGACAGGTAATGCTAACCGAGATGCGAGCGCGTCGCCCCGCTGGTAGGCCAAGAAACAGGTGGTGGGATCAGGTAAAGAACCTCTCTGAGTTCCGCCTGGGGATTGCGCCGGAGTCTCTTGAGTTGGTGGCGGAGGATCGAGAAAGATGAAAGGACCATTTAGCCACCCTCGCTCCGCGACCCTTTTAAAGGATAAGCGGCATCCGAAAATGATGATGATGCTGATGATGATGATGACAACGAGAGAACCCTTTCTCTATTTTTTTGACCTATTTAAATTTGCCAGAAATCAACGGACACTACAACTCATTGTACCAAGACACAATTACGGTAACACCTCGAGACAATTCTGTGTACATGCTATTCAGCATTGGAATGCTCTACCCGTCGATGTTGAGCGCCTAAACAATACACACGCATTTAAAAATAAGGTTTTTAAATACTATGTTGTGAATCACCCTTAGTAATTTTGGTATTCTCTTCTTCCTTTTCTTCTTTTTTGTTCTATTTCTTTTTCCTCCCTTTTACCTGCTTAACTTTTCATACGCATGCATTATAAACAACATATTATTATTGTTTACTGTTATTATTTGTTATTAGTTTAAGTTATTCGTTTAAAATTGTTATAGTATCTACTAATTAAAAATTGTCAAACGAATTTATAATACATACATTTAAGCTTACCCATTTTCTAAAAGATGTTACAGTATCTTACTTGAGTTGAGAATTGGTTGAATAATACATGCACATACTATATTTTTCAGCACATACATGAAAAATATACATGAAAGTTAGAAAATGCTAATATCTAGCATTTATATTAACTTTTGTCATATAAATATACCCGACACAGGGTATATTAAGTTTGATGTATAGTTTGTAATGCAGTGAAAAATCACCGTAGACCCCTAAGACCTTTTAAAGATATGAATGGGACCGACAGGAGAATCGATAAAGAACGTCTACGAATGTAGAACGTCTTACAGTTTTGAAATCTCTGGAGGTTGTTGCACATTTAAGTCTTAGTCTTTTGGGCGTATTTAAAAATTTAAATTTTTAAAACAAATTACATTTGTTCTGTTTCGCATGACGTGGACCTTACGTCCGAAATTCCAGAAATCCAGCTCAAAATTTAAGGCCTAAAAGCATGTTAAAACTGGTGGACGGACGGACATGGCTTAGTCGATTCAGAATTCGGTCTTGATCATTAAGCCTTTAAGGTCTTGGGGGTCTACCGTTATTATTTCACTGTATTACAAACTATGTGACAAACTTAATATACCTCTTATCCTATGCGATGGGGTATAACAAGTGAGTAAGTGCAAGAGTTTGTCTGTGGCAAACTTCTTTATACCCGACCCTATACACCATGTAACACCAAATCTTAAAGTTTCTTGGCCCGAATTCATTTATTATTTGTATAGGCCACGCCCCAAACAGTGGGCATGTGCTTAAAATTAATATCAATTAATTGTAATTTCGTTAGAATCAAGAGAAAATACGGTATAAGCGAAAATTTTTTTTAGAAAAAAAATAGTTTTTTTCCTAAAAACGCCCCTGAAAAGTGGGCGGAGCTCACTCGACCGAGGGTATAATAATTTTAATGCATAGTTAGTAACATAATGAAAAAATCACCCTAGACCCTAAGGCCTTTTAGAGATATGATTGAGACCGATATGTGAACCGATTAAGCCATGTCCGTCCGTCTGTCCGTCCGTCCGTATGTGTCATGGTTTTAGGTCTTTCGAATCAGCTCGAGAGTTGAAACTTGGTATACTACTTGGTTCTTTTGTTGGACAGACGAAAATTGGCTCAATCTGTCAACGGCCACGCCAATAACGCCAACGGCACCGCCCACAATATCGAACATGTCCAGTTTTAACATGTTAGATCTTTAAAAACCTGATTTCTCGGAAAGTTGACTGCAAATTGAAAAAAAACTAGTGGGAGGGTTATATTCCGCTTAGGCGAATCGTTGGATTCCCCATCCCAATTGACCACTGTCAAGCTCCGAATTGTGTCATAAATCTTGGTTGTTAGATTTCAGTTTCATTTAACTTCAATTGTATTAAGGATTTCTCAGTTAAGAATCTTTTCCCTAGAAAGGGGCGTGGCATCCACCCCTTCTCAATAACATCGTATCTTTGTTTATATTTTTTATCAGAAGTGGTATACACGTGTTGATTGCATTTTCACATTAAAAATTTGGTTTATACTTAAATACGCCCCCAAAAGTGGGCGTAGCGGAAAATAATTCACTTGAGTTGATAGCTTACGCACATATCTGAACATTCGATAGTGCAAGTTTTTTGGATTTAAAGCAAATATATCAACTAGTGGGAGGGTTACAATCCGCTTAGGCGAATCGTTGGATACCCCATCCTAATTGACCACTTTCAAGCTCCGAATTGTGCCATAAATCTTGATTGTTAAATTTCAGTTTCTATTAACTTCAACTTTATTTAGAATTTCTCAGATAAAGAATCTTCTCCCTCAAAAAGGGGTGTGGCATTCACCCCTTTTCAATTACATATTTTTTTGTTTTCATTTTTATACCCCATCCCATAGGATAGGAGGTTTATTAAGTTTGTCTAATAATGGTAGACCCCCAAGACCTTAAGGGCATATGATCGAGACCGAATTCTGAATCGAATGAGCCATGTCCGTCCGTCCGTCCGTCCGTCTGTATGCCATATGTTTTTAGGCCTTAAATTTTGAGCTAGGGTGCTGAAACTTCGCACGTCATGCGAAGCAGTACAAGTGTAAAAATTTTTGAAATCCGCCCAAAGACACGCCCAACCTTCTAAAAGGCTGAAATTTGACATTTAGCATCTCGTAGTGAATATAAGACACAAAAAAAACAAATTTAATTGGTAAATCTCTTCTAGTGGGCGTGGCATCTATTTTAAGGATTAATTTTCAAATACAGTTTATTCAGTATTTTTGCTCGAAATTGACAAAAAATTTGCTTAATATTTTATGTAGAAAACGCTTAGTGCCAAATTTTGTTCATACAAGACTTTGGGCCACGCCCACATTTGGAGGCAGAATTGAAGAAAAACCTAAAATTTTCCAGAAAAACTTAATTTCGACTGCCCTTGAGCCTAATTTAGGAAAGCATGAAACAAAAAAGTAGCAGTTTAGGTAAACAATACTTCCGTCCAGATTTCGTTAGTATAAAGTTTTTGGCCAGGCCCCCTTTTAGGGGTCGATTTTTTAAAAATATTGAATTTGAACCAAAAAATTGAATTTTTACGTACAATTGGGTGTAACTTGGAAATATCTGTGGAAATATCTTATAATTAATAGTTTGTAATTAGGGGCGGTTGGACCACGCCCCTTCACGAAGTTTGCATTACTTATAAAATGTCAAAAAAATAACTATGCCATCAGCATTTTACAATGTGGGATAGGATGGGGTAGGATGAGGTTTTACGGACTGTAACTTCTGCGTACACACTGTAGCACTTACTCACTGGTTTATTAGAAGTGATATACACGTCTTGATTGTATTTTCAAATCAAAAATTTGGTTTATACTTAAAAACGCCCCAAAAGTGAGAGTGGAAAAATTTATTCGGTTGAGTTGATAGCTTACGTACATATCTGAGTTTTTATATCAAGTTTTTTGGATTTAAAGCAAATATATCAAATAAAAACCGTTTATTAGAATGCATATTATATATGACTACGCCTACAAGGGGGCGGTATTCGCTTTTTTCTTAGATGCCAATCAAAGTATACTTAAGCGAGGATAACGCGTACCAAAATTCAGCTTCCTACGACAACTTTGAATTTTCATGCTATTATGTAAAGTGGGCGTGTCAGTGGGCGGATTTTGGAAATTTTTACACTTGTACTGCTCCGGGACCTAGAAAGAACAGATATTAGGTTTCAAGTTCCTAGCTCAAAATTTAAGGCCTAAAACTACCGACACACGGACGGATGGACGGACGGACGGACGGATATGGCTCATTCGACTAACAATTCGGTCTCGATCATATGCCCTTAAGGTCTTGGGGGTCTACGGTGATTATTTCTCTATGTTACAAACTATGAATCAAACTTAACATACCTCCTATCCTGTGGGATGGGTTATAGTTATATGACAAATATTAAAGGTATAAATATTTGCTAAGTTTGCTCAAATTCCTAAATTATTTGTATAGGTCACGCCCCGAAAGTGGGAATTAATTATAACGCAGATATTTCAAATTTACGCTTAAATGTACGTAAAAATGCAATTTTTTAGTTCAAATTCAATATTTTTGAAAAATCGACCCCTTAAAGAGGGTGTGGCTTAAAACTTTAAATGAACGAAATGTGGAATGAAGTCTCGTTTATCTAACCTGTTTTTTTTTGTCCCAAGTTTTCCTAAATTCGGCCCAAGGCCAGTCAAAATTACGTTTTTCTGGAAAATTGCAGGTTTTTCTTCAATTCTGAATCCCAATGTGGGCGTGGTCCAAAGTCTTGTATGAAACCAGTGAGTAAGTGCTACAGTGTGTACGCAGAAGTTGCACTCCGTAAAACGGACCGTTGAATACCCCATCCTATACCACATTGTAAAAGCTGATGTTATTGTTAGTTTTTTATATTTTATAGGTAGTGCGAAATTTTAATAAATTTTATAAATTTTATAACGCAGATATTTTCAAGTTACGCTTAAATGTACGTAAAAGTGCAATTTTTTGGTTCAAATTCAATATTTTTGAAAAATCGACCCCTAAAAAGGGGTGTGGCTAAAAACTTTGTATGAACGAAATCTAGAATAAAATCCCGTTTATATAATTCGCTCATTTGTTTTTGATGCTTCCCTTAACTAGGCTTAAGGCCAGTCGAAATAACAAATTTCGATTGGCCTTAATTAATTAAAATTTTTCTTTTTCTACAATTCTACCGAAAATTTTTAGCGTTTTCTTCAATTCTGCCTCCAAATGTGGGCATGGCTCAAAATCTTGTATGAAAGAAATGTACTATGGACTATGTGTTTTCTACATAATATATTGAGTAAATTTTTTTCGTTTGGGAACAAAAATATTGAATAAAATGCATTTGAAAAATTAACCTTTAAATCAATGCCACGCTGACTAGGGGAGGTGAAGCGATAAAATTTTTATTTTGTATATCTTACAATAAACAGGAGATAATAAATACCAAATTTTAGGCTTTTAAGACGTCTTACAGCTTTGAAAGCTCTGGAGGTAGTTGCACAATCGCATCGATTGCGGGCGTGTCTGTAGGCGGTTTCGAAAAATATTTATACTTGTACTGCTTCGGATGACAATTTACACATGCACCAAATTTCAGGTTCCTAGCTTAAAATTTAAGGCCTAAAAACGTGTGACATACAGAAAGACGGACGGACGGAAGGACATGGCTCATTCGATTCAAAATTCAGTCTCGCCCTTAAGATCTTGGGGGCCTTAAGGGCCCTCCTACACTTGCCTCGCATGACGTGGACCGTACGTACGAAATTTCAGCACTCTAGATCAAAATTTAAGGCCTTAAAACATGTGACATACAGATGGACGGACGGACGGACCGACATGGCTCATTCGATTCAGAATTCGGTCTCGATCATATGCCCTTAAGGTCTTGGGGGTCTACCATTATTATTTCACCGTGTTATAAACTATGTGACAAACTTAATATACCTCCTATCCTATGGGATGGGGTATAAAAAATGTAGAACTAATTTTTTCAATTTGGAACAAAAATATTGAGTAATCGTTCCTATTGATCAAATTTAATATACCTCCTATCCCATAGGATAGGAGGTATATTAAGATTGTCACATAGTTTATAACACGGTGAAATAATAATGGTAGGCCCCCAAGATCTTTTTGTGTTTTACATTCATTAGCAGATGTTATTTATTTATTACTATTAGTAAAATTTCAGACTTTTAAAACGTCTTACAGTTTTAAAATCTAAGGAGGTAGTTGCACATTTAGACCGATTGTGGGCGTGTCTATAGGCGGATTTTAAAAATGTTTACACTTGCCTCGCATGACGTGGACCGTACGTACGAAATTTCAGCACTCTAGATCAAAATTTAAGGCCTTAAAACATGTGACATACAGACGCACGTACGGACGGACGGACATGGCTTATTCGATTCAAAATTCGATCTCGATCATATGCCCTTAAAGTCTTGGGGTAGCTACTTTAAGAGGTTGATTTTTCAAACACATTAAATTACAACCAAAAAATTGCATTTTTACGTACATTTAAGCGTAACTTGGAAATATCTGCATTATAATTGACAGTTTGTAATTAGGAGCGGTTGAAGAACACCCCTTTTCGAAGTTTGCACTACTTATAAATTGTTATACCCCATCCCATAGGATAGGAGGTATATAAAGTTTGTCACATAGTTTGTAACACGGTGAAATAATAATGGTAGACCCCCAAGACCTTAAGGGCATATGATCGAGACCGAATTCTGAATCGAATGAGCCATGTCGGTCCGTCCGTCCGTCCATCTGTATGTCACATGTTTTAAGGCCTTAAATTTTGATCTAGAGTGCTGAAATTTCGTACGTACGGTCCACGTCATGCGAGGCAAGTGTAAACATTTTTTAAATCCGCCTATAGACACGCCCACAATCGGTCTAAATGTGCAACTACCTCCTTAGATTTCAAAACTGTAAGACGTTCTAAAAGTCTGAAATTTGACATTATAGCATCTGCTAATGAATGTAAAACACAAAAAAGAAAAATTTTTTTGGTTAATCTCCTCCAGTAGGCATAGCATCTATAAGGTAACTGTTAAGGGTAACTTTTCAAATGCAGTTTACTCAATATTTTTATTCCAAATTGAAAAAATTAGTTCTACACTTTTTTTATCCCCATCCCATAGGATAGGAGGTATATTAAACTTGTCACATAGTTTATAACACGGTGAAATAATAATGGTAGGCCCCCAAGATCTTAAGGGCGAGACATGTTTTTAGGCCTTAAATTTTGAGCTATGGTGCTGAAACTTCGTACGTAATATCCACGTCTTTAACTAATTAATAAGTAATATTATACTAAATAATACTTAGTATATAATATTAATATACTAGTTTTGTATTTATATACACTAATTATACTAAAAACTTTTGAAATCCGCCCAAAGACACGCCAACAATCAGTATAAATGTGTAACTACCTCCAGAGTGTTCAAAAATGTTAGACGTTCTAAAAGGCTGAAATTATTATTGACATTAAGCATCTACTAATGAATGTAAGACACAAAAAAGATAAATTTATTTGGTAAACCTTTTCTAGTGGGCGTGGCATCTATTTTAAGGGTATATTTTCAAATGCAGTTTGCTCAATATTTTTGCTCGAAATTAAAAAAAAATTTGCTTAATACCTTATGTAGAAAACGCTTAGTTCCACATTTTGTTTATACAAGACTTTGGGTCACGCCGACATTTGGAGGCAGCATTTAAAAAAAATTTTCCAGAAAGACTTAATTTCGACAGGCTTTGAGCCTAATTTAGGAAAGCATCAAACAAAAAAAGTAGAATGTTAGGTAAACGAGACTTTAGTCCAGATTTGGGTCTGAATTTGCACTAAAAAATTGCATTTTTACGCACAATTAAGTGTAACGTGGAAAAATCTGTGGAAATGTCTTATAATTAATAGTTTGTAACCAGTGGCGGTTAGAACACGCCCCTTTCCGAAGTTTGCATTACTTATAAAATGTCAAAAAATAATTATGCTATCTGCATTTTACAATGTGGGATAGGATAGGGTATTCAAAAATACTGACTCACTGGTCTTTTGTCTAATTAAAGTCTTCTTTATGCCATGCATGATTTGACCAAAAAGCATTTTGAAATAGAATGTGAATTACAGGTAGTCTCACATTGAAGTCAATAGTGAGCGTGGCTGTGGGCTTATTTTATAATTTTCATACTTTGTCTGTAAAAAATGAGGACAAATTGCACTCCAAGCTTCAGCTTTCTAGTCCAATTTAGGAGACTTGAAAGCTTCGAACATACTGATAGACGGACGTACATGGCTTAATCAATTCATCTGTCGTCTCGACCATATCTCTTAAAGGTCTTAGGAGATATATATCTCTACGTTCGAAATTTCAGCACTCTTGATCAAAATTTAAGGCCTTAAAATATGTGACATACATACGGACGTACGGACGGACGGATATGGCTTATTCGATTCAAAATTCGATCTCGATCATATGCCCTTAAGGTCTTGTGGTAGCCACGCCTACTTTAAGAGGTCGATTTTTCAAACATATTAAATTACAACCAAAAAATTGCATTTTTACGTACATTTAAGCGTAACTTGGAAATATCTGCGTTATAATTGACAGTTTGTAATTAGGAGCGGTTGGAGAACGCCCCTTTTCGAAGTTTGCACTACTAATAAATTGTTATACCCCATTCCATAGGATAGGAGGTATATAAAGTTTGTCACATAGTTTGTAGCACCGTGAAATAATAATGGTAGACCCCCAAGACCTTTAGGGCATATGATCGAGACCGAATTCTGAATCGAATGAGCCATGTCGGTCCGTCCGTCCGTCCATCTCTATGTCACATGTTTTAAGTTTTGTCACATACATCCGCCCAAAGACACGCCCACAATCTGTCTAAATATGCAACTACCTCCAGATTTTTCAAAACTGTAAGACGTTCTAAAAAGCTGAAATTTGACATTTAGCATCTCTTAGTGAATATAAGACACAAAAAAGACAAATTTAATCGGTAAATCTCCTCTAGTGGGCGTGGCATCTATTTTAAGGGTTAATTTTCAAATGCAGTTTACTCAGTATTTTTGCTCGAAATTGAAAAAAATTTGCTTAATATTTTATGTAGAAAACGCTGAGTGCCAAATTTTGTTCATACAAGACTTTGGGCCACGCAGAATTGAAGAAAAACCTAAGATTTTCCAGAAAAACTTAATTTCGACTGCCCTTGAGCCTAATTTAGGAAAGCATGAAAGAAAAAAAGTAGCAGGTTAGGTAAACAATACTTCCGTCCAGATTTCGTTAGTATAAAGTTTTTAGCCACGCCCCCTTTTAGGGGTCGATTTTTTAAAAATATTGAATTTGAACCAAAAAATTGAATTTTTACGTACAATTGGGTGTAACTTGGAAATATCTTATAATTAATAGTTTGTAATTAGAGGCGGTTGGACCACGCCCCTTTTCGAAGTTTGCATTACTTATAAAAGCCACGCCCCCTTTTAGGGGTCGATTTTTCAAAAATATTGAATTTGAACCAAAAAATTGAATTTTTACGTACAATTGGGTGCAACTTGGAAATATCTTATAATTAATAGTTTGTAATTAGGGGCGGTTGGACCACGCCCCTTTTCGAAGTTTGCATTACTTATAATGTCAAAAAAATAACTATGCCATCAGCATTTTACAATGTGGGATAGGATGGGGTATTCAACGGTCCGTTTTACCGACTGTAACTTCTGCGTACACACTGTAGCACTTACTCACTGGTTTATTAGAAGTGATATACACGTTTTGATTGTATTTTCACATTAAAAATTTGGTTTATACTTAAAAACGCCCCCAAAAGTGAGCGTGGAAAAATTTATTCGGTTGAGTTGATAGCTTACATACATATCTGAGTGTTTATATCAAATTTTTTGGATTTAAAGCAAATATATCAAATAAAAACCGTTTATTAGAATGCATATTACATATGACTACGCCTACAAGGGGGCGGTATTCGCTTTATTCTTAGATGCCAATCAAAATATACTTAAGCGAGGATAACGCGTACCAAAATTCAGCTTCCTACGACAACTTTAAATTTTCATGCTATTATGTAAAGTGGGCGTGTCAGTGGGCGGATTTTGAAAATTTTTACACTTGTACTGCTCCGGGACCTAGAAAGAACAGATATTAGGTTTCAAGTTCCTAGCTCAAAATTTAAGGCCTAAAACTACCGACACACGGACGGATGGACGGACGGACGGACGGACGGACGGACGGATATGGCTCATTCGACTAACAATTCGGCCTCGATCATATGCCCTTAAGGTCTTGGTCTTACCCCCTAAGGGTCTACGGTGATTATTTCTCTATGTTACAAACTATGAATCAAACTTTATATACCTCCTATCCTGTGGGATGGGTTATAATTATATGACAAATATTAAAGGTATTAATATTTGCTAAGTTTGCTCAAATTCCTAAATTATTTGTATAGGTCACGCCCCAAAAGTGGGAATTAATTATAACGCAGATATTTCAAATTTACGCTTAAATGTACGTAAAAATGCAATTTTTTAGTTCAAATTAAATTTTTTTAAAAAATCGACCCCTTAAAGAGGGTGTGGCTTAAAACTTTAAATAAACGAAATCTGGAATGAAGTCTCGTTTATCTAACCTGTTATTTTTTTTGTCCCAAGTTTTCCTAAATTCGGTCCAAGGCCAGTCGAAATTACGTTTTTCTGGAAAATTTCAGGTTTTTCTTCAATTCTGAATCCCAATGTGGGCGTGGTCCTTGTAAAGTCTTGTATGTATGTACCAGTGAGTAAGTGCTACAGTGTGTACGCAGAAGTTGCAGTCCTAAAACGGACCGTTGAATACCCCATCCTATCCCACATTGTAAAAGCTGATGTTATTGTTATTTTTTTGTGTTCTATAGGTAGTGCGAAATTTTAATAAATTTTATAACGCAGATATTTTCAAGTTACGCTTAAATGTACGTAAAAGTGCATTTTTTTGGTTCAAATTCAATATTTTTGAAAAATCGACCCCTGAAAAGGGATGTGGCTAAAAACTTTGTATGAACGAAATCTAGAATAAAATCCCGTTTATATAATTCGCTCATTTGTTTTTGATGCTTCCCTTAACTAGGCTTAAGGCCAGTCGAAACTACAAATTTCGAAATTACAAATTTCGACTGGCCTTAATTAATTAAAATTTTTCTTTTTCTTCAATTCTACCGAAAATTTTTAGCTTTTTCTTCAATTCTGCCTCCAAATGTGGGCATGGCTCAAAATCTTGTATGAAAGAAATGTACTATGGACTATGTGTTTTCTACATAATATATTGAGTAAATTTTTTTCGTTTGGGAACAAAAATATTGAATAAAATGCATTTGAAAAATTAACCTTTAAATCAATGCCACGCTGACTAGGGGAGGTGAAGCGATAAAATTTTTATTTTGTATATCTTACAATAAACAGGAGATAATAAATACCAAATTTTAGGCTTTTAAGACGTCTTACAGCTTTGAAAGCTCTGGAGGTAGTTGCACAATTGCATCGATGGCGGGCGTGTCTGTAGGCGGTTTCGAAAAATATTAATACTTGTACTGCTTCGTATGACAATTAACACATGCACCAAATTTCAAGTTCCTAGCTTAAAATTTAAGGCCTAAAAACGTGTGACATACAGAAAGACGGAAGGACGGAAGGACATGGCTCATTCGATTCAAAATTCAGTCTCGCCCTTAAGATCTTGGGGGCCTACCATTATTATTTCACCGTGTTATAAACTATGTGACAAACTTAATATACCTCCTATCCTATGGGATGGGGTATAAAAAATGTAGAACTGATTTTTTCAATTTGGAACAAAAATATTGAGTAATCGTTCCTATTGATCAAACTTAATATACCTCCTATCCCATAGGATAGGATATAAAACTTAATATACCACCTATCCCATAGGATAGGAGGTATATTAGGTTTGTCACATAGTTTATAACACGGTGAAATAATAATGGTAGGCCCCCAAGATCTTTTTGTGTTTTACATTCATTAGCAGATGCTATAATGTCAAATTTCAGACTTTTAGAACGTCTTACAGTTTTGAAATCTAAAGAGGTAGTTGCACATTTAGACCGATTGTGGGCGTGTCTATAGGCGGATTTTTAAAATGTTTACACTTGCCTCGCATAACGTGGACCGTACGTACGAAATTTCAGCACTCTAGATCAAAATTTAAGGCCTTAAAACATGTGACATACAGACGCACGTACGGACGGACGGACATGGCTTATTCGATTCAAAATTCGATCTCGATCATATGCCCTTAAGGTCTTGGGGGCATATCGTTATGTGAGGCAAGTGTAAACATTTTTAAAACCCGCCTATAGACACGCCCACAATCGGTCTAAATGTGCAACTACCTCCTTAGATTTCAAAACTGTAAGACGTTCTAAAAGTCCGAAATTTGACATTATAGCATCTGCTAATGAATGTAAAACACAAAAAATAAAAATTTTTTTGGTTAATCTCCTCCAGTAGGCATAGCATCTATTAGGGTAACTGTTAAGGGTAACTTTTCAAATGCAGTTTACTCAATATTTTTGTTCCAAATTGAAAAAATTAGTTCTACATTTTTTTTATACCCCATCCCATAGGATAGGAGGTATATTAAGTTTGTCACATAGTTTATAACACGGTGAAATAATAATGGTAGGCCCCCCAAGATCTTAAGGGCGAGACATGTTTTTAGGCCTTAAATTTTGAGCTATGGTGCTGAAACTTCGTACGTAATATCCACGTCTTTAACTAATTAATAAGTAATATTATACTAAATAATACTTAGTATATTAATATTAATATACTAGTTTTGTATTAATATACACTAATTATACTAAAAATTTTTGAAATCCGCCCAAAGACACGCCAACAATCACACGTATAAATGTGTAACTACCTCCAGAGTGTTCAAAAATGTAAGACGTTCTAAAAGGCTGAAATTATTATTGACATTAAGCATCTACTAATGAATGTAAGACACAAAAAAGACAAATTTATTTGGGAAACCTTTTCTAGTGGGCGTGGCATCTATTTTAAGGGTATATTTTCAAATGCAGTTTGCTCAATATTTTTGCTCGAAATTAAAAAAAATGGGCTTAATACTTTATGTAGAAAACGCTTAGTTCCACATTTTATACAAGACTTTGGGTCACGCCGACATTTGGAGGCAGCATTTAAAAAAAATTTTCCAAAAAGACTTAATTTCGACAGGCCTTGAGCCTTATTTAGGAAAGCATCAAACAAAAAAAGTGGAAGGTTAGGTACACGAGACTTTAGTCCAGATTTGGGTCTGAATTTGCACCAAAAAGTTGCATTTTTACGTACATTTAAGTGTAACGTGGAAAAATCTGTGGAAATATCTTATAATTAATAGTTTGTAATCAGTCGCGGTTAGAATACGCCCCTTTTCGAAATTTGCATTACTTATAAAATGTCAAAAAATAATTATGCCATCTGCATTTTACAATGTGGGATAGGATAGGGTATTCAAAAATGCTGACTCACTGGTTTTTTGTCTAATTAAAGTCTTCTTTATGCCATGCATGATTTGACCAAAAAGCATTTTGAAATAAAATGTGAATTACAGGTAGTCTCACATTGAAGTCAATAGTGAGCGTGGCTGTGGGCTGATTTTATCATTTTCATACTTTGTCTGTAAAAAATGAGGACAAATTGCACTCCAAGCTTCAGCTTTCTAGTCCAATTTAGGAGACTTAAAAACTTCGAACATACTGATAGACGGACGTACATGGCTTAATCAATTCATCTGTCGTCTCGATCATATCTCTTAAAGGTCTTAGGAGATATATATCTCTACGTTCGAAATTTCAGCACTCTAGATCAAAATTTAAGGCCTTAAAACATGTGACATACAGACGGACGTACGGACGGACGGACATGGCTTATTCGATTCAAAATTCGATCTCGATCATATGCCCTTAAGGTCTTGGGGTAGCCACGCCTACTTTAAGAGGTCGATTTTTCAAACATATTAAATTACAACCAAAAAATTGCATTTTTACGTACATTTAAGCGTAACTTGGAAATATCTGCGTTATAATTGACAGTTTGTAATTAGGAGCGGTTGGAGAACGCCCCTTTTCGAAGTTTGCACTACTTATAAATTGTTATACCCCATTCCATAGGATAGGAGGTATATAAAGTTTGTCACATAGTTTGTAACACGGTGAAATAATAATGGTAGACCCCCAAGACCTTAAGGGCATATGATCGAGACCGAATTCTGAATCGAATGAGCCATGTCGGTCCGTCCGTCCGTCCATCTGTATGTCACATGTTTTTAGGCCTTAAATTTTGAGCTATGGTGCTGAAACTTCGTACGTAATGTCCACGTCTTTAACTATTTAACAAGTAATATTATACTAAATAATACTTAGTATATTAATATTAATATACTAGTTTTGTATTAATATACACTAATTACACAAAAATTTTTGAAATCCGCCCAAAGACACGCCAACAATCAGTATAAATGTGTAACTACCTCCAGAGGGTTCAAAAATGTAAGACGTTCTAAAAGGCTGAAATTATTTTTGACATTAAGCATCTACTAATGATTGTAAGACACAAAAAAGACAAATTTATTTGGTAAACCTTTTCTAGTGGACGTGGCATCTATTTTAAAGGTATATTTTCAAATGCAGTTTGCTCAATATTTTTGCTCGAAATTAAAAAAAAAATTGCTTAATACTTTATGTAGAAAACGCTTAGTTCCACATTTTATACACGACTTTGGGTCACGCCGACATTTGGAGGCAGCATTTAAGAAAAATTTTCCAGAAAGACTTAATTTCGACAGGCCTTAAGCCTAATTTAGGAAAGCATCAAACAAAAACATTAGAAGGTTAGGTAAACGAGACTTTAGTCCAGATTTGACCAAAAAAAATTGCAGCAAAAAATTGCATTTTTACGTTCATTTAAGTGTAACTTGGAAAAATCTGTGGAAATATCTTATAATTAATAGTTTGTAATCAGCGGCGGTTAGACCACGCCCCTTTTCGAAGTTTGCATTACTTATAAAATGTCAAAAAATAATTATGCCATCTGCATTTTACAATGTGGGATAGGATAGGGTATTCAAAAATAATGACTCACTGGTTTTTTGACTAATTAAAGTCTTCTGTCTAAGACTTTAATTAGTTTTTCTTAAGTCTAAGACTTTGACTAATTAAAGTCTTCTCTTATATAAGATTTCTTATTGCAAACTTATCAAAAATCTAGCTTTTATGTTGAGTTCTGTTGCAATGTTTATGCTGCAAACGTACCAGAAAATTTTACTTGTATAAGGCTTCCTGTTTCAACCTTCACAGAGGCTGTTACTTATAAAAAGGCTTCCCGTTCAACTGTTAATTATAACGGGTGATTTTTTAAGAGGTTGAGAACTTTTTTTAAAAAAAAACACAAAAAATTCGAAAAAATTAATGAAATATTTATTTGAATCGATAGTTTGAACTTTGCAATTCAATGTTTAAAGATAATTTCATGCAAATGTTGACCACGGCTGCGTCTCAGGTAGCCCATCCGCTGAGTCCAATTTTGGCATACTCTTTCACACATATCGGCCGATATCTCACGAATGAATGCATGGATGTTGGCTTCCAGTGCGTCAATCGAAGTGGGCTTGTCCCTATAGACATTAGCCTTGACATACCCCCACAAAAAATAATCTAATGGTGCCAAATCGCACGATCTAGGCGGCCAATTGACCGGCCCGAAACGTGAAATTAACTGTTCACCAAACTCGCCTCGCGATTGCGCCATTGTTTCGCGTGCTGTGTGGCATGTGGCACCGTCTTGTTGAAACCACATATCATGCAAGTCAAGAACTTCCATTTCGGGCAAAAAAAAGTTTGTTATCATCGCTCGGTAGCGTTCACCATTGACAGTAACGCTGCGATTCGCATCATCTTTGAAGAAATATGGCCCAATAATGCCGCCGGCCCATAAACCGCACCAAACAGCGCGCGATGAACATTTCGAACCGAGCACGAATTTTGATAGTAAAATTCAATAATTTGCAAGCGTTGTTCATTTGTATGACGATCCATGGTTAAATTGCAAACCAAACTGAAGCTGTTTGACAGTGACACAAGGTACTAAACACACGTCAGCTGTCAAAACCAGTGTTGCCAAAACCAAACCAGCTAAAAAATCACCCGTTATTAAGCCTTCGGTTGCAGTCATTACCAAAACTGTTGCTTGTATAAAGTTTCCTGTTGAGGGCTTTACCGAAACTGTAAATTGAATGTAGTTTACTGCCGAAATTTTTCTGTTTCAAGTATAACAAAAACTGCTAAGTACTGAGCAACAACAAAAAGCATTGTCAAAATTTTCTTATACCCGACCGAGGTTAAATAAATTCTAATGCATAGTTTGTAACACAGTGAAATAATCACCGTAGACCCTTAAGACCTTTTAGAGATGTGATCGAGGCCGACATGTAAGTCGATTAAGCCATGTCCGTCCGTCTGTCCGTCTGTACGTGTGAAGGTTTTAAGTCTTCAAAATCAAACTAGAGAGCTGAAACTTGGTACACGGCGTGGTTCTTTCGTCGCACAGACAAAGTATGAAAATTGGCTCAATCCGTCAACGGCCGTGCCCACTACTGGCGTCAATGTGAGACAACATCTATTTCATATATTTTTTCAAGATGCTTTTTGGTTAAGTTAGACAAGGCACAGGAACTTAAATTTTGGTATTGAGCAATGTTGGCCTAAGAACTTTAGCAACGCAAAAATTGGACCGCCCACAATATCGACCATGCTCACTTTTAACATATTAGATCTTTAAAAACCTGATTTTTAGAAAAGCTGACTCCAAATGAAGAAAAATTCTATTACAAATATTAAAGATATTACTATTTGCTAAGTTTGCTCCTTACAAAGATTTGAGCTCCGCCCACTTTAAAGGGACGTTTTTAGGAAGAAGTTTTTTTTTTGAATTTTTTTTTTGTGTTACATGGAATATAGGTTCGGGTGTATACAAGTTTGTCACAGACAAACTCTTGCACTTTCTCACTTGTTAAGATTATAATTGAAATTTTCTCGATAGAGGAAAAATAAGAAGACCTTGGTAACCACTGTCCACCGATGATTCGGCCGCAATTGCATAGATGAAATGCCAATTTCTTGTTTTCTGCACATTTGTGCACCCTACGCTTTGTACTGGTGTAAAGGCTACCAAAAATGAATGTTTATACCCCATCCCATAGGATAGAAATTATATTAAGTGTTTTTGATTGAAACCTTAATGGACTGTATAGGTGTAATGGTTAATTAACGACGAGAGTTCCTGGGTAAATTTAGATGACGACGATAAGGTAAATCCCTTATAATGACGATAGACCCCCAAGACCTTAAGGGCATATGATCGAGATCAACTTCTGAGTTGAATGAGCCATATCCGTCTATCCGTCCGTCCGTCCGTCTGTCTGTCTGTCCGTATGTCACCAATTTTTAGGCTTTAAATTTTGAGATAGAAAGCTGAAATTTTGTACGTAAGCTCTCTGCCATCCGAAGCAATACAAGTGTTAAACGTTTTCAAATCCGCCCACAGACACGCCATTAAAAATAAAGTCCGCAGACCGCAACTTGTAGGTGTGGCATCGATTGAAAGTGTAATCATTCAAATGCAATTTATTCAATATTTTTGTTTCAAATCGAAAATTTTTTTTTATATATAATGTAGAAAGCATTTTTTTAAATTTCTTTCATACAAAGTTTTGGGCCACGCCCACATTTGGAGGCAACGCCCATGTTTGGAGTGGCCAAAAAATATTATTCATATTAAAAAAACTAATATTAATTTTTTAATATTACGAAATTCTTGAATTTTAACCAAAAAATTACATTTTAGGCATTGAATTAAAGAGTAATTGTTCAATTGCAACTTATTCAATATTTTTGTTCCAGATCGAAAAAATTTTACTTAATATGTTATGTAGAAAATACTCTACATTTTGTTCATACAAAGTTTTGGGAATGGAATAGGAATAGGGTATACCGAAGCTATTACATACGCACTGTTGCACTTACTCACTGGTTATATACATATATACACCTATTTATTTTGGATTATCGCTTTATTTTACCATTCGAATAGACACAGACCTAATTTCATAGTGTATTTTATATGTTTGAATTTTTTGTTGATCATCCTGAATTATGAACTTTTCACCTTTGTTGAACTAAAAGATCTATGAACATATTTCATCAGTTGTTTTAGCGACCTTTCTTTTTGAATCATTTTTTATACCCGACCCAGGGTATATTAAGTTTTCTGTATAGTTTGTATCGCAGTGAAATAATCACCGCAGACCTCTAAGACCTTTTAGAGATATGCATGGGACCGACAGAACAATCGATTAAGCCATGTTCATCCATCTGTCCGTATGTTAACAACTTTTAGGCCTTAAACTTTAGGGTAGAGATCTGAAACCTTAAAATGGTGGGTTCGCTGGAAGTCCAGTCCTTCAGACCAAGTTTGAAAATTGGCTGAATCCGCCCACAGACACGCCCACTACAGGCCTATATATGCGGCCACCTCTAATTTAAAAAAATACTTTTTCCAAATTTTAGCTATGTTACAATAGTGCTAGCGCATTCATTTTAGGTATGTAACATTGCCTTGTAATTTTCTTTGAAGTAGCTAAAAAGTTTGGCCTTTTCATTGACCACGCCCACCTTTTTGAGGGATTTCAGCTTAAAATAACTGCTTTTCAATAAATATATATGAAATTTGACTACAAATTATATAACAAAAGTTGTAGATATTAGCATTTTCTAACTTTCATGTACATGTAGTATGTGCCTCCGCCACTTTTGTGGGTGTTGCGTTAAAAAAAAGTTAAACCAGTGAGTAAGTGCAACAGTGTGTACGTAGAAGTTACAGTCCATAAAACGGACCGTTGAATACCCCACCCTATCCCACATTGTAAAATGCTGATGGCATAATTATTTTTTGGCATTTTGTAAGTAATGCAAACTTTGTAAGTAAACAAACAAAAGGGGCGTGGACCGCCCCTAATTACAAACTATTGATTACAAGATATACAGGCCTGTATGTGCGACCATCTCTAGTTTAAAAAAATATATTTTGCAAATTTTAGCTATGTTACAATGGCACTAGCGCATTCATTTTTGGTACGTAACATTGCCTTATAATTGTCTTTAAGATAGCAAAAATTTTTTAGCTTTTCATTGACCACGCCCACTTTTTAAGGGATGCTAAAATCCCATTAAAATGACTGTTTTTCAATAAATATATATGAAATTTGACAAAAAATTTTATGACAAAAGCTGTAGATATTAGCATTTTCTAGCTTAAGTGTATATATTGTATGTGCCTCCGCCCACTTTTGTGGGCGTGGCGTTAAGAAAAGTGATTTTTTTAGTTAAATAGGCGAAGTTTTAGGCCGAAATGTATGCAACCACCTAGTATAAAGCATTCAGCAATACAGTTATATTTTTATATCCCGCCCACTTTTTGTAGGCGTGGCAGTTTTCTTTTTGGTATGGTCGGGTATTTTGCAATCCGTCGTAGATGGATGGATTGATTGATTGATGGATTGCATCAACAACTGCAAGACCCAGCCCTCCCGGGTGAATGGTGTACTTTTTCTTCTCATTTTACCACCTCTGGCATCGCTTTTGCGGGACGATCAAGAGTTACGAGGGAAGAAACTGCCGCCTAACGAAAGTTTATGCATGTCTTTTTGTGTGTTTCTCAACAAAGGCAATAAATTTGGAGGCGGCCAGCGATATTTTCAATGCTTTTGTAAAATCGGCCCCTAAAAGATGGCGTGGCTAAAAACTTTATATGAAAAAATCTTGAATGAAGTCTCGTTAACCTAACCTGCTATATTTTTTGTGTCATGTTTTCCTAAATTAGGCCCAAGGCTAGTCTTAA
The DNA here is from genome assembly GCA_947623515.1 of Neoascia interrupta. Classification (NCBI taxonomy): domain Eukaryota; kingdom Metazoa; phylum Arthropoda; class Insecta; order Diptera; family Syrphidae; genus Neoascia; species Neoascia interrupta. The sequence goes on along the minus strand of OX392463.1, from coordinate 100,764,950 downwards.
TTAGGGTTTTCTGGAAAAATTCAGGTTTTCCTTCAATTCTGCCTCCAAAAGTGGGAGTGGTCCAAAGTCCTGTATGAAGAAAATGTAGAACTTAGGTTTTCTACAGAAAATATTAAGCGAAATTTTTTTCAATTTGGAACAAAAATATTGAGTAAACTGCATTTGAAAAGTTACCCTTAAAATAGATACCATGCCCACTATTTTTTGGAGGAGAAAACATTTTTTTGTGTTTTACATTTATAAGGAGATGCTAAATGTCAAATTTCAGCCTTTCAGAACGTCTTACAGTTTTGAAATCTATGGAGGTAGATGCACATTTAGACCAATTGTGGGCCAGTCGGTGGGCGGATTTAAACCAGTGAGTAAGTGCCACAGTGTGTACGCAGAAGTTACAGTCCGTAAAACGGACCGTTGAATACCCCATCTTATCCCACATTGTTAAATGCTAACGGCATAGTTATTTTTTGACATTTTGTTAGTAATCCAAACTTCGAAAAGGGGCGTGGTTCAACCGCCTCTAATGGCAAACTATTAATTATAAGATATTTCCACAGATATCTCCAAGTTACACTTAAATGTACGTAAAAATGCAGTTTTTTGGTTCAAATTCAATATTCTTGAAAAATCGACCCCTAAAAGAGGGCGTGGCTAAAAACTTTATTAAAACCGAAATCTGGACTGAAGTCTCGTTTACCTAACCTGCTACTTTTTTTGTTCCATGCTTTTCATGAAATTAAGTTTTTCTGCAAAATTTTAGGCTTTTCTTCAATTCTGCCTCCAAATGGGGGCGTGGCCCAAAGCCTTGCATAAACAAAATGTTTTTTTTTTTTTTTTTTTGAATACTAGGGTGGACGGAGGCTAAAACTCCAAAATCTTTCAAAGATACCAATACGCCCACTATAGCAGCTATATAATACCGAAGTAGCCGATATTGGTTATGCCCGATTTCCACGTGCCAAAAAACCACCCATTTATGAGAGACACTATGAAACTGCCAGAACGCACTTCATAGTAGTAAATTTTCGCTCTCTCATAATACTTCTTGACTACAACTAAGTTAACTTAACAAGTAGTTTACGCTTCCGTAGTGTTTATCGCATTGGGTAGGTTGCTATCCAGTTAATGCACCTACTAAGCCGTTCATTCGTCCCGCTTCACCCTACGTCGCTATATCGAAGGGTCTAGTTCTTTGTAGTCGTCGCTCGTTGTTTACATCGTTAAGAGTCTCGTATAGAGTACGGATCATTTCATTGTTGCAATGAACATGAAGGCGAGCATTTAGCTTTCGAGCAAAGTTTGTTACTTCTTCGCTCACGGTAGCTATTCCTAAATCTCTGTGAATGTCACTATTCCTAATATACCATGGAGCATTCACAATTGCTCTTAGTGTCTTGTTTTGGAAAGTCTGCAACATAGACATGTTGCTCGGCTTGGTACAACCCCAAAGTTGTATACCGTATGTCCAGGACGGCCTTAACACCTGCCTGTATAAGAGCAGTTTGTTATTCGTCCAGACACAAATTCTGTCCAATGCTCGTTGGAGGTTTCTCGTTGACTGATTCACCTGTTGTCAGGATGGCTGTTTCGTCCGCAAACGTGGCCACGAAGGTCTCGTCATCTAGAGGTATGTCTCTTGTGTAGAGCAGGAACAGGGTCGGACCGAGGACCCTTCCCTGGGGTACGCAAGCCCAAATTTGCTTGAAACTCGAGTATTTACTACTACACCTAACACGAAAGAGTCTGCTTTCAAGATAATTTTCCAATATTTTAAACATGTCTTCCGGCAAGTTTTGCCATAGCTTATATTTCAAGCCTTCGTGCCATACCTTGTCGAAGGCTTGCCATACGTCAAGGAAAGCACTTGAACATATTTTTTTCCCTTCTAAGGCTTTTTCAATTTCATGCGTTATTCTATAGACTTGATCTATTGTGGAATGGTTAGGTCTGAAACGGAATTGATGATCCGGGATCAAGCGTCTTTCTGCACTTCTTGGTTGTAATCACTTCAGCAGAAGTTTCTCGAATACTTTCGATATTATCGGCAGAAGCGATATGGGCCTGTAAGATTTTTTTACATTTGCGCATTTCCCCGGTTTTGGTGCCATAATGACTTCAGCAACTTTCCATTGTCTTGGGACGTATAGAAGTCTAAGAGAAGCGTTTATCTTATAAAGTAGCTTGACTAATGCCTTTTTTGGTAGTTCTTTAAATATTTCGCCAGTGATCAGGTCGTAGCCCGGGCCTTATTATTTTTAAGTTTGCTTATTGTCTGTCAGAGTTCAACTAACGAAACTTTTTTCATTCTAAAGCTATTAGGTTCCGCGTTGTTGTTTAGAACGTCAGCCAACGGCGGACCGTCAAAAGGCTTGAATGATTCTTCTAAATGTTCAGCAAACAAATTCGCTTTCTTTTTGTCTTCTCTTGCCCATTCGCCGTTAGCTTTTTTTATTGGATTATAGGTTTCTTATAGGTTCCGCCGACAAGCCTTCAAGGTATTCAGTGGTCTCACGATTTTTAAGATCTTGCAACATTCCTTTCAGTTTGTTAGAGAGGTGGTTCAAGAGGGTTTTGTCTGGGGGAGCCCTCGTGGCTTGCCATCTCCTACGCGCTTTTCTCTTTTCACGAATCGATTCTTCGATTTCGAGCGGATATGTCTTACGTACATGCCCGTCGGTGCTAACAGAGTTCTTTTGGGACGAATTTTTGTTCCAAGCAGCGCTCTGAATTGCTTCAATGAATTTGTCAACTGCGGTTTCTAACTCGAAATGAGTTTTCAATGGCACATTCAAGCCAACAACCTCCTTACAGTCCTTTCTGAAGGCGTTCCAGTTCATGTTTTTGCTAGCTAATCTAGAAGCTCTTTCTATTTTCGCCAGTCTTCCACCCATCTTCAAGATTACTCCTGAGAGGTCTGAGCAAACATCATAACACTCTTCAATTCGCGTAAGGTATTTGGGGTACCCTTTAGCGATGAAAAATTCGACAAGGTCAGGCTTTTTATTCCTATCGGTTGGCCAATATGTTGGCTTACCCGTGGAGAAAAAGTCCACCCCACGCTTCATACTATTTTTGTACAGTAATCTGCCTCTTGTTGAATTGCATCGTGAACCCAAAAAGTATGCTTCGCGTTAAAGTCACCTTCAATGATAAAATTGGACCCAATGAAGTCATACATACGATCAAGATCGTCTTCCACCAGTTTATATCCTGGCGGGAAATAACAAGATGCAATGTTATAATCTAAGCAGTCAATTTTTTACAGAAACTGAACTGATCTGCATAGAGTCTAGCTCAACTTCTGTGTTCTTGAAGTGCTTTATGCAGTTCTTTATGTAGAGGGAGGATCCTCCTCTCGAATTTTGCGAAGGGTGATGTGCGTGATAGTCATTGTAACCTTTAAGTTAGGGTGTAGACCCGTTTCTAAGGTGAGTTTCCGTAATCACGCAAATATCAATATTATATTTCCGTAGAAATACTCTTAGTTCGTCTATTTTACTCAGAAGGCCGTTGCATTTCATATTCGTATTTTAAATAACTGTTTCATATTCATGTTCTCTTGTAATTTTTTCGAGGGATAAACTCGAGCTTGCTCAGTTTGTCCTAGGCTTGGATTCTGACCTCTGGTATTTTCCTTATGAGGTTCTCTTCCCTTTTGCAGCTATGGCTACTTCGCATCCTCGATAGTTTGCGGGGTGGTTTCCGTGGCAATTGGCGCAAACTGTTGGAGGCTTTATGTCAACTTTGCACTCTGTTGATAGGTGTTTTCCGGCACATTTCACGCAACGTGGTTCTTTTTGGCAGTAGGCACTTGTGTGCCTGAATTCTTGACATCGTTTACACTGTTTTATCAGTCTATTGCCCTTTCGCATGGGTTCGATTTTAACCCTGATGGTAAGTATCATTTTTATTTTATAAATATCGTTTATGCTCTCAGTTCTTTCAAAAAAGAGCATAAAAATTGGAAGGCCGCGTCTTATCACAGTGTCTCTTTCTCCCTCCGTGCGTTGCTTTTCCTTTTTAATGATATTGATGGCATCAATAATTTTAAGGCCTTTATTTTTTATGTCTTTTACAACGTCTTCTTTTGTGCATGATGGGTGGAGCCCCCTTACACTGACTTGCAGTGGTTTTTCGTACTTATTTTGAGTCTAAGAGACAGTGCGCGATAGGAATCGGCGTTGTCAAAATTTACTTTCCACACGTTATTTCGGTGCGACGTAAGCTTATAGTTTTCTGTTCTCACTGTGTTTGCAAGAAGGTTGCGCAATCTCCCGAAGTCTGCTATTCCGACGATGTTTATTGCGGGAGGTGGACGAATTTTCGCTTCTGGTTTAGCCTTGTTTGAGCCAGAGGGCTTATCTTCTTTTTGTATTACTTCGGGAGAGGAATTCGCCTTTCGCTTCTTGCTAAACCTTCTCCTTAAGACTGAATCGGTCTCAAGTGCAATTTCATCCTCGTCCGTGAAGTATTCGACTGCTGGTCGGTTCTGTGTTACACACTCTTTCGTTACCTCACAGTCTTTCGTTAAACGATATTTTTAATATCATCGTTTTCTTTTCGCAGGGAGTCAACTTCCATTTTTAGATCGTGGAATAGTCGCTCCATTTCAGTAAGCTTAGCTCGGAGTTCATTATTCTCCTTTTCTTAGCTCTTAATTTTCACAGAGTCCTGGTTTACCGGTGGACTGCTTTTTCCGGATATGTTCGATCTAGGTGGTGTTGATCGATTTAGTTTTGTCCTTTTCTCAAAAGGGTTTATAAGCAATAAAAGGCTCTCTCCAGAATCCGTAGAGCCTGCCTCCGAAGAGGGTGGATTTTCCAGCATAGCTGGGCTGCCACCTGGGGTAATCAAATCTTTCGTTTTGTTCATTGCCATTTTTTTTAACTTGTCGTTTTTATGAGAAATAGGTAGGTGACTTCTATTTTTATTTTAAAATACAGCCGCCCTTTGGACAGACGCCGACCAGTGAGCCGCACAATGTGTGACAGATTTTCGAAAATTATATAGATTTTATAGAAATCTATTTAATTTTCGCAGTGTGAAAGCCTCAATTCGATTTTGAAAGCGAATTGTTCAGAATCTAGATTCTGCGCTCAGTGTGAAAAGGGTATAAGTAAGTAAGTAAGTAAATAAGACCTTTATTTTCCATAAAAAGTTTTACAAACGTAGATTATTGTTATGTGGCGACAAGAAATAAAAAGAACACGCAGGAGTCGCTGAACCCATCGATTCACTCTACGAACGCACCCATACCCAACTGTCATTCTAGTCACCTGACGGCAGCTGGCATATTCGAAGTACGAATTTCGATTTCCCCTCCTTGAAATTCAGCGGATGAGTACCAATGGAAACAAACCAAAGGGGAAGTAATGAACGTACTAGAAGGTGCTTCATTTTGTATAAATACACGGGTGTCAGGCTCGTATGGACAGTTATATTTTAAATGTGGACTTGTGAAAATCGGTTTTAAAGTAAAAAGTGATTGAATTGAAATAAAGTGTTGAATTCTAAGTAATAAAGTTGAATAACAGTGTGATTTGAATTTTAATAAGTTTTGATTGATAAATAAATTATTCCATTGTGTAAATATAAAAGTGAAATTGAGTTTTATTCAACGAACCCATGGCCGAAAATATTACATTGGTGTCAGAAATTGGGGATAGAACTCATAATTGTGCGGGTAAATTCTACAGTGGAATTTTCCGGAACAGTGTTAGTATGTCAAACAGTTTTAAGTGGAGTTTTCTAGAGAAAGTGCGCGTAAATAGCGTCGGTGACTAAAACGGTTTATTTGTGCAGTGGAATTTTCCAGAGATATCTTGTGTGTAAAAAGTGTCGGTGACCTTTACAAATTTGATTGTGGAATATTCCGGATATATTGAAGCCCGGAATATAAAAATAACGAATTTACAAATCAATGCGACATTGCTTATTCGCGAGTGAATATTCTAGAACAGATATAAAATATAAACTGATTGTGTTGTGAAAGTTGTGTGAAGATAATTCAAAATGGGTCGCGAAATTGAACAATTGACAACAGCTAAATTGAAAGCTGAATTGGGTAAAAGAAATCTCCAGACTTCAGGGCTCGAAAGGGAATTATTGCTCCGACTCCAGGGCGCTATTACCGAGGAAGGTGGAGACCCAGACACGATGCTGTTCGAAGTCCCAGAAGAACAGCAACAAAACACAGTAAGTACTACCAATGAAATGCCCGCTTTCATAAAGCTGCTTTTGGAAAAATTCGAAGAACAAAAGAATGTTCTCGAAGGCAAACTCGAGAAGCTGGAGAGCGACCAGAAAGAACAGAGAAACGCTTTTGAGGAACAAAAGAACGTTCTCGAAACCAAATTTGATGATCAAAAGAATGCTCTAGAGCAGCAACTCGAAAATCTGGACGCTAAACTCGAAACGAAGCTTAGTGCTACTTCGCAACAGTACGAACAGCTAGCTAAAGAGATCGACTACGTCAAGAAGCAGAAAGTTCGGGAATATTCCATCGACAGCCTACTACGCAAAGAAATGCAGCCGCCTGTGTTTGACGGTCAAACATCCTGGCTGATTTACAAGAGGCAGTTCGAAGCCGCAGAGTTGACGAACAACAGGGGCAACGAAGATAAGTCGATTGCTCTTACGCTTGCGCTCAGGTGAACAGCTGCCGAGTTGCTGCAGACAATCCCCGATGAAAAACAAAAGGACTATGACGCCATGGTAAAGGCCATTGAGATGAGATTTGGCGACGACCATATGCAGCAAGCTTACCGGGTTCAGTTGCGACGAAGAGTTTAAACAACGGGTGAGACGCTTCAACAGTTGCAAGCCGACATCGAGCGATAGGCGAATTTATCATATCCCAACACCAGCAGGGAAATTATCAACGAGTTGGCGACCGATGCGTTTACTAATGCCATTGCGGATGGAAAGCTACAAATGGCTGTAAGAATGGCAGGTAAGAAGACACTCAACGAAGCAGTAGCATTTGCCCTGATAATGGAAGCAGCCGACAACGCTTCGCAAGGTTGCCTCGCATAAGGGAAATGGCTTCTCTAGAGTGCTCATGTCAACGCATCGACATAGAAAGGCAAAAAACGAACTCCACTCGGGGACAAATGAGATGCTGGAATTGTAACAAGCTGGGACACCAACAGCGACAGTGCCGAGCCTCAGCTAGACAAGCGAGCTGCCCACATTGCGCCAGAAGGAGACAAAATGAAGAAACATCTGGCAGGATGTCGGGGCAGAAGTTGGTTGATGGACTCGACGCCCCAAGGACCATCATTCAAGTCTCCGAAACAAAACGCTGCAACAAGAGTCTGACAGTAGAGGCAATCATTGCCTCTGAACAGAAAATGAGTGGCCACTATTGACACAGGTGCCACGGCCTCCATCATCCGAAGAGACCTTGTTCAGACGTCCTGGCTACAAAACACCAGCTGCTACAGTCTGAAAACAGCTACAGGAGAAGCGGCCAAAGTATACGGGGAGGTGCAGCTACAGATACAACTAGAGGGATTGACCTTCTCACATGCATTCTTGGTAGCCGACGTGTGCGACGAATGCATCATTGGAGTTGACTTCATGAAGGCACACGAGGTAATTCTTGACCTTCGAATGCAGGTGCTAAGGTATCGATCCGTCAAGATCCCTATGGTATACGGAAACGACAACGCTGTGAATCTTCGAGCAATACTGGGAAGCGATGAAGTTCTGCGGCCCTCTTCAGAGACAGTTCTTTGGACACGTTTGGAGGGTGATCCTGGGATCCACCGATTCTATCTCATCGAGCCAGATAACAAAAGTAAATTTAAAAGTTACGTCGTGGGAAAAATTCTTGCAGAGCCCAAGAACAACATGATGCCAGTAGGACTGGTGAACCCAAATAACCGCACCGTTAAGCTCAGACAAGGAGAGGTGATCGGAAGGTGTGTGCCCGTTGCAGCCATTTCGACAATAGCTGAGAGTGAGCCTGAAAGCCCTGTCTCTCCATCAAAATTGGCCGAGGCATGTAAGACTATACTCGCAGACTGTGAGCTAAATCAGGAGCAGCAAACCATAGCGGAAAATCTCATTGGCGAGTTTGCTGATATTTTTGCGTCACAGGATGGAGACTGTGGTCGAACACACTTAGTAGTTGTACTACATAGTGTGTTGGCGGATTGGTCTAACATCTCCGGTGTACCGCATAGACACCGGAGATGTTAGACCAATCCGCCAAACTGCCAGACGACTTCCATTGGCTAAACAGGACGAGGCCGCCAAGATGATATCGACCATGGAAAAAGAAGGCTTGATCGAAAGCTCGAAAAGTCCGTGGGCGTCGCCTGTTGTATTGGTGAAAAAGAAGGACGGCAGTGGATTACCGGAGGCTTAACGATGTCACAAAGAAGGACAGCTACCCTTTACCTCAAATCGATGACACACTGGACACACTCTCTGGAGCGAAATAGTTTTCCACCCTTGACCTGAAAAGTGGCTACTGGCAGGTACAGATCCATCCAGAAGACAAAGAGAAGACCGCTATCACAACTGGCAATGGACTATGGCAGTTTACAGTAATGCCATTTGGTCTGTGTAACGCTCCGGCCACCTTTGAGCGTCTTATGGAACATGTCCCATGGTCTGACGTGGAAAACCTGCCTGGTATATTTGGATGACATCATAGTTTTGGGAAAGACGTTCGCTGAACATCGCGACAACTTGAGGGAAGTGTTCTCACGATTTCGATCAGCACACTTGAAGCTCAATCCGAAGAAGTGTGCGCTCTTCAGAGCAGAAGTAAAGTATCTGGGGCATGTGATATCGACGGATGGAGTGAAGACGGATCCAGAGAAAGTCGAACCTGTGAAAAGTTGGCCAGTCCCCAAGGACAAACACCAGCTAAGGAGCTTTCTCGGTCTTGCGACGTACTACAGGAGGTTCGTCAAAGATTTCGCCGGGAATAGAAAGTGTCTGCACTAGCTCACTGAGAAAGGAAGACAATTCAAATGGTCAGGTGAGTGCGAAAGAAGCTTTCAGCATCTGAAGCAGCGACTTTGCGAAGCACCGGTACTAGCTTACCCCATCCCGGCAAGACATTTATTGTGGACGCAGACGCTAGCAATGTGGTTGTTGGCGCAGTATTGTCGCAGTTACACGATGGGCAGGAGAAAGTCGTAGCATACTTCAGTAAAGTTCTTACCCGACCAGAGAGAAATTATTGTGTTACCATTCGAGAGCTCCTTGCTTTAATACTGGCGACGAAACATTTCCAGAAGTACCTGAGCGGCCAGAAGTTCATCTTGCGTACCGACTACGCCGCGCTCAAATGATTACTGCAGTTTAACAATCCTTAGGGCTAAGTCGCAAGATGGATCGAGCGATTGCAGGCTCATGACTTCTAGATACAACATCGCAAAGGAAGACTGCACTGCAACGCGGACGCATTATCCCAGAGACCATGTGAGCCCAATTGTAAGCATTGCGTGCGACAGGAGGAAAAGGACGAATGTACTGTCCAGAGAGTAGGAGCCGAACCTGCAGAAGGCTGGAGTACTGAAGAACTTCGCAACGCACAACAAGAAGACCCTGACATTGAGCCAATCCTTGCATGGAAGGAATTTATGGAGAAACCGAGCGCAAGGGATATATCCAAAAGAAGTCCCAAATTAAAGTCATATTGGGCGCAGTGGGACTCTCTCCATGTACAAGATGGCGTTCTGCGAAGAAAATGGGAAATGCCAGATGGAAAATCTTTTAAAGTGCAGCTTGTGGTTCCACGGTCAAAAGTCCAGGAGATTCTACGGGAAATGCCCGATTTAGTGTCTGGTGGGCACTTGGGCATCAACAAAACTTTCGAAAAAGTACGGGAACGTTCTTATTGGCTGAGTGCAAGAAGCGACGTTGAGAGCTGGTGTCGGAAGTGTACTACTTGTGCTGCTAGTAAAGGACCCAAAGTCAAAACCAGGGGTAAAATGCACCCTCCCTTTGAAAGGATCGCCGTCGACATCGCAGGACCGTTCCCGGAAACTGAAAGCGGTAATCGTTACATCCTTGTTATTGCCGACTACTTCAGCAAGTGGCCCGAGGCATTTGCGATCCCAAATCCAGAAGCGAAAACCGTTGTCGACCAAATAGTGGACCACTGGGTGTGCAGGTTTGGAGTGCCAATGGAATTACATTCCGACCAGGGAAGAAACTTCGAGTCGAAGATATTCCAGGAAGTATGCTTAGCAATCGGACTACAGAAGACACGGACCACACCTCTTTACCCACTATCAGATGGAATGGTGGAACGCTTCAACAAGACGCTGAAGGAACATCTCTCTAAAGTCATGAACGAGAATCAATTGGGATCGGCGAATACCTTTATTCCTCATGGCCTTCCGAAGTGCTATTCACAGTACAACTGGATATACTCCAGCTGAAGTTTTATTTGGACGAACTGCCAGGCTACCCAGTGAGCTTGAATTCGGCTTTCCCACTGAAGACCCAACATGCGAGGAGGACTACGTGGTTGACCTTAGAGAAAGGATTAATGACATCCACCAGAGAACCAGAGGCAATATAAAAGTTGCAAGCGACCGCATGAAGACGAAAAACGATGCGCAAGCAGCGGCACCCGATTTCAACGAGGGAGATCTGGTATGGCTCTACAACCCACATCGTAAAAAGGGAAGGTCGTTAAAGCTTCAGAAGGGCTGGGAAGGTCTCTACCAAGTTGTAACGCGAATTAATGATGTCGTATTCCGAATCCAAAAAGGACCACGAGCGAAGATGAAAGTTGTCCTTGTTGATCGCGTACATCGCTACCGCAGAAGCAATGAAGAGGTACTTGTTCGGGACAAACAAAACTAAGAGGGGGGCAATGTTACATGGCAACAAGAAATAAAAAGAACACGCAGGAGTCACTGAATGCACCCATCGATTCACTCTACGAACGCACCCGCTCGATTCACTAAACGAACGAGCTGGCATATTCGAAGTTCGAATTTCGATTTCCCCTCCTTGGAATTCAGCGGAGGAGTACCAATGAAAAATTGCCAAAGGGGAAGTATGGAACGTACTAGAAGGTGCTTAATTTTGTATAGATACACGGGTGACAGGCTCGTATGGACAGTTTTATTTTAAATGTGGACTTGTGAAAATCGGTTATAAAGTAAAAAGTGATTGAATTGAAATAAAGTGTTGAATTCTAAGTAGTAAAGTTACATAACAGTGTGATTTGAATTTAAATAAGTTTTGTTTGATAAATAAAGTGTTCCATTGTGTAATTATAAAAGTGAAATTGAATTTTATTCAACGAACCCCAGGCCGAAAGTATTACATCATGTATAAATGTATAAGTAAGTCTAATTTGGTTTGACTAAAAGCCGTCTACTAGGTAAATGAGACTTTGTCAGATTTTGTTTGTACAAATTCTTAAGCCACGCAAATTAGGGGTCGATTTTTAAAAAATATTGAACTGTAATACACTTAAGGGGAAGTCTACCTCACCGCCGAAGTAAGAACTCAAGTTAACGTATTTACATGTATTGGTAAGACAATATAATTTCTCTTAACTTTATTTCTTTCCGCTCTTTGAATAATTTTCGATCTTCCTTCTCCATCTCCGACTCTATTTATTCAAACTCGATGCGCGCGCATGAAATACCCACAAAAAAATTTTACCCATAGATACTGGACAACCAACCTTTTGTTGATTTTCTTTGTCGCTGTCTGCTGTGGAATTTGTTGTTGTATCTTTTTTGCGTTTCTCTTTTCGTTTGTGCACTTGTATTTGCAACCTACAAGCAATCGATCCTCGATAGCTAAATATGGCCAAATATATATATAATATTTTCATTTTGTGGAGTCCGAACTCGGAAGACAAGATTTATGATGATTTTTGACCTGACTTGGGACTGGAGAAATACGTTTGTATTGTTTTCTTATTGTTTCAGTACCTGAAAGTAAGGACGTCTATAATAATAAATCTCATTGCTGGTTTCTTTCCAGTTGATGAGGTTTCTTCTAGGTACCGTATTTTGAAGAACACGGTTTGAAGTTTCAAGAAATATAGTAGAGAATGTAGATGGGTATACCTAGATAGGATATTTCCTTATCAAAACCATTTTGTTAGGTACGTAACTTGGTAATTATTAGGTAATGTACCTACTAACGTAATAATTATTTGGTAATTTACCTTGATGTACGTAGTTGGTATAATAAATTACTTTCAATTATCCAGGTTGGCTTCCAAATGGTTTTGCAAAAAGTAGATAAATATACCTACCTGTATGTATGAGTACATAAGTACGTAAAAAAGGCATTCGAACCCAAATTTTACATTTTTGTACATTTTGATTGTACCTATTATATCTACATAGGAGAACTTTTCAAGAAATCGTAGTATTGAATAATTGTTATCCAACTTGAGGCCATAAAAACGCCAAAGAAACAAAAACAGATGCATTTGCTGGTCTTTCATAGGTTCGCTTTAGAGATCCAATATCTACTCATGCCTATATACAGTACATAGGTACGTAGGCTCCAAAGGGACTTGCAAAGGCTAGTTTAAGAAAAGCCCGATGTTCTCGTAAAGACAGTTTATTACCAAGTGCAAGTACAGTCATCGAAAGCTGGTTCTTATACCCGACCAAGGGTATAATAATTTTAATGCATGTTTTGCAACACAGTGAAATAATCACCGTAGACCCCTAAGACCTTTTAGAGATATGATCGAGACCGACATGTACGTCCGTCTGTTCGTCTGTCCGTATGTGTGAAGTTTTCAGGTCTTTAAAATTGAACGCTCAAACTTGGAGTGTATCTTGGTTCTTATTTTGTACAGACAAACTATGAATACTGGTTAAATTCATCAACGGCCTCGTCCACTACTGGCTTCAAGGTAAGACATTTCAAGGTAAGAAATTTTCTTTCAAAATGCCTTTTGGTCTGTTACATAAGGCATAGCAACTCAAATTTCGGTACAGAGCAAAAATTGCCCAAAACCTAGGAAGGCAAAAATTTTCCCGATTTCTTGAAAAGTCCACTCCAAATCGACAAAAAATTGTATGACAAATATTGAAGATATAGCTATTTGCTAAGTTTGGTTTACACAAAGTTTTGAGCTTCGCACAATTTTAAGGGGCGTTTTTAGAAAAAAATTGTATTTTTCCGAAATGATTTTCGGTTTTAAAGAATTTTGTCATGATTTTATACAAAGTTTTAAATCAATACAATTAATTGATTTTAATTTTTAGCCCAGGCTTAATTTTTGGGACTTGGTCTACATAAATAATTAATGAGTTCGGGACAAAAAATTTTAAGGTTTGATGTTACACGGTATATAGGGTCGGGTATATAGAAGTTTGTCACAGACGAACTCTTGCATTTACTCACTTGATAACATATAACTATAATACAGGTTCGTATTTACTTGCGGGTCGTTCATGCTATCATGACCAGTATTCTACTTATAAAGTATATACATCTTTTGAAATTACAGTGAAAGAACAGTGTGTTGAACAAGAGCGATAACTCTATATAAAAATTACATAATTTATAAATTTATAAAGTATGTTGCACAGGATCGTTAACACTGCGACATACATTTTTGTTAACAGGTATATGTATACTTACCCAGAAACATAAAATATTTGCTCCACTGGTAAGGTACTTTCACAGCCGGCGAATTTGCGCCCTGTGAATTGGCACTTGATTGGACATTGCTATAAAAAATTGCTTAAAAATTAAATTTGTCAAATAGAACAAGAATCGTCAATTCTACTATTTGACATCTTCAAATCCATCATTTTCAAAAGCTGTGTGAAAATATTTACAATTCGCTGCGAATTCGTTTTGAAATCTGCGAACTGCGAATTATCTTGCGAGCTTTGTGTAAATTGATTATAAATAGTAGTGTCAAGTCCTAGATTATTTGATCTTTAAAAGATTTCCGTGCTGCGATTTTGATTTGTAAATTGTATTTTGGGGTTAAGTCATTTGGTCGCCAGTTCGCTGGTAGCAAGTTCGTCGGCAAGCACGAAGCACATCTACTCTCCTTAGTACGTTACGCGATGCCAGTGAGGGGACATTTTCGGCATTTTTTTAAATGCATCCTTATAACTCATTTGTTTCGCTTCTATCGAGTGCATATATAACATAAATATTTAAGGTATACCTATGCATAAGATCTGTGTGTCTGTGCAAACAAGCGGCCAAGTTATAATCGCCCAAAACCAAAAAATTAATAATCACCCAAAAATGTTGGGCTATAGTTCCTAATGAAGAATCATCCATAAATAAACCGCCCAAAAAAATTGTGAACATTTGCCCAAAATTTGAAGTGACTAATTCTCCGAGTTATAATTCCCTTAAATCCAAAATTTAATAATCGCCCAAAATCCGATTCTGTCAATAGTGTTTTGCATTTTGTGCGATTACTCATTTTTTGGTTGCGGCGATTGTTCATAAAGAATAATCATCCAAAAAGTATAATAAGAACAACGGCAATTATTGAAAAAAATGTAATATTCCTTACCGCTAAAAACAACAGGTGGGTACCTCTTCCTTACATAAGGATACCCATACCCACCCCATCTTACTAACGTGCTTGATAGATTTGATTATGTATCAATCGAGTCAATCACTAACCCAATCGACTTACGCAATAGGACTTACGCAACTTACCTACATACCTACCTCTTTAAATATAAAATATGTATAGTTAACCACCTTTCGCATTTACTTTCCCGAGTCATCGAATTATGAATATTGACATGAAACACATTACACAAATAAAAACTTTTTCTTCTTCAAATTCAGCTTGCAAAAAAAAATGAAATCTCCAAAAAGTAGGTATAGGAAGGTAGATACATACCACGAAGCAAGCAACAAAAAAAGATAAATAAAGATCCAAGCCACATTTCTCTTTCAAACGAAGAGAACGAGAAAAGGGCATTCGCCAGCGCCACGGCTTTTGCGGGAACTTTATATTCGATTGTGTGCGTTTACAGCGAATATTATTTGCAAAAAATGCGAAAAAGACACTTTTTAAAAATGACATAGTAAGGTGTATACGACAGTTAAAACTTTGAGTGTTAATACGCAAACGGAGAAAATGACAAAGAAAAATACAAAAATAAAAATTGATTGCTTAGTATTTTAGCTACCTCAATAATCGGATTACAAATTGTAGAAATGAACGGAGTATTGGCTAAAAGAATAATTAAAAATCAATTTTTAAAACTGTGCTTGCCCCGTGGTCGGATTTGAAAAAAAGCGGCATTTTTCGTTTTAAAACCTTATACATCAACAAAAAAATTTGCAAAAAAATATCCAGTATACCACTAAAAGCATCTAACTTTAGATACCTAAAAATAAATATTTTCTTGAATTCGGTTTGGTATTTTGGAAGCAGCGCTTGCTAATGCATGGTAAAATTCCAAAAAAGGTCAACTTTTTGCACCTCAATTTACAATAGTCAAAACAAAAAATCAATTTTCTGCCACAACAGCTCCGAGAAAAAACATATAAGAATTCAATAAATAGAATAAAAAAAATAAAAAAGTGAGTTCTAAGTACTGCCTCGCGGTAGGATTTAGGCTGTGCCCGAAGAATACTAAAAAAACATTGTTTTTCCTACGCTTAAAACTTTTATTGTTAGTTAAATTAATTTTTAACAATGAGCATATCTGGCCACACTCAACACCAAAATAATGCATTTTATTAGAATAAATTATCTTTAAAAATGTGGAAGTTATCACTCAATTTAATAGCCAACCACCATAGCTTTGTGCAGGGAAGATGCCCTTAATTATGGTGGTTTGTAATTAGGGGCGGTTGAACCACGCCCCTTTTCGATTTTTGCACTACTAATAAAATATCAAAAAATAACAATAACATCAGCAGCTTACAAAGTGGGATTCGATGGGATATGCAACGTCCCGTTTTACGGACTGTAACTTCTGCGTACACACTGTAGCACTTACTCACTTGTAAATATTCTGAATGATCTAAAACTGAGTTTTTCAATCTGTGGGTCGCGACCCCCTGGGGGGTCGCCAAGAAAGTCGTGAGTCGTGAGCTCAAAACACCTTGAGGATATGTGTGCTCAAAAAGGTAGGAAGTGGCGAGTCCCACAAGCAATTTTAAGGCTTCTTCTTGAGCTCAGAATATGCTCATCTTTTCTTCTCTTCAGTAATTATGGATAGTTTGTGGATTTTTATTCTTTTTAATTTTTATCGATGGTCGATCGATCAATTAAAATGGCATTAACTTCGATGCCATCTCTGTTCTTGCGGTATAAGAATGAAGTTTCAAAAGTTATCTCTTGACGCAAAGAATGTCATGGTTTACTCGTAATGATTCATCTGAAGAAATTTCTTCGAAAACTCTGACTACAAACGAAATTTTAAGAGAAATCGTTTGTTGTATCTTCTCAACAAGACAGTTCTCATCCTTCCCTTGAAGCTTTTAAGAGACCTTAAATATCAAAAATAAATAAGTGTGAAATTAGAAGCAAAAAACTATCCAGAAAATGGCCCTTTTTCAGCTTCTGTAGCTCAAATTTTAAAAAAACTTTTCATATTCTCAATAAATCGTCCTTCCGTACTCAACTGACATTGCTGAACAATTTGAACTTTGATGAAACTCACCCAAATGATTAAATATCAAGGCAACCGCTGAACTTTTAAATGCATATTTATGGTCTCCGCCTTCTTTTGTGGACGTCGATCAGAGAGTTTTTTTCAGTGGCTTGTCTTTAAGTTTTGTAATAGATCGGGGGTCGCCAGAGATTTTTTATTGTTTAAGGGGTCGCGCATTCAAAAAGTTTGAAAAACACTGATCTAAAAGAATGCTGCGATTTAGCTGGATCAAAAATCTCTACTCAAAAAAGTAAAATTCTACATGATATATCGTAAAACTAGCTGCTTTAAAACAGAATTATAACGTTATCTACAATTCTGTTGACAAACCAATTATTACGTCGCTGAAGATACTAGGTGTAGTCTTTGATTGTAAATATAGTTTTAAGGAACATTGCGTAGCTCTTCAGAAAAGCCTATCTACGAGGTTAAATATAATTAAGTATATAGCATCTAAGAATAGCTCTTCCCATGCTAGCACTATGCTAGACATTAATAGGTCGATAATCCTCTCTTAAATAGACTATGGGCTTGCTGTTTAAGGCAAATGCGCCAAAGCTACACTGTCCATCCTGAAAGAACCGTACCATTCGTCAGCCCGGATAAGTATCCGAGCACAGATTTAATTACGTTACGTTGCATCTCATCGCCAAGATTTGAACATTACCTATACAGGGTGTTTCCAAATTCGATGCAAATATTTTGACACAAGATTCTTGGGTATATTTGAAGAAAAAAAATTGTTCTACAGTATGGGTCTATCTCAAATTTTGATACCACTTATTGGGAATTTAAGAAAACACCTACTTTGAGGTACCTTGACCCATACTAACACAAATATCTCCGCTAACACTTACAACAGGTACTTCATTTAGGACTTAAATATTAGAAGAAATAGTACTCCTTTTAACTGCATTAAAATAAAATTGATGACTTTTTTAACTTTCGAGATATTTGCTTTTAAGTCGGATCCTTTTTCCCTGCCCATAACATTTTTTTTGTTATTCAAGACAAATTTCTGCGAAAAATGTGTAATAAACATATCCGTAATTTTTTTTGTCTAGTACACCTAACAATACTTAATAAAAATTGCTAGGACAAGTTACCCGAAAAACCCACAGATTTTATGATACTTGGGAAATTCCATAGCAGGTAAGACTATGAAAAACTCGATTCATAGTGTTCAATTCCTATTATTCTGAATAAAAATGCTTGTGTTTGGTTTATGTTTTTTTATTTCATTAAGTTAACTTTACAATCAAATAAGGTGTTCAAAGTGTCCTCCTCCATTTTGTATGCATGCTAGAGCCCGTTTTTGGATTGCGCTGTCAACGTTTATTGAGGATAACTCCTGCCTCACTTGTGACGAGGCTTGGACAATGCGATGTTCTAAATCATTTAGAGTTGATATATCTGTAGAATAAACAAGTTCTTTCATTCTCCCCCATACAAAAAAATCCATAATTGTAAGGTCTGGAGATCTTGCAGGCCAGTGAACGCTGGTCTTCCTATCCAACGACCAGCGTACTTTTCATCCAGCCAATTCTTAACCTCGCGACCAAAGTGAGCTGGGGCTCCATCCTGTTGAAAATATGACGAAGCTCGTTGAGTTACCGGAACATCCTCCAGTAGATCTGTTAAATCATTGCGCAAAAATTCCAGATAGTTTGCAGAATTCAGTGTGGGAGGCAGTTTGAAGGGACCTATTAAGTTGTTTCCAATAACACCTTCCCACAAATTGACGCTAAATCTGTGTTGAAATGATGATTCTCTCCTTGTGTGTGGGTTTTCCGCAGCCTATGTGTGTAGATTGTGAAAATTTGTAATCCCATCTCTAGTAAATTGAGATTCGTCCGTCCATAGGATTCTGCTTCGTCTGAAATTTTGTTGCCGTTGTCATCCAAGTTCCGCTCTAACAACCAGTTGCAAAACTCAAGTCTCGGCTCCAAATCACTCGGAAGCAGTTCCTGCACATGTGTATGGTGGTATGGATACAAGTTTTCCGTATGCAGGAGACGAACAATTTTATGTGTTGAAACATTAAATCGCAAGCATAAGCGCCTGATGCTGATTGATGGATCATTTGCAACCGCTTCCAGTATTCTTTCATCAACTGTAATTTTTCCTGGTGAAGCTCCTGCGTAGGGTCGTCTTGTTGAAACAGATCCCGTTTCCCGAAGTCTTCGAAACGAATTTGTAAATACGCGGGGATTAGGTACTCTTCGGTTAGGATAAAGCTGATGGTATCTTTGTTGTGCTCTAATAGAACTTCCGTTGCACATCCCATAAACGTAGATAATATCGGCGTATTCTTCGCTTGTAAAAGATGCCATTTCAAGCAGGGTTTCTTAACAACTGTTGTGTCACCTCGGCTTCAAAAATGACTTTGAGGGATTTAATTTTGTTTTCTAACCTTTTATACAATTTACATTAGGTAAATTTTCCAACTAGGCGACCAACCTCAAACTTAATCCTTTTTGGGATTTAACAGAAAAATGATAGGGAAATTACCTTTTTAACAGGTAGTCTAATAAAAATGCATGCTCTAAAACCTACGCTAATTATTAATACATAGTCAAAAAATCGTTCTTGTTGTCAATCGCGGTTATAAAAGTAGGTAACAAATCATATTTCCACCTTATACCTGTCGCGGCTTCGTGAAAAGAGTTTTTTATAATTTTACCTGTTATGGAATTTCCCAAGTATCATAAAATCTGTGGGTTTTTCGGGAAACTTGTCTTTGCAATTTTTATTAAGTATTGTTAGGTGCACTAGAAAATTACGCATTTTTCGCAGAAATGTGTCTTGAAAATCAAAAAAATGTCATGGGCAGGGAAAAAGGATCCGACTTAAAAGCAAATATCTCGAAAGTTAAAAAAGTCATCAATTTTATTTTAATGCAGTTAAAAGGAGTACTATTTCTTCTAAAATTTAAGTCCTAAATGAAGTACCTGTTGGAAGTGTAAGCGGAGATATTTGTGTTAGTATGGGTCAAGGTACCTCAAAGTAGGTGTTTTCTTAAATTCCCAATAAGTGGTATCAAAATTTGAGATAGGCCCATACTGTAGAACAATTTTTTTCTTCAAATATACCCAAGAATCTTGTGTCAAAATATTTGCATCGAATTTGGAAACACCCTGTATAACACACCAATACTACAAGATGTAAGAAATCTTTTAGCACAATAGAAAGGAAAGAAATATCCTACTGCGCTACGTAGGTTAGGTTAGGTTTGGTTGATGGATGCCCTTTTGACAATAGTCACGGCTTCACTTAGACCAGCAGTTGGGTCCATTGTGTCCATTGGGAAACTTCTTAATACCTGGAACGAAAACAGAAATAGACCGCTGTTAGAAGCTGAGAGTTCCCCCCTTCTGGACCCATCCGGATTTGTATGTACAAATCTTAGGAGGTCCTTAAGATCTACATTATTTAGATCATCGATCTCGTTGAAGAAGTAGCTGCCGAGGATACTACGCCTGATGCTGTTTAGGGCTGGGCATTCGCAGAGCAGGTCACGAACAGATTCAATTTCTTCAACGTCCCTGCAGCTTCTGCAGTAATCGTTATGCGGTATGCCTAGCCGCTCAGCGTGTAGACCCACAGCGCAGTGCCCCGTGAGGATTCCCGTGAGTACGCGGATGTTCCTGCGGGCTAGTCCGATCAAAAAAAATGATCTCTTTTTGCTTAATACTGGCCATAGCTCCCTTGTGTGTCTGCACGTATCAAGTTCTGTCCAACGTAGGTTGGTTCTACTCAAGGATTCAGTTTCTATCCTACGTGCTATCGAACTCAGCGGAACTCTTATAGATTTGAGGGCTAGAAATGCATTCATTCCAGACCCAAATCTCGTAAGCTTGTCCACTTCTACGTTTCCCGATATATCGGTGTGACCTGGAACCCAACACACAGTTACAGTGTTGCCAAGTGATAGCTCGTCCAGAATTTTCCTGCATAGTTTCACAGCCTTTGACTTCACCACGTCCGATTCCAAGGCTTTAATTGCCGCTTGGCAATCAGAGTATTTTGTGATAGTCTTGTTTGCGGGGCCGTGTTTTTTTTAGCTCGGATGCAGCTTGGATTATGGCTGCCAGCTCCGCCTGAAAAATGCTGCAGTCGTCATTAATTCGAAAAGATTTACCTAGCCCCAGATCTCCACCGAAGATGCTCGCACCGGGTGCGACGTCCATCTTAGAACCGTCGGTATATACGGTGATCTCGTCATCTCCTGTAATGGTCTTATCTTCCCATTCACCTCTTTCAGGTATTCTGGTAGCGAATCTCCTGTTGCAGGCGGATGTCATAGGGAGGTAATCCGTGACTGGGGTATCTGTGGAGGCAGCCCATTGAGTTTCCACAGAGGCGTGTCCATAAGATCTTGAGGACCACAGTCCGGATTCCCTTAGGCGAATAGTTGTTTTAGCTGCCTTGCTGCTGCAGTTTATGTTCAAGGGGATGAGATTGAGTAGTACCTCCAGTGCCGCGGTGGGTGTGGTCCTTAGGGACCCTGTTATACCCATGCAGGCTGCCCTTTGAACTTTGGTGAGGTTAGAGAGATGACACTTTCTTTCCGTACCCTTCCACCATACAACTGCACCGTAAGTTAAGATGGGTCTTACAACCGCTATATACATCCAGTGTACCATGTTTGGTTGCAGTCGCCACATGCTTCCGAACGTTCTGCGGCAGGCGTATAATGCCACGTATGCCCGCTTGACACGATCTTCTATATTATCCCTCCAGCTGAGTTTGGAGTCTAATATGACGCCCAGGTATCTTACCGATTTGGGTAACGATAACTCCACTCCCCCCATTCTTGGGTTGCTGAAGGATGGAACTGCCCTTTTCCTTGTAAACAACACAACTTCCGTCTTAGAGGGGTTTATTCCCAGTCCTCGACCTCAACCCATTTTCCAACAATGCGGAGCGTGTAGCTGATTCGGTCACTGAGGATTGATGGGAGTTTACCTGGGATCAGGATTGCTACATCGTCTGCGTATGCGCTCACAATGAAGCCTTCCCTCTCCAGGGTTTTTAGCGATTCGTCCATTACCAGGGTCCATATGAGCGGAGAAAGGACACCTCCCTGCGGTGTTCCTCTGCTGACGTTTCGTCTGCTGCATACTTCGCCTAGGTAGCAGTTTATCTTTCGTGTGCTTAACATGAGCCCGATCCAGTCGCATAGACTGCTATCTAGGTGGGCGTTTCTCAAGCTGCGCAGCATCACGTCTGCCTCCATGTTATTAAACGCCCCCTCTATGTCTAGAAAGGCACCCAAAGTGTACTCCTTGTGTTCAAAGGATTTTTCTACTACTGTTACTACTCTATGTAGTGCAGTGTCAACCGATCTGCTTTTCATGTACGCATTCTGTGATTTTGATAAATAGTTATCACCAATCAGCTCTCTCACATATACGTCAATAAGCCGCTCCAACGCCTTGAGCATAAATGAAGACAGGCTTATGGGTCGATAGTCCTTTGCCGTAGTGTGGTTTGCCTTCCCTGCCTTGGGGATAAATATGATTTGGACTTCTCTCCAAGCTTTGGGAATGTAGCACAGCTTTAGGCAGAACTTGTAGACTGCGCTACGTAACGCAATCACATTCTCTAATCACCACTGCCAATCAAAGTGGTTGGTTGCTTTCTAGGGACTCAATTTTAACTAACCTCTCAAAACTACCGATGTCATCAACAAGTTCCGAGGTATACAAGCAGTCTTCTAAAGAAATCGAGATTCATTATCCCAACTGGAAACTTGATTTTATTTACCGCGTCGACGATGAAGGCAAAATTATTTGCAAGTGCCTCTTACCAGAATTCTCGTCAGTTTTCACCACCGAAACCTAAGGGATACTGAGAGTGAAAACCAATTGAAACCACCAGAAATAAAAGATGCTCAATCTGCACAGATAGCTTGTCGGTAATACATGCAGTATTGAATATAAATAGCAAAACACCGGCCATTGCTTAAATAACAAGTAGACTCATAAAAAATTAAACTCATTCGGGCACTTGGTCACATAGGGATTCGAGGCAATGAACTTGCCGATCTAGCAGCGAAATCTGCACCAAAAGAACCTCTACTCACGGCTGTTAATGGTTCTAGGATTGAAATCATGAGAGAAATCCGGAAAACTTGGAACGTAAAACGTACCGTTCAATTTTATGGTTAGTGCAAACTTCGAAAAGGAGCGTGGTCCAACCGCGCTAATAACAAACTATCAATTATAAGATATTTCCACAGATATTTCCAAGTTACGCTTAAATGTACGTAAAAATGCAATTTTTTTGTTCAATTTAAATATTTCTGAAAAATCGGCCCGTAAAGTCGACCTGTAAACAAAATCTGGAATAAAGTACTGCAAGAAGAAAACAAGCATCACGTTTACCTAACCTGCTACTTTTTATACCGACAGGAGAATCGATTAAGCCATGTCCGTCCGTCCGTCCGTATGTAAAAAACTTTTAGGCCTTAAATTTTAAGGTAGAGAGCTGAATTCTTTTGGGTTGGCTGGAAGTCCATTGGACCAGATGAAGTTTGAAAATTAGCCGAATCAACCCACAGACACGCCCACTACAGGCCTGTATGTGAGACCATCTTTAATTAAAAAAAATTCTTTTTCTAAATTTTAGCTATGTTACAATAGTGCTAGCGCATTCATTTTTGGTATGTAACATTGCCTTGTGATTGTCTTTGAAGTGACCAAAAATGTTAGCCTTTTCACTGCCCACGTCCACTTTTTTAAAGGATTTTAGCTTAAAAAGACTGCTTTTCAATAAATATATATGAAATTTAATTGAAAATTATATGACAAAAGTTGTAGATATTAGCATTTTCTAACTTCCATGTATAAGTAGTATGTGCCTCCGCCCACTATTGTGAGCGTGGCGTTAAAAAATAGTGATTTTTTTAAGTTAAAAAAGCGGAGTTTTAGGCCGAAATGTATTCAACCACCTAGTATAAATCATTCAACAGTTATATTTTTGTATCCCGCCAACTTTTTCTAGGCGTGGCAGTTTTTTTTTGGTATGGTCGGGTATTTTGCAATCCGTCGTAGATGGACTGAAGCTTTTGCATACGCACTGTTGCACTTTCCCACTTTTTTTTAAACTCGCCTTCTTTAAGAATTATTTTTCTATTATACTAAACCTAAGTAGATTTGGTCTTTCTTGCTGCTTCCTTGAAATTGAATTGTTAATTAGTAAAGTTACAGTTTGAATAATAAACGAATGTTACAAGTTGAAAATCCAATATTTATCATTTCTTTTGAGCCACAGTCTAATTAGAGAGAATGACAGACTAATGCTTTCTTATAGTTGGTGTGGGAGAGTCTATGGATGTACGCTGTACATAAGGGTGGGCCAGCCAAACTTTGCCATTAACATCAGGCAGCCTTGGATACCAGCCGGAGCCATCACCATGGAGGGACCAGGGGAACCGAGGTGAGTTTTTTTTCTCCCTGCTTTAGGTTAGGTTAGAGGATAAGTTTGTTTAAGGATTAGAAGAGAGATTCGTCGATATATTTAAGGTTAGTTTAGGCTTAGCCTAGGTTGGTTAGATTCAGTTTAATTCGCGTGCCCCGCCCCCCTTCTCTTTTTCTTTCTCTTTCTCTTCATTTTTCTCTTCGCCTTGCTTAAGTTCCTTGGTAGGGCTTAGCTTCTTCTTCTGTCTAATAGGTTAGTACGGCACGATCTTTTGTTTGTTGACTGGGTGGTGCAGTTTGATGGACAAAAATCCTCTTTCCTTCAAATGCGTCTAGCCGAGCTATTGGAACGCGCCGCCGTCCTCATACTGCCACCAAGCCGGCCACAAGGCCCAAACCCCAACTTGCAACAGGTTCCTTTTTATTCTTTCCCAAATTAGGCTGCACCCCAGTCGAAATTACATTTTTCTGTGAAATTTTATGTTTTTCTTCAGTTCTGCCTCCAAATGTGGGCGTGGCCCAAAGTCTTTAATGAACAAAATGTAGAACGAAGTGCTTTCTACATAGTTTATTGAGATTTTTTTTTCGATTTTGAACAAAAATATTGAATCAAATACATTTGAAACTATTGGGAGGGTTACAATCCGCTAAGGCACCCCAAATCGTTGGACACCCCATCCCAATTGACCACTGCCCACTTCATTAAGCTCCAAAATGCGTCAAAGATCTTGGTTGTTCAATTTCAGTTTCTATTAACTTTAAGTGTGTTAAGAATTTGTCAGTTAAGAATCTTTTTTCTCAAAAAAGGGGCGTGGCTACAACCCCTTTTCAATAACATAATTTTTTATACCCGACCTAGGGTATCTTAATTTTTATGCATAGTTTGTAACTCAGTGAAATAATCAGCGTAGACCCTTAAGACCTTTTAGAGATATGATCGAGACCGACATGTGAATCGATTAAGCCATGTCCGTCCGTCCGTCCGTCTGTATGTGTGAAGGTTTTAGGTCTTCAAAATCAAGCTAGAGAGCTGAAGTACACGGCTTTGTTTTTCTGTTGCACAGATAAAGTGTGAAAATTGGCACAATCCGTCAACGGCCACGCCCACTACTGGCTTAAATGTAAGACAAACTCTATTTCACATTTTTTCTCAAAATGCCTTTTGGTCGAGTTAGACTAGGCACAGGAACTTAAATTTTGGGACTAGGATTAGGCTCAGGGAAATGTATTGGCTTATTGGAAGATTTTCGAAATTATGCACATATAACAAACTGCTCTTGTACAGGCAGGTGTTAAAGCCGTCCTGGACATACGGTATACAACTTTGGGGTTGTACCAAGCCGAGCAACATGTCCATGTTGCAGACTTTCCAAAACAAGACACTAAGAGCAATTGTGAATGCTCCATGGTATATTAGGAATAGCGATATTCACAGAGATTTAGGAATAGCTACCGTGGGCGAAGAAGTAACAAACTTCGCTCGAAAGCTAAATGCTCGCCTTCATGTTCATTGCAGCAATGAAATGATCCGTACTCTAAACGAGACTCTTAACGATGTTAACAACGAGCGACGACTACAAAGAACAAGACCCTTCGATCTAGCGACGTAGGGTGAAGCCGCATGAATGAACGGCTAAGTAGGTGCATTCACTGGAAAGCAACCTATCCAATGCGATTAACACTATGGAAGCGTAAACTACTTGTTAAGTTAACTTAGTTGTAGTCAAGAAGTATTATGAGAGAGCGAAAATTTACTACTATGAAGTGCGTTCTGGCAGTTTCATAGTGTCTCTCATAAATGGGTGGTTTTTTTATTCTAGTATTCCATCCTAGTATTCAAAAAAAAAAAAAAAACTTTTGGGACTGAGTAATATTGGCCTAAGACCTTTGACAAGGCGAGAATTGAACCGCCCAAAATATCGACCATGCCCACTTTTAACATGTAAGATCTTTAAAAACCCGATTTCTCGGAAAGTTGACTGCAAATCAAAAAAAAAATTTTTATGACAAATATTAAAGATATTACTGTTTGCTAAGTTTGCTCCACCCAAAGTTTTGAGCTCCGTCCACTTTTAAGGGGCGTTTTTAGGAAAAAACGGTTTTTCGGATATAATTTTCGCTTTTAACGTATTTTCTCATAATTCTAACGAAATAACAATTAATTGATTTTAATTTTATATAAAAATTCTCAATACTCAATACAAATAATAAATGAATTCGGGTGCTTGGCTTTAAGGTTTGATGTTACATGGTATATAGTTTCGGGTAAGTAGAAATTTGTCACAGACAAACTCTTGCACTTACTCACTTGTTATACCCGACCGAGGATATATTAATTTTAATGCATAGTTTGTATCACAGTGAAATAATTACCGTATACCCCTAAGACCTTTAAGAGATATGATCGAGACCGACAAGTGAGTCGATTAAGCCATGTCCGTCCGTCCGTCCGTCCGTCTGTCTGTCCGCATGTGTGAAGTTTTTAATTCTTTCAAACTGAGCTAGGACGCTTAAACTTAGAGTAGGTCTTGGTTCTTATTTTGTACAGACAAAGTGTGAAAACTAGTTAAATCCGTTGACGGCCACGGCCACTACTGGCTTCAATGTAAAACAACCTCTATTTCAAATTTTCTTTCA
Source organism: Neoascia interrupta (assembly GCA_947623515.1). NCBI lineage: Eukaryota > Metazoa > Arthropoda > Insecta > Diptera > Syrphidae > Neoascia > Neoascia interrupta. Next base: position 100,738,282 of record OX392463.1, on the reverse strand, counting down.
AAATGCCTTTTGGTCAAGTTACACAAGGCTAAGGAATTCAAATTTTTGTATAGAGCAATAATGGCCCAAAACCTCTTAGAGGGCAAAAATTGGATCGCCCACAATATCGACCATGCCCACTTTAACCATATTAGATCTTTAAAAACCCGATTTCTCGGAAAGTTTACTCCAAATTGAAAAAAAAATTGTAAAACAAATATTCAAGATATTACTATTTACTAGGTTTTCTCTATATAAGTTTTGAGCTCCGCCCACTTTTAAGGGGCGTGTTTAGGAAAAAAACGTTTTTTTTGCAAAAATTTTCGGTTTCAACGCATTTTGTCATGATTCTAACGAAATTACAATTTTTAATTTTTAGCCAAGACCCCTTTAGCCAAGACCCATAGGCCTTAAATTTTGAGCTAGGGTGCGTTCACTGCGTTACAAACTAAACATCAAACTTTATATACCCTGGGTCGGGTATAAAGATGTATTTGAAAAGGAGTGGATGCCACGCCCCTTTTTAAGGGTGAAGATTCTTTAACTGAGAAATTCTAAATACAGTTGAAGTTAATAGGAACTGAAATTTAACAATCAAGATTTATGACACAATTCGGAGCTTGAAAGTGGTCAATTGGGATCGGGTATCCAACGATTCGCCTAATCGGATTGTAGCCCTCCCACTTGTTAAATTTAATATTGACTAGTCAGTAAGTGCTACAGTGCAGAAGTTACAGTCCGTAAAACGGACCGTTGAATACCCTATCCTATCTCACATTGTAAAATGCTGATGTTATTGTTTTTATACCCCATCCCATAGGATAGGAGGTATATTAAGTTTGTCACTTAGTTTGTAACACGGTGAAAAAATAATGGTAGACCCCGAAGACCTTAAGGGCATATGATCGAGACCGAATTCTTAATCGAATGAGCCATGTCAGTCTGTATATCACATGTTTTTAGGCCTTAAATTGTGAGCTAGGGTGCTGAAACTTCGTACGTAAGGTCCAAGTCACGCGAAGCAATACAAGTGTAAAAATTTTTGAAATCCGCCGAAAGACACGTTCACAATCGGTCTAAATGTGCATCTACCTCCAGAGTTTTCAAAACTGTAAGACGTTCTAAAAGGCTGAAATTTGACACTTAGTATCTCCTTATGAATGTAAGACACAAAAAAGACAAATTTAATTGGTGAACATCCTCCAGTGGGCGTGGCATCTATTTAAAGGGTAAAGTTTCAAATGCAGTTTACTCAATATTTTTGCTCGAAATTGAAAAAAATTTGCTTAATATTTTATGTAGAAAACGTTTAGTTCTAATTTTGTTCATACAAGACTTTTGGGCCACGCCCACGTTTGGAGGCAGAATTGAAGAAAAACCTAAAATTTTCCAGAAAAACTTAATTTCGACTGGCCTTGATTTAGGAAAGCATGAAAGAAAAAAAGTCGCTGGTTAAGTAAAAGAGACTTCAGTCCAGATTTCGTTCATATATATCCAGTTTTAGCCACACCCCCTTTTAGGGGTCGATTTTTCAAAAATATTGAATTTGAACCAAAAAATTACATTTTTACGTACATTTAAGTCTAACTTGGAAACATCTGTGGAAGTGTCTTATAATTAGTAGTTTTGTAATTAGGGCGATTGGACCACGCCCCTTTTCAAAGTTTGTATTACTTATAAAATGTCAAAAAATAACTTTGCCATCAGCATTTTACAATGTGGGATAGGATGGGGTATTCAACGGTCCGTTTTACGGACTGTAACTTCTGCGTACACCATGTAGCACTTACTCACTGGTTTTTTTGACATTTTATAAGTACTGAAAACTTCGGAAAGGGGCGTGGTTCAACCACCTCTAATTACAAATTTTCAATTATATGACATATATTCCCAAGTTACGCTTTAAAGCATGCAAATATATTAATATGCAATATTTTGGTTAAAATTCAATATATTTTAAAAATCGACCCCTAAAAGTGGGCACGGCGATGTTTATTCTTATATATATGTAGTAAGCTAGGCGTATAGAACTGAAAGTAGGCTACAATTTATTGTTTAAGTACAAAAATGTAATTGTATTGACTTTTGATTTATTAAAGTCTCCTTTTGCGAATGAAAATGCAAAAAAAAACTAGTCGGAGAGTTACAATCCGCTTAGGTGAATCGTTGGATACCCCATCCCAATTGACCACTGTCAAGCTCCGAATTGTGCCATAAATCTTGGTTGTTAAATTTCAGTTTCATTTAACTTCAATTGTTTTTAGAATTTCTCAGTTAAGAATCTTCTCCCTAAGAAAGGGGCGTGGCATCCACTACTCCTCAATAACATCGTATTTTTGTTTATTTATTTTTTCAGAAATGGTACACACGCGTCGATTGCATTTTCATATTAAAAATTTGGTTTATACTTAAAAACGCCCCCAAAAGTAGGCGTGGCGAAATGAATATTTGATAGTGCAAATTTTTTGGATTTAAAGCATTGATTACCCTAACTTATTTACGGCCGACATAAATACAGTACACTTTTAAAAAAAAATATTGACGGTAGGTTTTACAACTACTGGAAACGAAATCCGACCCAGGTCAATTGGGAAACTTATAAAGTGGCGCGTAACTCTGCATCTGCTGCCGTTCGCCAGTCGAAACGCAACTATTTTTCCGATAAACTTAGTACGAGCCTACATTCTAAAATTCTGTGGCGAAATCTTCGTCAGATTGGTGTGGGCAGCAGGGGTATTAATGGCGAATGCACCCTAGACCCGGATGTTTTAAATAAAACATTTTTGAACAGCGATGATTTACCTAATAAGTTTGACTTCAAATACACACTAACGGAAATCAGTCTGCCAACACAGACTGAATTCGAAGTTGTGCCTGAAATCGAAATAGTATCCAAAATTGTATCTATAAAGTCAAATCCTGTTGGTGAAGATGGTTTACCCCTCCGCTTTATACGGCTCTTGTTGCCGGAAATTATTAGGCCCCCCACGCATCTCATTAATTTTTGCATCACAACGTCAACTTTTTCTGATGCCTGGAAGCACGCAAAAGTTATTCCAATTACAAAGAAGGCAAATGCTCACACTGCTAATGACTTTAGGCCTATAAGCATTCTACCCTGCTTGTCAAAAGTTTTTGAGAAGGTTTTCGCTCGCCAAATTCAAGACCAATTATCTGCGAACTCTCTTCTTTACCCTTATCAGTCCGGTTCTCCGAAGGGCCACAGCTGCTCCTCCGCTCCTATCAATATCCTTGAGAACATCCGTTCAGACTTTGAAAAGGGTTTTGTAACCTTACTCTGTTTGCTCGACTTCTCAAAAGCTTTTGACAAAGTACAAATGACATACTCTGCTGGAAATTAAAGCACCTCTTCGGATTTAGCGATAGGGCAATTAAATAACTGCGTGGCTTTTTCTCTAACAGGTCGTAAAGAGTTGTATGTGGTGAGAAATGTTCTGAGTTTATGCCACTGAAACATGGTGTGCCTCAGGGAAATATCTTAGGACCAGGGACGAAGCGCCCATATAATGAGTTGAATGAGTGCTTCCGTAGCCAAAAAAAAAAAACACTTCAAGGCATTACAATATATTCCAAATCTTCGACTCATTTGGAAAAGCATTCTTGTGTTTAAATCACTCAGGATAAAAAACGACACAACCCATACAACTCTTTCTAATAGCTGACAACTCTGAATATCTCTCTACGACGGCCCACTCTCCAACTACTACACTAACCTACCAGAGAATGCCCACAACATCACTCCATTATTTGCTTATACGCAAAGCATTGCATTCTGGAATGAACGCCATCCATGCATTTTCCAAATTCGCATTCTTACAGAAATTAACTCATTAAGTCAAATTAGAATCCATTCAATATTTTCCCATTGGACCCATTAGTAAGGAATGAGTTGAGTGGGTTCATTATTGAAATTTGCAGGTACACTATTTGAGTTATTGTCAGCTGTCTGTATCTGCCAAAAGGCCAATGAGTCCAATTTCACTAAACGAAGGGGTAAAATGAAAAGATAACTGTGATCTTCACGTGTGTGTGTAATTATGGCTTTGATGATTAAAAAGTGCGTTGGGGTCTACTGGAGTTAAAAAAGCTAAATATTATAAATTTTGGCTTTTATTTTTTTTTTTACAACTGAGTGCTTCCGCTTCCCGAAAAGTCACGCCTCGTGCCTGCTTAGGACCCATCTTGTTTTGTATGTTCATAAATGATATCCCATCGGTGTGCAAATACTCTTTTGCCTACATTTACGCAGACGATGCCCAACATCGCGTATCTCTTCCTGTTAAAGACAATGTTCAGCTAGCGTCAAGAGTGAATGAGGACTTAAAAGCAATCAATGACTGGACAATTAAAAATGGATTTCATTTGAATGCAAATAAATGTTTAGTTTTGCCAATATCTAATCGGAGCCTTGAACTCAACGCGCTTTCTGATATTTGGTTAGCCCATAGCAAATTGAAGGTTGTTGAATCCGCGACCTGCTTGGGGTTCGTTCTTAATCGCAATCTTTCGTGCTACAACAACATAAACCTTGTCATCGGTCGAATCTATGGTTGCTTGTGAAAGCTGTGGCGTGCTGCTACTTACATTCCATCTGAGACTCGACAACAGCTTGTGCGCAGTCTCGTTATGCCTATAGTGACCTATTCTGTGGTTGTGTATCCTAACCTTGATTCGCTCTCTCTACGTAAGCTTCAGGTTGCATTCAATGATGCTATTCGATACATCCACGGGCTTCGTAGATATGATATGATATCTTCACATGCTAAAAGCTTTCTAGAACGCACTATAATTCAACACATTAGTGCAAGAAATTGCATTTTTCTGCACAAGGTCATAGTTTCCAAAACATCTCGATACTTATATGATAAACTAGTCTTCTCGCAATCAGAACGAACGAGAAACATCAATGCTCCCATCGTCAAATATCTTGCCTCACCCCGCTTATTTTTCACCCATGCAGTTAAGCTTTAAAACTCATTACCTCCGCATATCAAAGTTATAAACGGAACTACCATCTTCAAGTCAGCAATTTACCATTATTTTAAAGCACCTCAATAGCAGATTTATTACAACAACTTATTCTTCTCTTATAACTATTTATGCTCTCTAAAAACTTCTCTTTTCTATCTCTGCTTAATCTACTTTTCTCTTTTCTTTATTTCTTGGTAGTCTTAAGATTTAGTTTTGTAATTTTATATTAGCCTTTGTCCATGTAATATATTCCCTGCCTATGAACTACAAAAGACTGTCTTAATGTACGCCCGTTATGTTGAATAATAAATTGAATTGAATTGAATAGGTACCTAGAGTAAAATTAATGAAAAAATATCTATTTTTAAAGTTTTAAGCCAAAATACCGGACAAACATTCAAAAATCATCATCTATTTCGATGACCGCTTATCCTTAGATGGGTCGCGGAGCAAGGACGGCTAAATGCCCTTCCCATCGTTCCCTATCCTCAGCCACCAACTCACGAGACACAGACGCAATCCCCAGACGGGTCTCGGAGATGTTCTTTACCTGATCCCGACACGCGTTCGCATCTCGGCTTTCACAGTCTGTCTAGGAATTCTGTCGGAGTGCATGCGAACAACGTGTCCATACCATCGAAGAATTGGTAGTTCCACTCGGAGAAGAAGCTACTCAACGCTTAGATTCCCACGAATACTGACGGTTCTCACCCTATTTAAGAGTAACGCCAGCATTACACCTTAGAAATATCATTTCGGCGATCTTATTCTTTCGGTCATTAACGACCACTGAAACGGAACGAACACTGAATTAACAAACGGGAAAGTGCCACAGTGGGTATGCAAAAGCTTCAATCCATCCACGACGGATTGCAAAATACCCGACCATACCAAAAAGAAAACTGTCACGCCTCCAAAAAGTGGGCGTGATATAAAAATATAACTGTTGAATGCTTTATACTAGGTGGTTGCATACATTTCGGCCTAAAACTCCACCTTTTTAACTAAAAAAATCACTTTTTTAACGCCACGCCCACAAAAGTGGGCGGAGGCACATACAATATACACATAAAAGTTAGAAAATGCTAATAGCTACAGCTTTTGTCATATAATTTTTTGTCAAATTTCATATATATTTATTGAAAAACAGTCATTTTAAGCTAAAATCCCTTAAAAAGTAGGCGTGGTCATGAAAAAGCTAACATTTTTTGGCTACCTTGAAGACAATTATAAGGCAATGTTACGTACCAAGAAAGAATGCGCTAGCACCATTGTAACGTAGCTAAAATTTGCAAAATGTATTTTTTTAAATTAGAGATGGTCGCACATACAGGCCTGTAGTGGGCGTGTCTGTGGGCGGATTCGGCTTATTTTCAAACTTGATCTGAAGGACCAAGGACTTCCAACCAACCCACAGAATTTCAGCTCTCTGCCTTAAAATTTAAGGTCTAAGAGTTGTTTACATACGGACGGACGGACGGACTGACGGACATGGCTTTATCGATTCTACTGTCGGTTCCATTCATATCACTAAAAGGTCTTAGGGGTCTACGGTGATTATTTCACTGCGTTACAAACTAAACATCAAACTTTATATACCCTGGGTCGGGTATAAAGATGTATTTGAAAAGGAGTGGATGCCACGCCCCTTTTTAAGGGTGAAGATTCTTTAACTGAGAAATTCTAAATACAGTTGAAGTTAATAGGAACTGAAATTTAACAATCAAGATTTATGACACAATTCGGAGCTTGAAAGTGGTCAATTGGGATCGGGTATCCAACGATTCGCCTAATCGGATTGTAGCCCTCCCACTTGTTAAATTTAATATTGACTAGTCAGTAAGTGCTACAGTGCAGAAGTTACAGTCCGTAAAACGGACCGTTGAATACCCTATCCTATCTCACATTGTAAAATGCTGATGTTATTGTTTTTATACCCCATCCCATAGGATAGGAGGTATATTAAGTTTGTCACTTAGTTTGTAACACGGTGAAAAAATAATGGTAGACCCCGAAGACCTTAAGGGCATATGATCGAGACCGAATTCTTAATCGAATGAGCCATGTCAGTCTGTATATCACATGTTTTTAGGCCTTAAATTGTGAGCTAGGGTGCTGAAACTTCGTACGTAAGGTCCAAGTCACGCGAAGCAATACAAGTGTAAAAATTTTTGAAATCCGCCGAAAGACACGTTCACAATCGGTCTAAATGTGCATCTACCTCCAGAGTTTTCAAAACTGTAAGACGTTCTAAAAGGCTGAAATTTGACACTTAGTATCTCCTTATGAATGTAAGACACAAAAAAGACAAATTTAATTGGTGAACATCCTCCAGTGGGCGTGGCATCTATTTAAAGGGTAAAGTTTCAAATGCAGTTTACTCAATATTTTTGCTCGAAATTGAAAAAAATTTGCTTAATATTTTATGTAGAAAACGTTTAGTTCTAATTTTGTTCATACAAGACTTTTGGGCCACGCCCACGTTTGGAGGCAGAATTGAAGAAAAACCTAAAATTTTCCAGAAAAACTTAATTTCGACTGGCCTTGATTTAGGAAAGCATGAAAGAAAAAAAGTCGCTGGTTAAGTAAAAGAGACTTCAGTCCAGATTTCGTTCATATATATCCAGTTTTAGCCACACCCCCTTTTAGGGGTCGATTTTTCAAAAATATTGAATTTGAACCAAAAAATTACATTTTTACGTACATTTAAGTCTAACTTGGAAACATCTGTGGAAGTGTCTTATAATTAGTAGTTTTGTAATTAGGGCGATTGGACCACGCCCCTTTTCAAAGTTTGTATTACTTATAAAATGTCAAAAAATAACTTTGCCATCAGCATTTTACAATGTGGGATAGGATGGGGTATTCAACGGTCCGTTTTACGGACTGTAACTTCTGCGTACACCATGTAGCACTTACTCACTGGTTTTTTTGACATTTTATAAGTACTGAAAACTTCGGAAAGGGGCGTGGTTCAACCACCTCTAATTACAAATTTTCAATTATATGACATATATTCCCAAGTTACGCTTTAAAGCATGCAAATATATTAATATGCAATATTTTGGTTAAAATTCAATATATTTTAAAAATCGACCCCTAAAAGTGGGCACGGCGATGTTTATTCTTATATATATGTAGTAAGCTAGGCGTATAGAACTAAAAGTAGGCTACAATTTATTGTTTAAGTACAAAAATGTAATTGTATTGACTTTTGATTTATTAAAGTCTCCTTTTGCGAATGAAAATGCAAAAAAAAACTAGTCGGAGAGTTACAATCCGCTTAGGTGAATCGTTGGATACCCCATCCCAATTGACCACTGTCAAGCTCGGAATTGTGCCATAAATCTTGGTTGTTAAATTTCAGTTTCATTTAACTTCAATTGTTTTTAGAATTTCTCAGTTAAGAATCTTCTCCCTAAGAAAGGGGCGTGGCATCCACTACTCCTCAATAACATCGTATTTTTGTTTATTTATTTTTTCAGAAATGGTACACACGCGTCGATTGCATTTTCATATTAAAAATTTGGTTTATACTTAAAAACGCCCCCAAAAGTAGGCGTGGCGAAATGAATATTTGATAGTGCAAATTTTTTGGATTTAAAGCATTGATTACCCTAACTTATTTACGGCCGACATAAATACAGTACACTTTTAAAAAAAAATATTGACGGTAGGTTTTACAACTACTGGAAACGAAATCCGACCCAGGTCAATTGGGAAACTTATAAAGTGGCGCGTAACTCTGCATCTGCTGCCGTTCGCCAGTCGAAACGCAACTATTTTTCCGATAAACTTAGTACGACATTCTATTTAGCCTACATTCTAAAATTCTGTGGCGAAATCTTCGTCAGATTGGTGTGGGCAGCAGGGGTATTAATGGCGAATGCACCCTAGACCCGGATGTTTTAAATAAAACATTTTTGAACAGCGATGATTTACCTAATAAGTTTGACTTCAAATACACACTAACGGAAATCAGTCTGCCAACACAGACTGATTTCGAAGTTGTGCCTGAAATCGAAATAGTATCCAAAATTGTATCTATAAAGTCAAATCCTGTTGGTGAAGATGGTTTACCCCTCCGCTTTATACGGCTCTTGTTGCCGGAAATTATTAGGCCCCCCACGCATCTCATTAATTTTTGCATCACAACGTCAACTTTTTCTGATGCCTGGAAGCACGCAAAAGTTATTCCAATTACAAAGAAGGCAAATGCTCACACTGCTAATGACTTTAGGCCTATAAGCATTCTACCCTGCTTGTCAAAAGTTTTTGAGAAGGTTTTCGCTCGCCAAATTCAAGACCAATTATCTGCGAACTCTCTTCTTTACCCTTATCAGTCCGGTTCTCCGAAGGGCCACAGCTGCTCCTCCGCTCCTATCAATATCCTTGAGAACATCCGTTCAGACTTTGAAAAGGGTTTTGTAACCTTACTCTGTTTGCTCGACTTCTCAAAAGCTTTTGACAAAGTACAAATGACATACTCTGCTGGAAATTAAAGCACCTCTTCGGATTTAGCGATAGGGCAATTAAATAACTGCGTGGCTTTTTCTCTAACAGGTCGTAAAGAGTTGTATGTGGTGAGAAATGTTCTGAGTTTATGCCACTGAAACATGGTGTGCCTCAGGGAAATATCTTAGGACCAGGGACGAAGCGCCCATATAATGAGTTGAATGAGTGCTTCCGTAGCCAAAAAAAAAAAACACTTCAAGGCATTACAATATATTCCAAATCTTCGACTCATTTGGAAAAGCATTCTTGTGTTTAAATCACTCAGGATAAAAAACGACACAACCCATACAACTCTTTCTAATAGCTGACAACTCTGAATATCTCTCTACGACGGCCCACTCTCCAACTACTACACTAACCTACCAGAGAATGCCCACAACATCACTCCATTATTTGCTTATACGCAAAGCATTGCATTCTGGAATGAACGCCATCCATGCATTTTCCAAATTCGCATTCTTACAGAAATTAACTCATTAAGTCAAATTAGAATCCATTCAATATTTTCCCATTGGACCCATTAGTAAGGAATGAGTTGAGTGGGTTCATTATTGAAATTTGCAGGTACACTATTTGAGTTATTGTCAGCTGTCTGTATCTGCCAAAAGGCCAATGAGTCCAATTTCACTAAACGAAGGGGTAAAATGAAAAGATAACTGTGATCTTCACGTGTGTGTGTAATTATGGCTTTGATGATTAAAAAGACAGTGCGTTGGGGTCTACTGGAGTTAAAAAAGCTAAATATTATAAATTTTGGCTTTTATTTTTTTTTTTTACAACTGAGTGCTTCCGCTTCCCGAAAAGTCACGCCTCGTGCCTGCTTAGGACCCATCTTGTTTTGTATGTTCATAAATGATATCCCATCGGTGTGCAAATACTCTTTTGCCTACATTTACGCAGACGATGCCCAACATCGCGTATCTCTTCCTGTTAAAGACAATGTTCAGCTAGCGTCAAGAGTGAATGAGGACTTAAAAGCAATCAATGACTGGACAATTAAAAATGGATTTCATTTGAATGCAAATAAATGTTTAGTTTTGCCAATATCTAATCGGAGCCTTGAACTCAACGCGCTTTCTGATATTTGGTTAGCCCATAGCAAATTGAAGGTTGTTGAATCCGCGACCTGCTTGGGGTTCGTTCTTAATCGCAATCTTTCGTGCTACAACAACATAAACCTTGTCATCGGTCGAATCTATGGTTGCTTGTGAAAGCTGTGGCGTGCTGCTACTTACATTCCATCTGAGACTCGACAACAGCTTGTGCGCAGTCTCGTTATGCCTATAGTGACCTATTCTGTGGTTGTGTATCCTAACCTTGATTCGCTCTCTCTACGTAAGCTTCAGGTTGCATTCAATGATGCTATTCGATACATCCACGGGCTTCGTAGATATGATATGATATCTTCACATGCTAAAAGCTTTCTAGAACGCACTATAATTCAACACATTAGTGCAAGAAATTGCATTTTTCTGCACAAGGTCATAGTTTCCAAAACATCTCGATACTTATATGATAAACTAGTCTTCTCGCAATCAGAACGAACGAGAAACATCAATGCTCCCATCGTCAAATATCTTGCCTCACCCCGCTTATTTTTCACCCATGCAGTTAAGCTTTAAAACTCATTACCTCCGCATATCAAAGTTATAAACGGAACTACCATCTTCAAGTCAGCAATTTACCATTATTTTAAAGCACCTCAATAGCAGATTTATTACAACAACTTATTCTTCTCTTATAACTATTTATGCTCTCTAAAAACTTCTCTTTTCTATCTCTGCTTAATCTACTTTTCTCTTTTCTTTATTTCTTGGTAGTCTTAAGATTTAGTTTTGTAATTTTATATTAGCCTTTGTCCATGTAATATATTCCCTGCCTATGAACTACAAAAGACTGTCTTAATGTACGCCCGTTATGTTGAATAATAAATTGAATTGAATTGAATAGGTACCTAGAGTAAAATTAATGAAAAAATATCTATTTTTAAAGTTTTAAGCCAAAATACCGGACAAACATTCAAAAATCATCATCTATTTCGATGACCGCTTATCCTTAGATGGGTCGCGGAGCAAGGACGGCTAAATGTCCTTCCCATCGTTCCCTATCCTCAGCCACCAACTCACGAGACACAGACGCAATCCCCAGACGGGTCTCGGAGATGTTCTTTACCTGATCCCGACACGCGTTCGCATCTCGGCTTTCACAGTCTGTCTAGGAATTCTGTCGGAGTGCATGCGAACAACGTGTCCATACCATCGAAGAATTGGTAGTTCCACTCGGAGAAGAAGCTACTCAACGCTTAGATTCCCACGAATACTGACGGTTCTCACCCTATTTAAGAGTAACGCCAGCATTACACCTTAGAAATATCATTTCGGCGATCTTATTCTTTCGGTCATTAACGACCACTGAAACGGAACGAACACTGAATTAACAAACGGGAAAGTGCCACAGTGGGTATGCAAAAGCTTCAATCCATCCACGACGGATTGCAAAATACCCGACCATACCAAAAAGAAAACTGTCACGCCTCCAAAAAGTGGGCGTGATATAAAAATATAACTGTTGAATGCTTTATACTAGGTGGTTGCATACATTTCGGCCTAAAACTCCACCTTTTTAACTAAAAAAATCACTTTTTTAACGCCACGCCCACAAAAGTGGGCGGAGGCACATACAATATACACATAAAAGTTAGAAAATGCTAATAGCTACAGCTTTTGTCATATAATTTTTTGTCAAATTTCATATATATTTATTGAAAAACAGTCATTTTAAGCTAAAATCCCTTAAAAAGTAGGCGTGGTCATGAAAAAGCTAACATTTTTTGGCTACCTTGAAGACAATTATAAGGCAATGTTACGTACCAAGAAAGAATGCGCTAGCACCATTGTAACGTAGCTAAAATTTGCAAAATGTATTTTTTTAAATTAGAGATGGTCGCACATACAGGCCTGTAGTGGGCGTGTCTGTGGGCGGATTCGGCTTATTTTCAAACTTGATCTGAAGGACCAAGGACTTCCAACCAACCCACAGAATTTCAGCTCTCTGCCTTAAAATTTAAGGTCTAAGAGTTGTTTACATACGGACGGACGGACGGACTGACGGACATGGCTTTATCGATTCTACTGTCGGTTCCATTCATATCACTAAAAGGTCTTAGGGGTCTACGGTGATTATTTCACTGCGTTACAAACTAAACATCAAACTTTATATACCCTGGGTCGGGTATAAAGATGTATTTGAAAAGGAGTGGATGCCACGCCCCTTTTTAAGGGTGAAGATTCTTTAACTGAGAAATTCTAAATACAGTTGAAGTTAATAGGAACTGAAATTTAACAATCAAGATTTATGACACAATTCGGAGCTTGAAAGTGGTCAATTGGGATCGGGTATCCAACGATTCGCCTAATCGGATTGTAGCCCTCCCACTTGTTAAATTTAATATTGACTAGTCAGTAAGTGCTACAGTGCAGAAGTTACAGTCCGTAAAACGGACCGTTGAATACCCTATCCTATCTCACATTGTAAAATGCTGATGTTATTGTTTTTATACCCCATCCCATAGGATAGGAGGTATATTAAGTTTGTCACTTAGTTTTTAACACGGTGAAAAAATAATGGTAGACCCCGAAGACCTTAAGGGCATATGATCGAGACCGAATTCTTAATCGAATGAGCCATGTCAGTCTGTATATCACATGTTTTTAGGCCTTAAATTGTGAGCTAGGGTGCTGAAACTTCGTACGTAAGGTCCAAGTCACGCGAAGCAATACAAGTGTAAAAATTTTTGAAATCCGCCGAAAGACACGTTCACAATCGGTCTAAATGTGCATCTACCTCCAGAGTTTTCAAAACTGTAAGACGTTCTAAAAGGCTGAAATTTGACACTTAGTATCTCCTTATGAATGTAAGACACAAAAAAGACAAATTTAATTGGTGAACATCCTCCAGTGGGCGTGGCATCTATTTAAAGGGTAAAGTTTCAAATGCAGTTTACTCAATATTTTTGCTCGAAATTGAAAAAAATTTGCTTAATATTTTATGTAGAAAACGTTTAGTTCTAATTTTGTTCATACAAGACTTTTGGGCCACGCCCACGTTTGGAGGCAGAATTGAAGAAAAACCTAAAATTTTCCAGAAAAACTTAATTTCGACTGGCCTTGATTTAGGAAAGCATGAAAGAAAAAAAGTCGCTGGTTAAGTAAAAGAGACTTCAGTCCAGATTTCGTTCATATATATCCAGTTTTAGCCACACCCCCTTTTAGGGGTCGATTTTTCAAAAATATTGAATTTGAACCAAAAAATTACATTTTTACGTACATTTAAGTCTAACTTGGAAACATCTGTGGAAGTGTCTTATAATTAGTAGTTTTGTAATTAGGGCGATTGGACCACGCCCCTTTTCAAAGTTTGTATTACTTATAAAATGTCAAAAAATAACTTTGCCATCAGCATTTTACAATGTGGGATAGGATGGGGTATTCAACGGTCCGTTTTACGGACTGTAACTTCTGCGTACACCATGTAGCACTTACTCACTGGTTTTTTTGACATTTTATAAGTACTGAAAACTTCGGAAAGGGGCGTGGTTCAACCACCTCTAATTACAAATTTTCAATTATATGACATATATTCCCAAGTTACGCTTTAAAGCATGCAAATATATTAATATGCAATATTTTGGTTAAAATTCAATATATTTTAAAAATCGACCCCTAAAAGTGGGCACGGCGATGTTTATTCTTATATATATGTAGTAAGCTAGGCGTATAGAACTAAAAGTAGGCTACAATTTATTGTTTAAGTACAAAAATGTAATTGTATTGACTTTTGATTTATTAAAGTCTCCTTTTGCGAATGAAAATGCAAAAAAAAACTAGTCGGAGAGTTACAATCCGCTTAGGTGAATCGTTGGATACCCCATCCCAATTGACCACTGTCAAGCTCCGAATTGTGCCATAAATCTTGGTTGTTAAATTTCAGTTTCATTTAACTTCAATTGTTTTTAGAATTTCTCAGTTAAGAATCTTCTCCCTAAGAAAGGGGCGTGGCATCCACTACTCCTCAATAACATCGTATTTTTGTTTATTTATTTTTTCAGAAATGGTACACACGCGTCGATTGCATTTTCATATTAAAAATTTGGTTTATACTTAAAAACGCCCCCAAAAGTAGGCGTGGCGAAATGAATATTTGATAGTGCAAATTTTTTGGATTTAAAGCATTGATTACCCTAACTTATTTACGGCCGACATAAATACAGTACACTTTTAAAAAAAAATATTGACGGTAGGTTTTACAACTACTGGAAACGAAATCCGACCCAGGTCAATTGGGAAACTTATAAAGTGGCGCATAACTCTGCATCTGCTGCCGTTCGCCAGTCGAAACGCAACTATTTTTTCGATAAACTTAGTACGAGCCTACATTCTAAAATTCTGTGGCGAAATCTTCGTCAGATTGGTGTGGGCAGCAGGGGTATTAATGGCGAATGCACCCTAGACCCGGATGTTTTAAATAAAACATTTTTGAACAGCGATGATTTACCTAATAAGTTTGACTTCAAATACACACTAACGGAAATCAGTCTGCCAACACAGACTGATTTCGAAGTTGTGCCTGAAATCGAAATAGTATCCAAAATTGTATCTATAAAGTCAAATCCTGTTGGTGAAGATGGTTTACCCCTCCGCTTTATACGGCTCTTGTTGCCGGAAATTATTAGGCCCCCCACGCATCTCATTAATTTTTGCATCACAACGTCAACTTTTTCTGATGCCTGGAAGCACGCAAAAGTTATTCCAATTACAAAGAAGGCAAATGCTCACACTGCTAATGACTTTAGGCCTATAAGCATTCTACCCTGCTTGTCAAAAGTTTTTGAGAAGGTTTTCGCTCGCCAAATTCAAGACCAATTATCTGCGAACTCTCTTCTTTACCCTTATCAGTCCGGTTCTCCGAAGGGCCACAGCTGCTCCTCCGCTCCTATCAATATCCTTGAGAACATCCGTTCAGACTTTGAAAAGGGTTTTGTAACCTTACTCTGTTTGCTCGACTTCTCAAAAGCTTTTGACAAAGTACAAATGACATACTCTGCTGGAAATTAAAGCACCTCTTCGGATTTAGCGATAGGGCAATTAAATAACTGCGTGGCTTTTTCTCTAACAGGTCGTAAAGAGTTGTATGTGGTGAGAAATGTTCTGAGTTTATGCCACTGAAACATGGTGTGCCTCAGGGAAATATCTTAGGACCAGGGACGAAGCGCCCATATAATGAGTTGAATGAGTGCTTCCGTAGCCAAAAAAAAAAAACACTTCAAGGCATTACAATATATTCCAAATCTTCGACTCATTTGGAAAAGCATTCTTGTGTTTAAATCACTCAGGATAAAAAACGACACAACCCATACAACTCTTTCTAATAGCTGACAACTCTGAATATCTCTCTACGACGGCCCACTCTCCAACTACTACACTAACCTACCAGAGAATGCCCACAACATCACTCCATTATTTGCTTATACGCAAAGCATTGCATTCTGGAATGAACGCCATCCATGCATTTTCCAAATTCGCATTCTTACAGAAATTAACTCATTAAGTCAAATTAGAATCCATTCAATATTTTCCCATTGGACCCATTAGTAAGGAATGAGTTGAGTGGGTTCATTATTGAAATTTGCAGGTACACTATTTGAGTTATTGTCAGCTGTCTGTATCTGCCAAAAGGCCAATGAGTCCAATTTCACTAAACGAAGGGGTAAAATGAAAAGATAACTGTGATCTTCACGTGTGTGTGTAATTATGGCTTTGATGATTAAAAAGACAGTGCGTTGGGGTCTACTGGAGTTAAAAAAGCTAAATATTATAAATTTTGGCTTTTATTTTTTTTTTTTACAACTGAGTGCTTCCGCTTCCCGAAAAGTCACGCCTCGTGCCTGCTTAGGACCCATCTTGTTTTGTATGTTCATAAATGATATCCCATCGGTGTGCAAATACTCTTTTGCCTACATTTACGCAGACGATGCCCAACATCGCGTATCTCTTCCTGTTAAAGACAATGTTCAGCTAGCGTCAAGAGTGAATGAGGACTTAAAAGCAATCAATGACTGGACAATTAAAAATGGATTTCATTTGAATGCAAATAAATGTTTAGTTTTGCCAATATCTAATCGGAGCCTTGAACTCAACGCGCTTTCTGATATTTGGTTAGCCCATAGCAAATTGAAGGTTGTTGAATCCGCGACCTGCTTGGGGTTCGTTCTTAATCGCAATCTTTCGTGCTACAACAACATAAACCTTGTCATCGGTCGAATCTATGGTTGCTTGTGAAAGCTGTGGCGTGCTGCTACTTACATTCCATCTGAGACTCGACAACAGCTTGTGCGCAGTCTCGTTATGCCTATAGTGACCTATTCTGTGGTTGTGTATCCTAACCTTGATTCGCTCTCTCTACGTAAGCTTCAGGTTGCATTCAATGATGCTATTCGATACATCCACGGGCTTCGTAGATATGATATGATATCTTCACATGCTAAAAGCTTTCTAGAACGCACTATAATTCAACACATTAGTGCAAGAAATTGCATTTTTCTGCACAAGGTCATAGTTTCCAAAACATCTCGATACTTATATGATAAACTAGTCTTCTCGCAATCAGAACGAACGAGAAACATCAATGCTCCCATCGTCAAATATCTTGCCTCACCCCGCTTATTTTTCACCCATGCAGTTAAGCTTTAAAACTCATTACCTCCGCATATCAAAGTTATAAACGGAACTACCATCTTCAAGTCAGCAATTTACCATTATTTTAAAGCACCTCAATAGCAGATTTATTACAACAACCTATTCTTCTCTTATAACTATTTATGCTCTCTAAAAACTTCTCTTTTCTATCTCTGCTTAATCTACTTTTCTCTTTTCTTTATTTCTTGGTAGTCTTAAGATTTAGTTTTGTAATTTTATATTAGCCTTTGTCCATGTAATATATTCCCTGCCTATGAACTACAAAAGACTGTCTTAATGTACGCCCGTTATGTTGAATAATAAATTGAATTGAATTGAATAGGTACCTAGAGTAAAATTAATGAAAAAATATCTATTTTTAAAGTTTTAAGCCAAAATACCGGACAAACATTCAAAAATCATCATCTATTTCGATGACCGCTTATCCTTAGATGGGTCGCGGAGCAAGGACGGCTAAATGTCCTTCCCATCGTTCCCTATCCTCAGCCACCAACTCACGAGACACAGACGCAATCCCCAGACGGGTCTCGGAGATGTTCTTTACCTGATCCCGACACGCGTTCGCATCTCGGCTTTCACAGTCTGTCTAGGAATTCTGTCGGAGTGCATGCGAACAACGTGTCCATACCATCGAAGAATTGGTAGTTCCACTCGGAGAAGAAGCTACTCAACGCTTAGATTCCCACGAATACTGACGGTTCTCACCCTATTTAAGAGTAACGCCAGCATTACACCTTAGAAATATCATTTCGGCGATCTTATTCTTTCGGTCATTAACGACCACTGAAACGGAACGAACACTGAATTAACAAACGGGAAAGTGCCACAGTGGGTATGCAAAAGCTTCAATCCATCCACGACGGATTGCAAAATACCCGACCATACCAAAAAGAAAACTGTCACGCCTCCAAAAAGTGGGCGTGATATAAAAATATAACTGTTGAATGCTTTATACTAGGTGGTTGCATACATTTCGGCCTAAAACTCCACCTTTTTAACTAAAAAAATCACTTTTTTAACGCCACGCCCACAAAAGTGGGCGGAGGCACATACAATATACACATAAAAGTTAGAAAATGCTAATAGCTACAGCTTTTGTCATATAATTTTTTGTCAAATTTCATATATATTTATTGAAAAACAGTCATTTTAAGCTAAAATCCCTTAAAAAGTAGGCGTGGTCATGAAAAAGCTAACATTTTTTGGCTACCTTGAAGACAATTATAAGGCAATGTTACGTACCAAGAAAGAATGCGCTAGCACCATTGTAACGTAGCTAAAATTTGCAAAATGTATTTTTTTAAATTAGAGATGGTCGCACATACAGGCCTGTAGTGGGCGTGTCTGTGGGCGGATTCGGCTTATTTTCAAACTTGATCTGAAGGACCAAGGACTTCCAACCAACCCACAGAATTTCAGCTCTCTGCCTTAAAATTTAAGGTCTAAGAGTTGTTTACATACGGACGGACGGACGGACTGACGGACATGGCTTTATCGATTCTACTGTCGGTTCCATTCATATCACTAAAAGGTCTTAGGGGTCTACGGTGATTATTTCACTGCGTTACAAACTAAACATCAAACTTTATATACCCTGGGTCGGGTATAAAGATGTATTTGAAAAGGAGTGGATGCCACGCCCCTTTTTAAGGGTGAAGATTCTTTAACTGAGAAATTCTAAATACAGTTGAAGTTAATAGGAACTGAAATTTAACAATCAAGATTTATGACACAATTCGGAGCTTGAAAGTGGTCAATTGGGATCGGGTATCCAACGATTCGCCTAATCGGATTGTAGCCCTCCCACTTGTTAAATTTAATATTGACTAGTCAGTAAGTGCTACAGTGCAGAAGTTACAGTCCGTAAAACGGACCGTTGAATACCCTATCCTATCTCACATTGTAAAATGCTGATGTTATTGTTTTTATACCCCATCCCATAGGATAGGAGGTATATTAAGTTTGTCACTTAGTTTGTAACACGGTGAAAAAATAATGGTAGACCCCGAAGACCTTAAGGGCATATGATCGAGACCGAATTCTTAATCGAATGAGCCATGTCAGTCTGTATATCACATGTTTTTAGGCCTTAAATTGTGAGCTAGGGTGCTGAAACTTCGTACGTAAGGTCCAAGTCACGCGAAGCAATACAAGTGTAAAAATTTTTGAAATCCGCCGAAAGACACGTTCACAATCGGTCTAAATGTGCATCTACCTCCAGAGTTTTCAAAACTGTAAGACGTTCTAAAAGGCTGAAATTTGACACTTAGTATCTCCTTATGAATGTAAGACACAAAAAAGACAAATTTAATTGGTGAACATCCTCCAGTGGGCGTGGCATCTATTTAAAGGGTAAAGTTTCAAATGCAGTTTACTCAATATTTTTGCTCGAAATTGAAAAAAATTTGCTTAATATTTTATGTAGAAAACGTTTAGTTCTAATTTTGTTCATACAAGACTTTTGGGCCACGCCCACGTTTGGAGGCAGAATTGAAGAAAAACCTAAAATTTTCCAGAAAAACTTAATTTCGACTGGCCTTGATTTAGGAAAGCATGAAAGAAAAAAAGTCGCTGGTTAAGTAAAAGAGACTTCAGTCCAGATTTCGTTCATATATATCCAGATTTTAGCCACACCCCCTTTTAGGGGTCGATTTTTCAAAAATATTGAATTTGAACCAAAAAATTACATTTTTACGTACATTTAAGTCTAACTTGGAAACATCTGTGGAAGTGTCTTATAATTAGTAGTTTTGTAATTAGGGCGATTGGACCACGCCCCTTTTCAAAGTTTGTATTACTTATAAAATGTCAAAAAATAACTTTGCCATCAGCATTTTACAATGTGGGATAGGATGGGGTATTCAACGGTCCGTTTTACGGACTGTAACTTCTGCGTACACCATGTAGCACTTACTCACTGGTTTTTTTGACATTTTATAAGTACTGAAAACTTCGGAAAGGGGCGTGGTTCAACCACCTCTAATTACAAATTTTCAATTATATGACATATATTCCCAAGTTACGCTTTAAAGCATGCAAATATATTAATATGCAATATTTTGGTTAAAATTCAATATATTTTAAAAATCGACCCCTAAAAGTGGGCACGGCGATGTTTATTCTTATATATATGTAGTAAGCTAGGCGTATAGAACTAAAAGTAGGCTACAATTTATTGTTTAAGTACAAAAATGTAATTGTATTGACTTTTGATTTATTAAAGTCTCCTTTTGCGAATGAAAATGCAAAAAAAAACTAGTCGGAGAGTTACAATCCGCTTAGGTGAATCGTTGGATACCCCATCCCAATTGACCACTGTCAAGCTCCGAATTGTGCCATAAATCTTGGTTGTTAAATTTCAGTTTCATTTAACTTCAATTGTTTTTAGAATTTCTCAGTTAAGAATCTTCTCCCTAAGAAAGGGGCGTGGCATCCAATACTCCTCAATAACATCGTATTTTTGTTTATTTATTTTTTCAGAAATGGTACACACGCGTCGATTGCATTTTCATATTAAAAATTTGGTTTATACTTAAAAACGCCCCCAAAAGTAGGCGTGGCGAAATGAATATTTGATAGTGCAAATTTTTTGGATTTAAAGCAAATATATCAAATAAAAACCGTTTATAAGAACGCATATAAAGTATGACCACGCCTACAAGGGGGCGGTATTCGCTTTTTTTTTAAATGCCAATCACAATACACTTAAGCGAGGATATCTCATAGCTTCCTGCGACAACTTTGATTTTTCATGCTATTAAGTAAAGTGGGCGTGTCAGTGGGCTGATATTTTTCTCTAACAGGTCGCAAAGAGTTGTATGTGGTGAGAAATGTTCTGAGTTTATGCCACTGAAACATGGCGTGCCTCAGGGATCTATCTTAGGACCAGGGACGAAGCGCCCATATAATGAGTTGAATGAGTGCTTCCGTAGCCAAAAAAAAAACACTTCAAGGCATTACAATATATTCCAAATCTTCGACTCATTTGGAAAAGCATTCTTGTGTTTAAATCACTCAGGATAAATAACGACACAACCCATGCAACTCTTTCTAATAGCTGACAACACTGAATATCTCTCTACGACGGCCCACTCTCCAACTACTACACTCACCTACCAGAGAATGCCCACAACATCACTCCATTATTTGCTTATACGCAAAGCATTGCCTTCTGGAATGAACGCCGTCCATCCATTTTCCAAATTCGCATTCTTACAGAAATTAACTCATAAAGTCAAATTAGAATCCATTCAATATTTTGGACCCATTGGACCCATTAGTAAGGAATGAGTTGAGTGGGTTCATTATTGAAATTTGCAGGTACACTATTTGAGTTATTGTCAGCTGTCTGTATCTGCCAAAAGGCCAATGAGTCCAATTTCACTAAACGAAGGGGTAAAATGAAAAGATAACTGTGATCTGCACGTGTGTGTGTAATTATGGCTTTGATGATTAAAAAGACAGTGCGTTGGGGTCTACTGGAGTTAAAAAAGCTAAATATTATAAATTTTGGCTTTTATTTTTTTGTTTTACAACTGAGTGCTTCCGCTTCCCGAAAAGTCACGCCTCGTGCCTGCTTAGGACCCATCTTGTTTTGTATGTTCATAAATGATATCCCATCGGTGTGCAAATACTCTTTTGCCTACATTTACGCAGACGATGTCCAACATCGCGTATCTCTTCCTGTTAAAGACAATGTTCAGATAGCGTCAAGAGTGAATGAGGACTTAAAAGCAATCAATGACTGGACAATTAAAAATGGACTTAATTTGAATGCAAATAAATGTTTAGTTTTGCCAATATCTAATCGGAGCCTCGAACTCGACGCGCTTTCTGATATTTGGTTAGCCCATAGCAAATTGAAGGTTGTTGAATCCGCGACCTGCTTGGGGTTCGTTCTTAATCGCAATCTTTCGTGCTACAACAACATAAGCCTTGTCATCGGTCGAATCTATGGTTGCTTGAGAAAGCTGTGGCGTGCTGCTAGTTACATTCCATCTGAGACTCGACAACAGCTTGTGCGCAGTCTCGTTATGCCTATAGTGACCTATTCTGTGGTTGTGTATCCTAACCTTGATTCGCTCTCTCTACGTAAGCTTCAGGTTGCATTCAATGATGCTGTTCGATACATCC
This sequence comes from Neoascia interrupta, assembly GCA_947623515.1. NCBI lineage: Eukaryota > Metazoa > Arthropoda > Insecta > Diptera > Syrphidae > Neoascia > Neoascia interrupta. The sequence continues at coordinate 100,715,909 of OX392463.1, read as the reverse complement.
ACGGGCTTCGTAGATATGATAGGATATCTTTACATGCTAAAAGTTTTCTAGAACGCACTCTAATTCAACACATTAGTGCAAGAAATTGCATTTTTCTGCACAAGGTCATAGTTTCCAAAACACCCCAAAACTAGTCTTCTCGCAATCAATGCTCCCATCGTCAAATATCTTGCCTCATCCCGCTCATTTTTCACCCATGCAGTTAAGCTTTGAAACTCATTACCTCCGCATATCAAAGTTATAAACGGAACTACCATCTTCAAGTCAGCAATTTACCATTATTTTACAGCACCTCAATAGCAGATTTATTACAACAACTTATTCTTCGCTTATAACTATTTATGCTCTCTAAAAACTTCTCTTTTCTATCTCTGCTTAATCTACTTTTCTCTTTTCTTTATATCTTGGTAGTCTTAAGATTTAGTTTTGTAATTTTATATTAGCCTTTGTCCATGTAATATATGTATTCCCTGCCTATGAACTACAAAAGACTGTCTTAATGTACGCCCGTTATGTTGAATAATAAATTGAATTGAATTGAAATTAAATTGAATTGAATAGGTACCTGGAGTAAAATTAATGAAAAATATCTATATTTAAAGTTTTAAGCCCAAATACCGGACAAACATTCAAAAATCATCATCTATTTCGATGACCGCTTATACTTAGATGGGTCGCGGAGCAAGGACGGCTAAATGTCCTTCCCATCGTTCCCTATCCTCTGCCACCAACTCAAGAGACACAGACGCTATCCCCAGACGGGTCTCGGAGATGTTCTTTACCTGATCCCGACACGCGTTCGCACCTCGGCCTTCACAGTCTGTCTAGGAATTCTGTCGGAGCGCATGCGAACAACGTGTCCATACCATCGAAGAATTGGTAGTTCCACTCGGAGAAGAAGCTACTCAACGCTAAGATTCCCACGAATACTGACGGTTCTCACCCTATTTAAGAGTAACGCCAGCATTAAAAATAAATAAATAGAGTGGCGCAACAGCTCGAGGTGAACCAGGGTCAACTTCTCAACAATGTATGCTGTGTGTGTTAATTTCTTCACATACAAGGGGACCTACAATTTTTTGCCGAATCCGAACGGCATTTTGAGAAGTTTTTCAGGACAAATGATACTCTCGGAGGGCTTGTCAGACCCTCGCGGAGGAGGGGACCGTGAAAAAGAACAAGTCTTTTTTTTTTCAGGTGACGATGGCAGGATTCGAGCCCAGACCTCTGGCGTAGTAAGCACACACACTAACCACTACGCCACGGCACCCCACGCCAGCATTACACCTTAGAAATATCATTTCGGCAATCTTATTCTTTCGGTCATTAACGACCGAACGACTGTAACGGAACGAACACTGAATTAACAAACGGGAAAGTGCCACAGTGGGTATGCAAAAGCTTCAATCCATCTACGACGGATTGCAAAATACCCGACCATACCAAAAAGAAAACTGTCACGCCTCCAAAAAGTGGGCGTGATATAAAAATATAACTGTTGAATGCTTTGTACTAGGTGGTTGCATACATTTCGGCCTAAAACTCCGCCTTTTTAACTAAAAAAATCACTTTTTTAACGCCACGCCCACAAAAGTGGGCGGAGGCACATATATATACAATACATAAAAGTTAGAAAATGCTAATATCTACAGCTTTTGTCATATAATTTTTTTGTCAAATTTCATATATATTTATTGAAAAACAGTCATTTTAAGCTAAGATCCCTTAAAAAGTAGGCGTGGTCATGAAAAAGCTAACATTTTTTGGCTACCTTGAAGACAATTATAAGGCAATGTTACGTACCAAAAATGAATGCGCTAGCACCATTGTAACGTAGCTAAAATTTGCAAAATGTATTTTTTTAAATTAGAGATGGTCGCACATACAGGCCTGTAGTGGGCGTGTCTCTGGGCGGATTCGGCTTATTTTCAAACTTGATCTGAAGGAACAAGGACTTCCAACTAACCCACAAAATTTCAGCTCTCTGCCTTAAAATTTAAGGTCTAAGAGTTGTTTACATACGGACGGACGGACGGACTGACGGACATGGCTTAATCGATTCTCCTGTCGGTCCCATTCATATCACTAAAAGGTCTTAGGGGTCTACGGTGATTATTTCACTGCGTTACAAACTATACATCAAACTTTATATACCCTGGGTCGGGTATAAAGATGTAATTGAAAAGGAGTGGATGCCACGCCCTTTTTTAAGGGAGAAGATTCTTTAACTGAGAAGTTCTAAATACAGTTGAAGTTAATAGGAACTGAAATTTAACAATCAAGATTTATGACACAATTTGGAGCTTGAAAGTGGTCAATTGGGATCGGGTATCCAACGATTCGCCTAATCGGATTGTAGCCCTCCCACTTGTTAAATTTAATATTGACTAGTCAGTAAGTGCTACAGTGCAGAAGTTACAGTCCGTAAAACGGACCGTTGAATACCCTATCCTATCTCACATTCTTAAATGCTGATGTTATTGTTTTTATACCACATCCCATAGGATAGGAGGTATATTAAGTTTGTCACTTAGTTTGTAACACGGTGAAAAAATAATGGTAGACCCCGAAGACCTTAAGGGCATATGATCGAGACCGGATTCTTAATCGAATGAGCCATGTCCGTCCGTCCGTCTGTATATCACATGTTTTTAGGCCTTAAATTGTGAGCTAGGGTGCTGAAACCTCCAAGTCATGCGAAGCAATACAAGTGTAAAAATTTTTGAAATCCGCCGAAAGACACGTTCACAATCGGTCTAAATGTGCATCTACCTCCAGAGTTTTCAAAACTGTAAGACGTTTTAAAAGGCTGAAATTTGACACTTAGCATCTCCTTACGAATGTAAGACACAAAAAAGACAAATTTAATTGGTGAACATCCTCCAGTGGGCGTGGCTTCTATTTTAAGGGTAAAGTTTCAAATGCAGTTTACTCAATATTTTTGCTCGAAATTGAAAAAAATTTGCTTAATATTTTGTGTAGAAAACGTTTAGTTCTAATTTTGTTTATACAAGACTTTTGGGCCACGCCCACGTTTGGAGGCAGAATTGAAGAAAAACCTAAAATTTTCCAGAAAAACTTAATTTCGACTGGCCTCGAGTCTAATTTAGGAAAGCATGAAACAAAAAAAGTAGCTGGTTAAGTAAAAGAGACTTCAGTCCAGATTTCGTTCATATATATCCAGATTTGGTTCAAATTTTAGCCACCAATCGACCCCCTTTTAAGGGTCGATTTTTCAAAAATATTGAATTTGAACCAAAAAATTACATTTTTACGTACATTTAAGTGTAACTTGGAAACATCTGTGGAAGTATCTTATAATTAGTAGTTTTGTAATTAGGGGCGATTGGACCACGCCCCTTTTCGAAGTTTGTATTACTTATAAAATGTCAAAAAATAACTTTGCCATCAGCATTTTACAATGTGGGATAGGATGGGGTATTCAACGGTCCGTTTTACGGACTGTAACTTCTGCTTACACCATGTAGCACTTACTCACTGGTTTTTTTGACATTTTATAAGTACTGAAAACTTCGGAAAGGGGCGTGGTTCAACCACCTCTAATTACAAATTTTCAATTATATCACATATATTCCCAAGTTACGCTTTAAAGCATGCAAATATATTAATATGCAATATTTTGGTTAAAATTCAACATTTTTAAAAATCGACCCCTAAAAGTGGGCACGGCGATGTTTATTCTTATAAATATATAGTAAGCTAGGCGTATGGAACTAAAAGTAGGCTACAATTTATTGTTTAAGTACAAAAATGTAATTGTATTGACTTTTGATTTATTAAAGTCTCCTTTTGCGAATGCAAATGCAAAAAAAAACTGGTCGAAGAGTTACAATCCGCTTAGGTGAATCGTTGGATACCCCATCCCAATTGACCACTGTCAAGCTCCGAATTGTGTCATAAATCTTGGTTGTTAAATTTCAGTTTCATTTAACTTCAATTGTTTTTAGAATTTCTCAGTTAAGAATCTTCTCCCTAAGAAAGGGGCGTGGCATCCACTACTCCTCAATAACATCGTATTTTTGTTTATTTATTTTTCAGAAATGGTACACACGCGTCGGTTGCATTTTCATATTAAAAATTTGGTTTATACTTCAAACGCCCGACCAAAAAACATTTAGTTCTAAATTTTGTTCATACAAGACTTTGGGCCACGCCTACATTTCGAGGCAGAATTGAAGAAAAACCTAAAATTTTCCAGAAAAACTCAATTTCGACTGGGCTTGAGCCTAATTTAGGAAAGCATAAAACAAAAAAGTAGCAGGTTGGGTAAACGAGACTTCAACCCAGATTTCGTTTAAATAAAGTTTTTATATTAAATTAATATAAAAATATTAAATTTGAGCCAAAAAATTGCATTTTTACGTGCATTTAAGTGTAACTTGGAAATATCTGTGGAAGTATCTTATAATTAATAGTTTGTAATTAGGGGCGGTTGGACCACGCCCCTTTTAGAAGTTTGCATTATTTATAAAATGTCAAAAAATAGCTTTGCATTTTACAATGTGGGATAGGATGCGGTATTCAACGATCCGTTTTACGGACTGTAACTTCTGTGTAAACAATGTAGCACTTATTCAATGGTTTTATATAATTATTATTTACTATTATAATGTTATTATAACTATTTTCTAAATAAATGGAAATTGACTGAAAAAGTGGATGGAACTCAAAATTTTGTATGGAGCAAACCTAGCAAAAAGTAATATCTTGAATATTTGTTAAATAATTTTTTTTCAATTTGGAGTAAACTTTCCTAGAAGTCGGGTAAGATCTAACATGGTAAAAGTGGGCATGGTCGATATTGTGGGCGGTATAATGTTTGCCCTCTTAGAGGTTTTGGGCCATTATTGCTCTATACCAATATTTGAGCGCCTACGCCTTGTCTAACTTGACCAAAAGGCATTTTGATAGAACATTTGAAATAGAGGTTGTCCTATTTTGAAGCCAATAGTGGGCGTGGCTGTCAGCGAATTTAACTAATTTTTACACTTTGTCTGTACAAAATAAGAACCAAGATTTACTCCAACAAAGACCAAAATTCACACATACGGACAGACGGACAGGCAGACAGACGGACAGACGGACAGACGGACAGACGGACAGACGGACGGACGTGGCTTTCACTGTGTTACAAACTATGCATTAAAATTAATATACCCTCGGTCGGGTATAACAAGTGGGTAAGTGCAACAGTGCGTATGCAAAAGCTTCAGTCCGTCTTCGACGGATTGCAAAATACCCGACCATACCAAAAAAAACTGCCACGCCAAAAAGTGAGCGGGATATAAAAAAATATAACTGTTGAATGCTTTATACTAGGTGGTTCCATACATTTCGGTCTAAGACTCCGCATTTTGAATAAAAAAATCACTTTTTTTTAACGCCACGCCAAAAAAAGTTAGCGGAGGCACATGCAATATCATTCATGTTACACCCAGAGAAAAATACTGTGTAAAATTATCTAAGATGACTAAGGACTAAAAAAATTTGTATGTAAAAATGTAGGCAAGCATTAATTATCTCGGAACTATGGTCATATATGTACGGCCTAAGTCATGAGATATAGGCTAATCTGCCTTAATTTGGTTAGGTAATTTATGTACGCAATAAACAGCGGAAAATCTTAATTGTGGATTTAACAGCGGAAAAGTTAAATTGCATTAACTTAGCCTAAGACTTAAGTAAATCGTGGCTCCAAAATCTTTTTTTGCCTATTCCTTAGGCAAAAATTCTAAATCTGTGACAATTTAGGCAAGGCCTTTGATAAATCCAAGATCGAGTTTCTTTGCCTAGTCCTAAGGCAATTCTGCTTGTATCCTTAGGCAAATTTCCCTCCAACTTTATGTTATTACCTAAGGTAAAAACTCTCAATCTGTGTCAATTTAAGCAAGACCTATGGCAAATCCAAGAGCTAGTTTCTTTGCCGAGTCCTAAGGCAATTCTGCTTGTATCCTTAGGCAAATTTCCCTCCAACTTTATGTTATTACCTAAGGTAAAAACTCTCAATCTGTGTCAATTTAAGCAAGACCTATGGCAAATCTAAGAGCTAGTTTCTTTGCCGAGTCCTAAGGCAATTCTGCTTGTATCCTTAGGCAAATTTCCCTCCAACTTTATGTTATTACCTAAGGTGAAAATTCGCAATCTGTGTCAATTTAGGCAAGGCTTATGGTAAATACAAGAGCGAGTTCCTTTGCCTAGTCCTAAGGCAATCCTGCTTGAATCATTAGGCAAATTTCCCTCCAATTTTATGTTTTTACCTAAGGTAAAAATTCTCAATCTGTGTCAATTTAGGCAAGGCCGATGGTAAATCCAAGAGCGAGTTTTTTTGCCTAGTCCTAAGGCAATTAAGCAACGGTAAATTCGGTGAGCTTTTTAATTAATGATTTTATTTTTGAAAAGTGAAAAAATGTTTTGTTTACCTATCTCTAAGTCTAATACAGAATCTGTGGCGTTTACTACTGTTAGTACCTATATAGTGCAATTTAAAACTGCATAAATTATCATTTTATTTTGCTCAAAGCATAGGTACATTTATTTACAAAACAAAGCAGAACATATTATTTTATCAAGCGGAAGGAAAACACGAATTGAAGAACATTTTTACACTGTTTTGACAGGTTACACGAAGCGTGAGCAGATCACTACAGATGACGTAGATGCGCGGCAAAAGCGAAAAAATTATGTACTCCGGACTATAATACCTTGCATTTTGTGTATCATTTGACACACACACGTTTTTGTCAGCATATTTTAAATTTCAAATGCATGAAACGACTAGGAATTTTAGAATATTTTAAGAATGCTCTTATATTTTTTTTTGCCAAATGCCTAATGACACTACATTTTTATACCCGACCCAGAGTATATTAAGTTTGATGTATAGTTTGTAACGCAGTGAAAAAATCACCGTAGAACCCTAAGACCTTTTCGAGATATGAATGGGACCGACAGGAGAATCGATTAAGCCATGTCCGTCCGTCCGTCCGTCCGTATGTAAACAACTTTTAGGCCTTAAATTTTAAGGCAGAGAGCTGAAATTCTGTGGGTTGGTTGGAAGTCCAGTCCTTCAGATCATGTTTGAAAATAAGCTCAATCCGCCCACAGACACGCCCACTACAGGCCTGTATGTGCGACCATCTCTAAATTAAAAAAATACATTTTGCAAATTTTAGCTACGTTACAATGGCGCTAGCGCATTCATTTTTGGTACGTAACATTGCCTTCTAATTATCTTTAAGGTAGCCAAAAAATTTTAGCTTTTTCATTGACCACGCCCGCTTTTTAAGGCATTTTAGCTTAAAATTACTGTTTTTCAATAAATGTATATGACAAAAAATTATATGACAACAAATTATATGACAAAAGCTGTAGATATTAGCATTTTCTAACTTTTATGTGTATATTGCATGTGCCTCTGCCCACTTTTGTGGGCGTGGCGTTAAAAAAAGTGATTTTTTTAGTTAAAAAGGCGGAGTTTTAGGCCGAAATGTATGCAACCACCTAGTATAAAGCATTCAACAGTTATATTTCTATATCCCACCCACTTTTTGGAGGCGTGGCAGTTTTCTTTTGGTATGGTCGGGTATTTTGCAATCCGTCGTAGATGAATTCAAGCTTTTGCATACCCACTGTTGCACTTTCCCACTTGTTTCTTCATTTTTTCCTCATTGTTCATGAACTTATAGGAGCAGCACAAATTCAACATACATATTTCCAATAATTTATTTATTTATTCAACCAATTCTTAACTCAAGTAAGATACTGTAACATCTTTTAGAAAATGAGTTAGCTTAAACGTATGTTTTATAAATTAATTTGACAATTTTAAACTAGTAGATACCATAACAATTTTAAACGAATAACTTAAAAATATTCAGCCTGCCAACACAGACTGATTTCGAAGTTGTGCCTGAAATCGAAGTAGTATCCAAAATTGTATCTATAAAGTCAAATCCTGTTGGTGAAGATGGTTTACCCCTCCGCTTTATACGGCTCTTGTTGCCGGAAATTATTAGGCCCCTCACGCATCTCATTAATTTTTGCATCACAACGTCAACTTTTTCTGATGCCTGGAAGCATGCAAAAGTTATTCCAATTGCAAAGAAGGCAAATGCTCACACTGCTAATGACTTTAGGCCTATAAGCATTCTACCCTGCTTGTCAAAAGTTTTTGAGAAGGTTTTCGCTCGCCAAATTCAAGACCAATTATCTGCGAACTCTCTTCTTTACCCTTATCAGTCCGGTTCTCCGAAGGGCCACAGCTGCTCCTCCGCTCCTATCAATATCCTTGAGAACATCCATTCAGACTTTGAAAAGGGATTTGTAACCTTACTCTGTTTGCTCGACTTCTCAAAAGCTTTTGACAAAGTACAAATGACATACTCTGCTGGAAATTAAAGCACCTCTTCGGATTTAGCGATAGGGCCATTAAATAACTGCGTGGCTTTTTCTCTAACAGGTCGCAAAGAGTTGTATGTGGTGAGAAATGTTCTCAGGGATCTATCTTAGGACCAGGGACGAAGCGCCCATATAATGAGTTGAATGAGTGCTTCCGTAGCCAAAAAAAACACTTCAAGGCATTACAATATATTCCAAATCTTCGACTCATTTGGAAAAGCATTCTTGTGTTTAAACCACTCAGGATAAATAACGACACAACCCATGCAACTCTTTCTAATAGCTGACAACACTGAATATCTCTCTACGACGGCCCACTCTCCAACTACTACACTAACCTACCAGAGAATGCCCACAACATCACTCCATTATTTGCTTATACGCAAAGCATTGCCTTCTGGAATGAACGCCATCCATGCATTTTCCAAATTCGCATTCTTACAGAAATTAACTCATAAAGTCAAATTAGAATCCATTCAATATTTTCCCATTGGACCCATTAGTAAGGAATGAGTTGAGTGGGTTCATTATTGAAATTTGCAGGTACACTATTTGAGTTATTGTCAGCTGTCTGTATCTGCCAAAAGGCCAATGAGTCCAATTTCACTAAACGAAGGGGTAAAATGAAAAGATAACTGTGATCTTCACGTGTGTTTGTAATTATGGCTTTGATGATTAAAAAGACAGTGCGTTGGGGTCTACTGGAGTTAAAAAAGCTAAATATTATAAATTTTGGCTTTTATTTTTTTGTTTTACAACTGAGTGCTTCCGCTTCCCGAAAAGTCACGCCTCGTGCCTGCTTAGGACCCATCTTGTTTTGTATGTTCATAAATGATATCCCATCGGTGTGCAAATACTCTTTTGCCTACATTGACGCAGACGATGCCCAACATCGCGTATCTCTTCCTGTTAAAGACAATGTTCAGATAGCGTCAAGAGTGAATGAGGACTTAAAAGCAATCATGACTGGACAATTAAAAATGGACTTCATTTGAATGCAAATAAATGTTTAGTTTTGCCAATATCTAATCGGAGCCTTGAACTCGACGCGCTTTCTGATATTTGGTTAGCCCATAGCAAATTGAAGGTTGTTGAATCCGCGACCTGCTTGGGGTTCGTTCTTAATCGCAATCTTTCGTGCTACAACAACATAAACCTTGTCATCGGTCGAATCTATGGTTGCTTGAGAAAGCTGTGGCGTGCTGCTAGTTACATTCCATCTGAGACTCGACAACAGCTTGTGCGCAGTCTCGTTATGCCTATAGTGACCTATTCTGTGGTTGTGTATCCTAACCTTGATTCGCTCTCTCTACGTAAGCTTCAGGTTGCATTCAATGATGCTGTTCGATACATCCACGGGCTTCGTAGATATGATAGGATATCTTCACATGCTAAAAGCTTTCTAGAACGCACTCTAATTAAACACATTAGTGCAAGAAATTGCATTTTTCTGCACAAGGTCATAGTTTCCAAAACACCTCGATACTTATATGATAAACTAGTCTTCTCGCAATCAATGCTCCCATCGTCAAATATCTTGCCTCATCCCGCTTATTTTTCACCCATTCAGTTAAGCTTTGAAACTCATTACCTCCGCATATCAAAGTTATAAACGGAACTACCATCTTCAAGTCAGCAATTTACCATTATTTTACAGAACCTCAATAGCAGATTTATTACAACAACTTATTCTTCTCTTATAACTATTTATGCTCTCTAAAAACTTCTATTTTTTATCTCTGCTTAATCTACTTTTCTCTTTTCTTTATTTCTTGGTAGTCTTAAGATTTAGTTTTGTAATTTTATATTAGCCTTTGTCCATGTAATATATTCCCTGCCTATGAACTACAAAAGACTGTCTTAATGTACGCCCGTTATGTTGAATAATAAATTTAATTGAATTGAAATTGAATTGAATTGAATAGGTACCTAGAGTAAAATTAATGAAAAAATATCTATTTTTAAAGTTTTAAGCCCAAATACCGGACAAACATTCAAAAATCATCATCTATTTCGATGACCGCTTATCCTTAGATGGGTCGAGGAGCAAGGACGGCTAAATGTCCTTCCCATCGTTCCCTATCCTCTGCCACCAACTCAAGAGACACAGACGCAATCCCCAGACGGGTCTCGGAGATGTTCTTTACCTGATCCCGACACGCGTTCGCATCTCGGCTTTCACAGTCTGTCTAGGAATTCTGTCGGAGTGCATGCGAACAACGTGTCCATACCATCGAAGAATTGGTAGTTCCACTCGGAGAAGAAGCTACTCAACGCTAAGATTCCCACGAATACTGACGGTTCTCACCCTATTTAAGAGTAACGCCAGCATTACACCTTAGAAATATCATTTCGGCGATCTTATTCTTTCGGTCATTAACGACCACTGAAACGGAACGAACACTGAATTAACAAACGGGAAAGTGCCACAGTGGGTATGCAAAAGCTTCAATCCATCTACGACGGATTGCAAAATACCCGACCATACCAAAGAGAAAACTGTCACGCCTCCAAAAAGTGGGCGTGATATAAAAATATAACTGTTGAATGCTTTATACTGGGTGGTTGCATACATTTCGGCCTAAAACTCCGCCTTTTTAACTAAAAAAATCACTTTTTTAACGCCACGCCCACAAAAGTGGGCGGAGGCACATATATATACAATACATAAAAGTTAGAAAATGCTAATATCTACAGCTTTTGTCATATAATTTTTTGTCGAATTTCATATATATTTATTGAAAAACAGTCATTTTAAGCTAAAATCCCTTAAAAAGTAGGCGTGGTCATGATAAAGCTAACATTTTTTGGCTACCTTGAAGACAATTATAGGGCAATGTTACGTACCAAAATGAATGCGCTAGCACCATTGTAACGTAGCTAAAATTTGCAAAATGTATTTTTTTAAATTAGAGATGGTCGCACATACAGGCCTGTAGTGGGCGTGTCTGTGGGCGGATTCGGCTTATTTTCAAACTTGATCTGAAGGACCAAGGACTTCCAACTAACCCACAAAATTTCAGCTCTCTGCCTTAAAATTTAAGGTCTAAGAGTTGTTTACATACGGACGGACGGACGGACTGACGGACATGGCTTAATCGATTCTCCTGTCGGTCCCATTCATATCACTAAAAGGTCTTAGGGGTCTACGGTGATTATTTCACTGCGTTACAAACTATACATCAAACTTTATATACCCTGGGTCGGGTATAAAGATGTAATTGAAAAGGAGTGGATGCCACGCCCCTTTTTAAGGGTGAAGATTCTTTAACTGAGAAATTCTAAATACAGTTGAAGTTAATAGGAACTGAAATTTAACAATCAAGATTTATGACACAATTCGGAGCTTGAAAGTGGTCAATTGGGATCGGGTATCCAACGATTTGCCTAATCGGATTGTAGCCCTCCCACTTGTTAAATTTAATATTGACTAGTCAGTAAGTGCTACAGTGCAGAAGTTACAGTCCGTAAAACGGACCGTTGAATACCCTATCCTATCTCACATTGTAAAATGCTGATGTTATTGTTTTTATACCCCATCCCATAGGATAGGAGGTATATTAAGTTTGTCACTTAGTTTGTAACACGGTGAAAAAATAATGGTAGACCCCGAAGACCTTAAGGGCATATGATCGAGACCGAATTCTTAATCGAATGAGCCATGTCCGTCTGTATATCACATGTTTTTAGGCCTTAAATTGTGAGCTAGGGTGCTGAAACTTCGTACGTAAGGTCCAAGTCACGCGAAGCAATACAAGTGTAAAAATTTTTGAAATCCGCCGAAAGACACGTTCACAATCGGTCTAAATGTGCATCTACCTCCAGAGTTTTCAAAACTGTAAGACGTTCTAAAAGGCTGAAATTTGACACTTAGTATCTCCTTATGAATGTAAGACACAAAAAAGACAAATTTAATTGGTGAACATCCTCCAGTGGGCGTGGCATCTATTTAAAGGGTAAAGTTTCAAATGCAGTTTACTCAATATTTTTGCTCGAAATTGAAAAAAATTTGCTTAATATTTTATGTAGAAAACGTTTAGTTCTAATTTTGTTCATACAAGACTTTTGGGCCACGCCCACGTTTGGAGGCAGAATTGAAGAAAAACCTAAAATTTTCCAGAAAAACTTAATTTCGACTGGCCTTGATTTAGGAAAGCATGAAAGAAAAAAAGTCGCTGGTTAAGTAAAAGAGACTTCAGTCCAGATTTCGTTCATATATATCCAGATTTTAGCCACACCCCCTTTTAGGGGTGGATTTTTCAAAAATATTGAATTTGAACCAAAAAATTACATTTTTACGTACATTTAAGTCTAACTTGGAAACATCTGTGGAAGTATCTTATAATTAGTAGTTTTGTAATTAGGGGCGATTGGACCACGCCCCTTTTCAAAGTTTGTATTACTTATAAAATGTCAAAAAATAACTTTGCCATCAGCATTTTACAATGTGGGATAGGATGGGGTATTCAACGCTCCGTTTTACGGACTGTAACTTCTGCGTACACCATGTAGCACTTACTCACTGGTTTTTTTTGACATTTTATAAGTACTGAAAACTTCGGAAAGGGGCGTGGTTCAACCACCTCTAATTACAAATTTTCAATTATATCACATATATTCCCAAGTTACGCTTTAAAGCATGCAAATATATTAATATGCAATATTTTGGTTAAAATTCAACATATTTTAAAAATCGGCCCCTTAAAGTGGGCACGGCGATGTTTATTCTTATGTATATGTAGTAAGCTAGGCGTATAGAACTAAAGGTAGGCTACAATTTATTGTTTAAGTACAAAAATGTAATTGTATTGACTTTTGATTTATTGAAGTCTCCTTTTGCGAATGCAAATGCAAAAAAAAACTAGTCGGAGAGTTACAATCCGCTTAGGTGAATCGTTGGATACCCCATCCCAATTGACCACTGTCAAGCTCCGAATTGTGACATAAATCTTGGTTGTTAAATTTCAGTTTCATTTAACTTCAATTGTTTTTAGAATTTCTCAGTTAAGAATCTTCTCCCTAAGAAAGGGGCGTGGCATCCACTACTCCTCAATAACATCGTATTTTTGTTTATTTATTTTTTCAGAAATTTTACACACGCGTCGATTGCATTTTCATATTAAAAATTTGGTTTATACTTAAAAACGCCCCCAAAAGTAGGCGTGGCGAAAATTTATTCACTTGAGTTGATAGCTTACGACGCACATATCTGAATATTTGATAGTGCAAGTTTTTTGGATTTAAAGCAAATATATCAAATAAAAACCGTTTATAAGAATGCATATAAAGTATGACCACGCCTACAAGGGGGCGGTATTCGCTTTTTTTTTAAATGCCAATCACAATACACTTAAGCGAGGATATCTCATAGCTTCCTGCGACAACTTTGATGTTTCATGCTATTAAGTAAAGTGAGCGTGTCAGTGGACTGATGTCCAAAAATTTTACACAAATATCCTCCAGTAGGCGTGGCATCTATTTTAAGGGTAAAGTTTCAAATGCAGTTTACTCAATATTTTTGCTCGAAATTGAAAAAAATTTGCTTAATATTTTATGTAAAAACCATTTAGTTCTAAATTTTGTTCATACAAGACTTTGGGCTACGCCTAAATTTCGAGGCAGAATTGAAGAAAAACCTAAAATTTTCCAGAAAAACTCAATTTCGACTGGGCTTGAGCCTAATTTAGGAAAGCATAAAACAAAAAAAGTAGCAGGTTGGGTAAACGAGACTTCAACCCAGATTTCGTTTAAATAAAGTTTTTAGCCACGCCCCCTTTTAGGGGTCGATTTTTCAAAAATATTAAATTTGAGCCAAAAAATTGCATTTTTACGTGCATTTAAGTGTAACTTGGAAATATCTGTGGAAGTATCTTATAATTAATAGTTTGTAATTAGGGGCGGTTGGACCACGCCCCTTTTAGAAGCTTGCATTACTTATTAAATGCCAAAAAATAACTTTGCATTTTACAATGTGGGATAGGATGCGGTATTCAACGATCCGTTTTACGGACTGTAACTTCTGCGTTAACAATGTAGCATTTATTCAATGGTTTTATATAATTATTTTTACTATTATAATGTTATTATAACTATTTTCTAAATAAATGGAAATTAACTGAAAAAGTGGGTGGAACTCAAAACTTTGTATGGAGCAAACCTAGCAAATAGTAATATCTTGAATATTTGTTAAATAATTTTTTTTTTCAATTTGGAGCAAACTTTCCTAGAAATCGGGTAAGATCTAACAGGGTAAAAGTGGGCATGGTCGATATTGTGGGCGGTCCAATGTTTGCCCTCTTAGAGGTTTTGGGCCATTATTGCTCTATACCAATATTTGAGCGCCTACGCCTTGTCTAACTTGACCAAAAGGCATTTTGATAGAACATTTGAAAAAGAGGTTGTCCTATTTTGAAGCCAGTAGTGGGCGTGGCTGTCGGCGAATTTAACTAATTTTTACACTTTGTCTGTACAAAATAAGAACCAAGATTTACTCCAACAAAGACCAAAATTACGGACAGACGGACAGACAGACAGACGGACAGACGGATGGACGTGGCTTAATCGACTCACCTGTCGGTCTCGATCATATCTCTAAAAGCTCTAAGGGGTCGTGATTATTTCACTGTGTCACAAACTATGCAATTAATATACCCTCGGTCGGGTATAACAAGTGGGTAAGTGCAACAGTGCGTATGCAAAAGCTTCAGTCCGTCTTCGACGGATTGCAAAATACCCGAACATACCAAAAAAAACTGCCACGCCAAAAAGGGAGCGGGATATAAAAAAATATTACTGTTGAATGCTTTATACTAGGTGGTTCCATACATTTTCATTTTCATTTTTTCATTTATTTTTTTTTAAATTCGATAATGCTTAAAACTGTAAGATACAATATCTTGTGAAATAGTCTTAAGCTATTTTTACAATCAAGAGCAGTATAAAATAAAATAAGTAAGAGGAGAGATAAAAAAGAAGAGGAAAAACAAAAGAAATAAGAATAATAGTAAAAAAAAAAAAAATTAGCAAATATAATCCTGAATAATATTTTACATATATGTAAGTATATACATTTGAGCAAAATTAACTAAAAACAAGATTAGTTAAAACAAAATAAAATCGAAAATCAAATATTTAAATTGAAAAATGGAGCTTCAAAGCTTTTTTAATGTTTCTTGCGTTCTGAGATTCCGTTATATTTCGAGGCAGTGAGTTCCACAGACGGGCGGCATTTACAAAAAATTGGCGTTCGGAGGTTAGCGATGAGAAACGAGGAAGAATTAAGTGACGGGTCCTGCGTGAGGATGCTATTGTGAGTCTATCGAAACAGTATTGTGGCTGGTGTGTAAGCAAAATGTCAGAGAGTAGGGTCAAACTACGAAGCTGAAGATAGTATTCGAGTGGCATACCGAGTAAACGAATGGAGTACCCAGACAGTCTGTCGTATCTACGCAAGCCAAAAACATAGCGCACAGTGCTGTTAAAGGCGACATTTAACTTCATCTTGCTTACGTAGTTACAGTTGCAAAAAATTTCACACCCGTAGAGCAAAATAGGTATAACCAAGGTCTTTGCAAGTAGTAAGCGTGTTTTTACAGGTGTAATCGATTGAGTTACCCTCAGTGTACGAAGTACACCGTAAACTTTTCCGACGAGTCCATTAATATGGTTGTCCCAAGTCAGGTAACGATTGAAAGTCACTCCAAGGTTTTTTGCTGTATCGACATATTCAATTGGAGCGTTGCTCAGCACGATCGTGGGGAAATAAGAGAGATCCAAAATTTTTCTTGAAATGACCAGACATTTAGATTTCTTTGGGTTTAAAATAAGACCATTTTGATTGGACCAATGTGCAATTTTCTCCAAATCTTCGTTAATACATGTAGCACCATGCTCGATGAGCCCAAGGGGGCAACTGAAGTACAGTTGCACGTCATCCGCATACATGTGAGACGAGCAATTTTCAATTATGGAAGGAAGCTCATTAACGTACATCGAAAACAGTAGAGGGGCAACAATGGAACCTTGGGGGACACCGGAAACATTAGGTAAAAATTTAGACAACCTGTCTCCAACTTGAACAGCTTGTTTTCTATTGGTAAGGTAGGAGAAAAGTAGCTTGGCAGCGTCAGAAGAAAAGTTAAATTGTTGCATAAGTACTTCGCATAGTTTCACATGATTGACTGTGTCGAAAGCTTTGAAAAAGTCGAGCAGAACTAGAAACGTAACCTCATCCCTGTCCAACGCCTGCCTAATATCCTCAGTAACACTCAACAATGCTGTTACACAACTATGTTTTTCCCGGAAGCCAGATTGCTTTGGAGTAAGCATGTTGTTTGACGTCAGGTAACTATTGATTTGTTTTTGGACGATTCTTTCAAAAACTTTGGACAAAAAAGACAAGATTGAGATGGGCCTAAACTCGTCACCTTTTGCGTTTTTGGGTATGGGGACAATTTTGACCAATTTCCATAAATTAGGAAACTCACCCGACATCAATATAGTATTAAAAATAAAATTGATGTGAGGTAGGATGATTGGTAAAATAATTTTTAGAAATGAGGGGTGAATTTCATCAAGCCCAGCAGCATTTGACCTTACAGAAAGCACGCTTTCAACAATATCAGCACCATCCACCGCTCGAAAACCAAAACAAACCGGACTGTTCGACTGGATTCCAAAGGACGGTATAGATTCTAAAGCATCAAGAGCTACAGCGCCCGACGAAGGTACCAGTGGGGAGGAAACAAATTGTTTGTTGAGAGTATCACCGTCAACATTTACTGTTTGTTCACTTCTTAACTTGCCGATACCTATGTTGCGTAAATTTCTCCAAAGTTGACGACCTGTTAAGGCTGTACTTAGTTGGTCGGAGAAGAGTTGGCATTTGACCCTGCGAATTTCAGCAACCACTTTATTGCGAAGTGAACAATACCTCGCTCTGAAAATACTTAACCGGAAGCGTTTCCAGAGATTATACGCATCATCACGTTGGAGCATAATGGAACGTATACGGCGAGTGAACCAAGGCTTTTCATTAGTTTTAATTATTTTAGTTTTTAGGGGCACGTGTGCATTAAACAGGGTTTTTATATTATCAGTTAGAAACTGCAACTGCTTATTAGACGACGGTAAATAAAAAATAGTATCCCAATTTATACCTCTAGTGTGCGTCTCTAAACTCTCATGGTCAATGCAACGGAAGTCACGAAAAGTAACAGTTTTGCTGAAATGCTGAACAGTGAAGTTAAGTGTTAAGAAAATCAGGTCATGTCTAGAAAACGCAGGCGCAGAAAGCTGATCGTATATAGCCACATTACTTAAATCACTTACAAGGAAGAGGTCAAGAAGTGATGCACCACCATCAAAGAAGTGAGTTGGAGTGGTTGTGTTAACTGGACGTAGGTTAAATGTGAGCATGTTTTGGGTGAACAGGTTTGGGGAAAGGAGGTTACAGTTAAAGTCTCCAACCAACATGATATTAGGGGAGCTCAGGGATATTTCCTCTAACAGTGTATAAAGAGGTGAAAGATCGATGCTACTATCAGGTCTGTATACAGCACCTACAAGGAGAGAGCATTCAGTACCTATTATTTCGGCCTAAGACTCCGCATTTTGAATAAAAAAATCACTTTTTTTAACGCCACGCCAAAAAAAGTTAGCGGAGGCACATGCAATATCATTCATGTTACACCCAGAGAAAAATACTGTGTAAAATTATCTAAGATGACTAAGGACTAAAAAAATTTGTATGTAAAAATGTAGGCAAGCATTAATTATCTCGGAACTATGGTCATATATGTACGGCCTAAGTCATGAGATATAGGCTAATCTGCCTTAATTTGATTAGGTAATTTATGTACGAAATAAACAGCGGAAAATCTTAATTGTGGATTTAACAGCGGAAAAGTTAAATTGCACTAGAACTAAGGTAACTTAGCCTAAGACTTAAGTAAATCGTGGCTCCAAAATCTTTTTTTGCCTATTCCTTAGGCAAAAATTCTAAATCTGTGTCAATTTAGGCAAGGCCTATGGTAAATCCAAGAGCGAATTTCTTTGCCTAGTCCTAAGGCAATTCTGCTTGTATCCTTGGGCAAATTTCCCTGCAACTTTATGTTATTACCTAAGGTAAAAACTCTCAATTTGTGTCAATTTAAGCAAGACCTATGGCAAATCTAAGAGCTAGTTTCTTTGCCGAGTCCTAAGGCAATTCTGCTTGTATCCTTAGGCAAATTTCCCTCCAACTTTATGTTATTACCTAAGGTGAAAATTCTCAATCTGTGTCAATTTAGGCAAGGCTTATGGTAAATCCAAGAGCGAGTTCCTTTGTCTAGTCCTAAAGCAATTCTGCTTGTATCATTAGGCAAATTTTCCTCCAATTTTATGTTTTTGCCTAAGGTAAAAATTCTCAATCTGTGTCAATTTAGGCAAGGCCTATGGTAAATCCAAGAGCGAGTTTTTTTGCCTAGTCCTAAGGCAATTCTATTTGTATCCTTAGGCGAATTTCCCTCTAATTTTATGTTATTACCTAAGGTAAAAATTCTCAATCTGTGTCAATTTAGGCAAGGCCTACTGTAAATCTAAGAGCGAGTTTCTTTGCCTAGTCCTAAGGCAATTCTGCTTGTATCCTTGGCAAATTTCCCTCAAATTCTATGTTATTACCTAAGGTAAAATTACCCTCCAATTTTATGTTATTACCGAACGTAAAAGTTCTCAATCTGTGTCAATTTACGCAAGGCCTATGGTAAATCCAAGAGAGAGTTTCTTTGCCTAGTCCCAAGGCAATTCTGCTTGTATCCTTAGGCAAATTTCCCTCCAATTTTATGTTATTACGTAAGGTAAAAATTCTCAATCTGTGTCAATTTAGACAAGGCCTATGGTAAATCGAAAAGGGAGTTTCTTTGCCTAGTCCTAAAGCATTTCTGCTTGTATCCTAAAACAAATATCCCTCCAATTTTATGTTATTTAATGATATGATATTTATGATTTTTATGATTATAGAAATTAAACATAAATTTTGGGACATCAGGTTGTTACAAATGATAAGGCAGTTGGAATACCAAAACTTTCATAATTTAAGCTGCGTCTAAACAGTCAATGCCCAAATCAATGGAAATGAACCCGGCAATGACCATGAAAAAATAGCTGGCAATTAGTTTTTCAATAATTTCCAATGTGGGTACTTCATTGCTTACGACACATTAAACACAAGGAAATAATAGTAAAAGTTTTGATTTACGTGTTTTACGTAATTAACGTATGTATTGCTCGTTCTTTTGATGTTGAAAGGCTTTGTAGATCATTTGTTATGGAATGCAAGTAAAACTATTTATTTCATCGGTTACCCGGCGTTTCGTTGATTGGTTTTCAACTTGGCTAATATTAATAAATTAACATGAAAGAATTAAGGAAAAAACGCAAAACTAAAGTAAACTATAAGAGTTCGTTTTTTTAAACTGAGGATATCTATGAGTGTTCGTGTCTAAAAATTTTTTTTATGTTTCCATCGCCAATCTTGGGTATAAATATAAGGCTTCCAAGTTGAGAGCCCATGATCTGCTATCGAATAGTTTTCCGTAAAATTTCAAAACATGTGCTAATCCAGTAATCCGCGATTTTTTTGCAAATGATGCAAATTACCCTTTCCAGGATAGAGGGACACTCACATGATACACAAAATAGAAGGTATGATATTGCGCATCTACACCTATACTGTGACGTCACGTGTAGTGCGTTTTTGAATTTGTTCTGTGAGTTCTGTTCAGAATCAAAACAAAATGGCGCAAAGTTAAGGTCACCTTAAATTAAAAAGACAAAACGCGCCTGTTAATCTTCCTGGCAGCGTTTGAAATGATCATGGATCCATCCATTGTCATAATGTTTCTAGAATTGTAAATTGTTTTAGTTTTTCATTTTTTTCTACTTAAAATTTAATTTTTTAGGTAATTGCAATAGGGGTCGCTCCCTTCTATATATAAGCAACGGTAAATTCGGTGAGCTTTTTAATTAATGAATTTTTTTTTGAAAAGTGAAAAAATGTTTTGTTTACTATCTCTAAGTCTAATACAGAATATGTGGCGTTTACTACTGTTAGTACCTATATAGTGCAATTTAAAACTGCATAAATTATCATTTTATTTTGCTCAAAGCATAGGTACATTTATTTACAAAACAAAGCAGAACATATTATTTTATCAAGCGGAAGGAAAACACGAATTGAAGAACATTTTTACACTGTTTTGACAGGTTACACGAAGCGTGAGCAGATCACTACAGATGACGTAGATGAGCGGCAAAAGCGAAAAAATTATGTACTCCGGACTATAATACCTTGCATTTTGTGTATCATTTGACACACACACGTTTTTGTCAGCATATTTTAAATTTCAAATGCATGAAACGACTAGGAATTTTAGAATATTTTTAGAATTCTCTTAAATTTTTTTTTTGCCTAATGCCTAATGACACTACATTTTTATACCCGACCCAGAGTATATTAAGTTTGATGTATAGTTTGTAACGCAGTGAAAAAATCACCGTAGACCCCTAAGACCTTTTTGAGATATGAATGGGACCGACAGGAGAATCGATTAAGCCATGTCCGTCCGTCCGTCCGTCCGTATGATAACAACTTTTAGACCTTAAATTTTAAGGCAGAGAGCTGAAATTTTGTGGGTTGGTTGGAAGTCCAGTCCTTCAGATCATGTTTGAAAATAAGCTCAATCCGCCCACAGACACGCCCACTACAGGCCTGTATGTGCGACCATCTCTAAATTAAAAAAATACATTTTGCAAATTTTAGCTACGTTACAATGGCGCTAGCGCATTCATTTTTGGTACGTAACATTGCCTTCTAATTATCTTTAAGGTAGCCAAAAAATTTTAGCTTTTTCATTGACCACGCCCGCTTTTTAAGGCATTTTAGCTTAAAATTACTGTTTTTCAATAAATGTATATGACAAAAAATTATATGACAAAAAATTATATGACAAAAGCTGTAGATATTAGCATTTTCTAACTTTTATGTGTATATTGCATGTGCCTCTGCCCACTTTTGTGGGCGTGGCGTTAAAAAAAGTTATTTTTTTAGTTAAAAAGGCGGAGTTTTAGGCCGAAATGTATGCAACCACCTAGTATAAAGCATTCAACAGTTATATTTCTATATCCCACCCACTTTTTGGAGGCGTGGCAGTTTTCTTTTGGTATGGTCGGGTATTTTGCAATCCGTCGTAGATGAATTTAAGCTTTCTCATACCCACTGTTGCACTTTGTTTCTTCTCCACTTGTTTCTTCATTTTTTCCTCATTGTTCATGAACTTATAGGAGCAGCACAAATTCAACATACATATTTCCAATAATTTATTTATTTATTCAACCAATTCTTAACTCAAGTAAGATACTGTAACATCTTTTAGAAAATATATTTGCTTAA
This sequence comes from Neoascia interrupta, assembly GCA_947623515.1. Classification (NCBI taxonomy): domain Eukaryota; kingdom Metazoa; phylum Arthropoda; class Insecta; order Diptera; family Syrphidae; genus Neoascia; species Neoascia interrupta. The sequence continues at coordinate 100,694,062 of OX392463.1, read as the reverse complement.
ACGTATGTTTTATAAATTGATTTGACAATTTTAAACTAGTAGATACCATAACAATTTTAAACGAATAACTTAAATTAAAAACAAATAATAACAGTAAATAATAATAATACATATACATAATGCGTGTGTATGAAAAGTTATGCTGGTAAATGGGAGGAGAAAGAAATAGAAGAAGAGAAGGTGGAATAGAATACCTAAATAACTAAGGGTGATTCACAGCATAGTATTTAAAAAGCTTATTTTTAAATGTGTGTGTATTGTTAAGGCGCTTAGAGTAGAGCATTCCAAAGCTGAATTGCATGTACAAAGAAGTGTCTCAAGGTGTTAACGTAATTGTGTCTTGGTACAATGAGTTGTAGTGTTCGTTGATTTCTGGCAAATTTAACTATGTCAAAAAGACCCGGGTTCTCTCGTTGTAATTAGTTTATGTAAAAACGTTAATGTTCTACATTCCATGTAGGTTTCTACCGAAAGACCGGTGATCTGTTTGGAGTAGGAAGAAATGTGCTCGAAATCTGCTAATGCCAAAAAGTATATCTTGCACAACTATTAAAAGCAACCTTCAACTTTCTTTTTGACTCAAAGTCCATCTGTGTGAATATTTCACAACCATAAAACAAAATTGGTAGGACGAAAGACTTCACAAGCTTCATTTTTATATTGGCTGGAAGAAAGCTTGAAGTTGGATTAAGTCCGCGTAGAGCCCCGTAAATTTTGGAGACTGTTTTGGTTACATGCGTACTCCAACTTAAGTTTTCATTAAAATAAACGCCAAGATTCTTATGCTATCCACATATCCAATGGGTGATTTGTTGAGAAAGAGAGGTGGAAGATTTTCCTTAACCCTACCTGATTTTATAACCATTGCCTTTGTTTTTGCTGGATTTAGACAGAGTTTGTTTTCTTCTGCCCAGTCATGAATTATTTTCAGTTCTCTATTTAAACTGTCTATCGCCTGAGCTTTTTGTGGTTTTGAAAACATAGAGTAAATTTGTACATACATCGTCGGCATATATATGACAGTTACAGTTAAGGAGGCGCTCTGCTAAATCATTTATATAACATATAAACAAGAGTGGTCCCAAAACGGATCCCTGAGGGACCAACGAGACAAGCCGAACATTTACCATCATAAGCGACATACTTAAAGCGACTACAAAGATAAGACGCAACTAGGTTACACAAAGATTTATCAAAAAAGAGCTGATTTTTTAGCTTTCCAATTAAAATACTGTGGTTCACGCTGTCGAAAGCTTTTGAGAAATCTAGGAACATTAATACAGCAAGCAATTTTTTATTCATACCCGATCGGATATCTTCGCAAACCTTCAGCAAAGCAGCTGTGCAGCTACGTTTGGCTCGAAACCCAGATTGGCATGGTGTAATTAGTTTTTTAACGCTTATGAAACTTTTAATTTGTTGGCTTACTAAAATTTCGAAGGCTTTGCTTAGGAATGGTAGGATGGCAATGGGTCGATATTCAGCACTTGAGCTTGAAGTGGAAGGCTTTGGGTGAGGTAACACTTTGGCAACTTTCCAGGCATCAGGAAAGTTGGAGGTTGTTAAAATAGTGTTAAAAATGTGAGTGATATGCCCAAGTAGGACGGGTAAAAGAAATTTTATGAACTTGGGTTCAATTTTGTCTGATCCTACGGCATTAGATTTTATGTAAAGGATTGTTTTTCCAACAGTGTAAGCATCAACACAAGACAAACACATGCCAAAGTCAATTAGAGTGAGTGTGTACGCAACAGTCACAAAAATTGGAAAGATTCTGTAGATACGTAAGAAAAAATGAGCAACACGACTTAACGCAATAATAAATGAAGAACAAATGAGTGCGTGTTCTCATTAACAGTTTCTAACTTTTTCATTTTAGAAATATATATTACATATATATTACATAGAGAAAAAGAAAAGGACAACGAGCTACGGATCTGCACGTGGAATGTTAGGTCCCTTAACAGACCACGTGCAGCCGAGCAACTAGCGGAGGCCCTTAACGACTGCAAGGCAGACATTACTGCCATCCAAGAAATACGGTGGGACGGGCCGGGCAAAAGAAGGATGAAAAACTGCGACATCTACTACGGCGACTGCTATCGGCATCAAAGACAGCGCCTATTTGGATGTGGTTTCGTTGTTGGAGGCAGACTTAGGCAAAAAGTCTTGAGCTTCAACCCTGTAAGCGAGCGCCTCGCGACGATCCGCATCAAGGCTAAATTCGCCAACATTAGCCTGATATGCGCACATGCCCCCACAGAGGAGAAAGATGACGAGACCAAAGATATGTTCTACGAGCTCCTGGACAAAACTTATGAGCAGTGCCCTAGCTACGACATTAAGATTGTCCTAGGCGATTTTAATGCCAAGCTAGGAAGGGAGGGCATCTTTGGTCGTACGGTCGGAAAGCATAGCCTGCAAGCCACGACCTCCGATAACGGATTCAGGCTGATCGACTTGGCTGCGGGGCGACACGTTGTGGTAGCTAGTACACAGTTCCCGCATCTCAATATCCACAAAGGGACATGGAGATCTCCCGATCAATCAACCGTCAACCAGATTGACCATATTGCGATCGACGCAAGGCACTCCTCCAGTATCATGGATGTCCGAACTTTCCGAGGGGCCAACATTGACTCGGATCACTACCTTGTTGTAGCCAAGGTACGGCTGCGGATATCCCGACCAGCGCCAAGTAATGGAAATACTGTGAGGAAGTTTGACGTCGGCCGACTACAATCGCAAGAGATCGCCAGGTCCTTCTCCAACCGAGTCTCTCTAAACCTTCTACGAAGTCCTATGCAACCAGCATCAAGTATTGATAGCCAGTGGCAACACTGCCAAAATGCCATCAGAGACGCCGCCTCTGAAGTGCTGGGTTTCACACGGCGACCACAACGAAACCCCTGGTTTGACGATGAATGCCGGCAAGCATATGCAGCTAAACAGGAAGCATACAAAGCGGCGCTGCACAGAAGGACTAGAGCTGCTCGCGAGCTCTACGAGCAGAGGAGGAGAGAGGAGCACTGGCTTCTCCGAAGGAAAAAGAGAGAGCACGAGAAGCGCGCGGTTGAAGAGATAGAGAGATGTTACAACAGGAATGAGGTTAGAAAGTTTTACCAAAGGATCAAAAGGTCCTGCCAAGGGTATAAACTTCGAACTGAAGCCTGTAAGGACCATCAAGGGAACATCGTTGTAGAATCGCAGTCAGTGCTGAGGATTTGGAAATACCACTTCTGCAGACTGTATAACGGCGAGGACGAACCAAATACCGCTCTCAGGCAGAACGAACCATTCAACCCGGGCGAAGACGTTACCGACGAAGCATACGAACGATACCGCCCACCCGACCTGGAGGAGGTGAAAGTAGCTGTGTCTAAGCTCAAGTGCAACAAAGCAGCCGGAGCAGACGGCCTAGCTGCCGAACTTTTTAAATCCGCTGGCGATGGGCTGGTTAGGAGCATGCACCAGCTCATCTGCAAGATATGGTCGGAAGAAAGCATGCCCGACGAATGGAACCTCAGCATTGTTTGCCCGATCCTGAAGAAGGGAGACCCTCAGAGTTGTGCCAACTACAGAGGCATAAGTCTTCTTAACATCGCATACAAGATCTTTTCTGCTGTACTGTGTGAACGCCTGAAGCCGCTTGTCAACAATCTGATAGGCACATATCAGTGTGGCTTTAGGCCAGGAAAGTCCACCATCGATCAAATATTCACACTGCGGCAGATCTTGGAGAAAACCCAGGAATTCCAAATCGATACACACCACCTCTTCATCGATTTCAAGGCCGCGTATGACAGCATCTATAGAGACGAGCTATATAGCGCAATGTCTAGTTTTGGCATCCCTGCCAAACTCGTCAGTCTGTGCAGGATGACGATGGAAAACTCACGCTGTTCCGTCAAGGTCGGCAAAGACCTCACCGACCCCTTTGATGTCAAAAAATGATTTAGACAAGGCGACGCGCTGTCATGCGACTTCTTTAACATCATACTTGAGAGAATTGTGCAGAACTCTCGCGCCAACACCAGAGGTACAATCTTTCAAAAGTCCGTTCAACTACTTGCATACGCAGACGACATTGACATAATCGGTAGAACAAAGCGTGATGTCAGTGAAGCCTTCGTGAGTATTGGGACGGAAGCGGCGAATATGGGTTTAGCAGTCAATGAGGGCAAAACCAAGTATATGCTGTCATCAAGAAAAGACACCCAACACCGACGTCTTGGACAAAACATCACCATCGACAGCTATAACCTTGAGGTAGTTAGGGACTTTGTCTACCTGGGTTCCGCTATCAATTCAGACAATGACACCAGCACTGAAATCAAACGAAGGATAACTCTTGCCAATCGCTGTTTCTTTGGGCTAAGAAGGCAATTGAGTAGCAAAGCCCTCTCTCGAGCAACTAAAGTGTCCATGTATAAGACCCTCATCATCCCAGTCCTGCTTTACGGTGCAGAAGCATGGACCCTGTCAAAGGCGGATGAAAACACTTTAGGCTGCTTTGAGAGGAAAATTCTTCGGACGATTTACGGTCCCGTCTGCATAGACGGAGAGTGGAGGAGGAGATATAACATCGAACTGTACGGGCTGTACAGCGATACCGACCTAGCCAAAAGAGTCAAAACACAACGTCTACGATGGCTGGGTCATCTAGAGCGGATGGACACCAACGCCCCGGCCCGGAAAATCTTCGAATCCACACCGCAGGGACGACGCGGTAGAGGAGCACCGAGACTCAGGTGGCGCACGCAAGTGGAAGGGGACCTCAGCCAATTTCGCGTGCGAAACTGGAGACGGCTAGCTAGAGACAGAGCTGGCTGGCGAAGCTTGTTGGCTGAGGCCCAGGTCCACCCCGGACTGTAGCGCCACCCTAAGTAAGTAAGTATATTACATATAAGTTAGAAATATAACATATAAATAAATTAAAAAAAAAACTTTACTATTTTAGGAAACAAAGCGGCAGCGATTCCGCCTCTTAGACTATGAATGACTACGAATGACAATATAATGTTCTTACGGCTACCTTTAATACTAATTATCTGCAGCCACTGCATTTCTGCTTCACAGGTGAATTTCCTGGAATCGCACGTCGTCGTCGGTCGGTGTCATTTGCCCGTGCCAAAGTGCTTTCAAAGCAGGTCTCATTGTTGGTCGTTGGCTGCTCCGATTTTAGGTCGTCGCTCTGTGGGAATATTCTGCCAGGTGACTATGGCATTTGTTTGAAAGGTGATAGATTATTTCACGTTAACTCCTCCGCCCTTAAGTGTGAACGTAGTCGTTCACTTAAAAAAATGGAATTTGGCTTATGCGAGATGTTGTTGCTCTTGGTAGTGGTAAAGGCGTGATATTTGTAGTTTCCAGGGCTCCTATCGATTCTTCTGGTTTGGTGACGGTATTTTCTACTGAGTTGTTGCTTTTCGAAAATTTACGGAAGATGACCAATATGACTATGCCAAATAGTTATCACGCTCCAAAACTTAGTAACGCACTATTTTTAACGTTGGTCTTGAGAAGTTGGATGTACTGAGTGTTGTTGGTGTGTAGTTCTTTTACCATTTCTAGTGATAGTACTTCTTCTAGTATTTTGTTCGACGAAGTTGGTTGTAGGATTGGCGGGAGTGGATTGAAGTAACTGGTTTCGATAGAGTTAAACGTGTTCTTCCCAATTTGTATGCTGCTGTTACGATACTTAATTAGAAACGTGCCGTTGAATGAGGCCGTGTTGCTGTTAATAGTGATTTGCCTATCATAGGTATTCAGGAAAATGATGTCGGATGATATTTCTTCAAACGCAGGAATGTGTTGGCTGTTAATTGCAGAACAGTTGGCTGGGATACTCTTTATAAGATTCGGGATACATGTTGTGTTGCTTAAATTAACAATATTAATTCTAGGACAAATTGATTATTTATTGTTTTACAATCTGTAACAATTCCATAGATTTCGTTTTAACATTTTATAATATTATTAAAGTCAATTTTTATTATTTTTGTTTCTTCTCTTACTGCTTTTAAAATAATTTTTTCGCAAATTTCTTATTTTACAGTTGGGAAACTTACTATATATAATAAAACGTAATTATTAAATGCTATTTTTATTTCTGAGAACTCGATGGCCTCTTCTATATTCTTAAATGGTATTTCTTTATTATTTATAATGGTTTCAATAGTATTTATTTCGATATTCGACAGGATATATGAATTTATAATATTTACTCTTGCCCAATGAAGAGCGTATGCAAAATTTGTTATTTCTTCTTTTAATAAATCTAATTTATATTTTATATTAAATACTAACTGTTCTATTACGTTTTCATTTTCTTTTACATATTTACTTATTTCTTTAGTTCTGTTAGCTACATCATTTATTTTATCTATTATAAGCTTGTTAATTACTATCTGTCTATTATTATTTTCTAGTACATTATTAATCTTTTCTTGAATTATTTGGAAGTCGTGTTAATCTGGGTTGCCAGTAATAAATTTCCAAGCGCTCCCCAGGAAGTCGATTGATCTCTTAGATTTCGGATGGTTTGGAACTAAACGTTTTATGAGGGATTTTATTGTTGGTATTTCTTCGGATAATAAGTGAAAGCTATTGTGGGAGGTCTGTAAATTTTGCGTCAAGGATGTTTCTATGGTTTCGGAATACTTTGAAAGGTCGATCTCATGAATTATTTTGTAGTTGCCTTTTTGTAGTCTAGATGTACCAGTATTTATAGTCACCAGTCTTATGTTCGTATAGTCCAGTATCTGTACGTTGGCTAAGCAGTCAGTCATGTATAGGTACAGTTGTCTAGAAAGAAAGTTATGGAAAACTACTACGATTTGATGTGCGATTTATGAACAACTTCTCCGGATTGAGTAAGGATCGTGGTTTTCTTATTTTCTTTCCCAATTGCCTTTGTGTATCTCGGAGTTAGTTTTGAGCCTAATCTTTTATTTCTTCTGACGTATATAACGTCGCCTGTGGAATAGTTCTTCACAGGTGGTTTTCCTTTATTGTGGTAAGCTAAATCAAGTTGCTGTTTGTCTTTTAATTTGTCTTTAGTTTCCGAACGGATTTTGTCAATTTTGGCAGGATCTGTATTTCTACTGAAAAATAAGTCTACTAGTTTCCTATTGGTTACAGAGTGTATTAAAAAGTTATAGGCACTCGTTGCTGCCTCTAAAAGTTCCATGAAGAATCTATGCTTTTGCTCACATTTGATACATCGCATGATTTCTACGAGAGTCGAGTGGAATCTTTCGACTTGCCCCTTTGTGGGGTTCCTTGTGTATGGCGGTGTGTTATAGACCTCAATGCCAAACTCGGCTTCGATCATAAACATAATCGGTATGGAATTGAAAGACTTCTCATTATCGAATACTTTAGCCTTCGGAATGCTGTAAGAAAATATTATTTCTCTTAGGGGTGTCCTTACATCCTCTATGGCCTTCAATTGTACATTTTTTGCGTATATTTTCTGGGCGTATTTCGAGAACTTATCTACCGCAGTCAGTACAAGTTGGTATAGGGGTTGCCTGAATTTCAACCTTCTCCAGGTGCCGGTCATACTTATTTTCCCCGCACACGGAACATAGTTTATTCTTCTTACTTTCCGAGCCATACCTGGGAAGTAATATTTTTTAAGAATCTGTAGTTTATTTTCTCGATCGTTTCTATGTGCGCGTTGATGTGTTCTTATAATGATCGCTTCCTGCTGATTCTCGTCAGTCACATCTTCGACAAGGACTTGGGAGAATCTTATGCGATAATTTTGGAAATGGTCTTTATAGACTTCTTGGATAATTCCTTGGATTCTTTCCTCTGTTCTAATGCAATTAATTACGGTTGGGTTCAACCGTTCTTTTAGGATCACTCTTAGATAATCAGGGGTATAGGCGGACTCAGTGATTAAATGTCTGTGGTATGTAGGAAATACTATCTTAAACTCTTGCTTTCTCGTATTACCAGTATTTAGGAAAATTTGATTTTTGTAAACGTTTATTGGATTTTTAACAGTGACTATGAGACCTTGCGACGAACTTTGTCACTGTGTACTGTTGGAGTAAGGGAGTTAACCTCGGAGCAAAAGGGGGGCCTAGAGAGAGCGTCGGCAACTACGTTTGTTTTTCCTGGCTTATACTTAAGCTCGTAGTTCTACTCCTCTAAGATAGCCTTCCGTCTCTTAAGTTTCGAGTTATTGTTATACCCCATCCCATAGGATAGGAGGTATATTAAGTTTGATTCATAGTTTGCAACATAGAGAAATAATCACCGTCGACCCCCAAGATCTTAAGGGCATATGATCGAGACCGAATTGTTAGTCGAATGAGTCATGTCCGTCCGTCCGTCCGTGTGTCGGCAGATTTTAGGCCTTAAATTTTGAGCTAGGAACTTGAAACTTAATATCTGTTCTTTCTAGGTCCCGAAGCAGTACAAGTGTAAAAAATTTTAAAATCCGCCAATGACACGCCCATTTTACTAAATAGCACGAAAATTCAAAGTTGTCGTAGGAAGCTGAAATTTGGTACGCGTTATTCTAGCTTAAGAATATTATGATTGGCATTTAAGAAAAAAACTAAAACCGCCCCCTTGTAGGCGTGGTCATACATAATATGCATTCTAATAAACGGTTTTTATTTGATATGTTTGCTTTTAATCCAAAAATCTTGGAACATAAAATCTTCCGATATGTACATAAGCTATCAACTCAAATCAATAAATTAATTTGAGTTGATAGCTTACGCCCACTTTTGGGGGCGCTTTTTAGTATAAGCCAAATTTTTAATGTGAAAATGCAATCAAGACGTGTATATCACTTCTGATAAAAAATGAAAACAAAATAAAATGTAATTGAAAAGGGGTAGATGCCACAGTTAAGATTCTTTAACTGAAAAATTCTAAATACAGTTGAAGTTAATAGAAACTGAAATTTAACAATCAAGATTTATGACACAATTTGGAGCTTCAAAGTGGTCAATTGGGATGGGCTATATAATGATTCGCCTAAGCAGATTGTAACCCTCCCACTAGTTTTTATTACTTAAGGCGTATGTAAGAGGTTGGTGATCAGTATAAATAGTAACTTTCGCTGTCCCATAGATATAAGTCTTGCATTTGTCGAGTGCCCAAATGATAGCAAGCATCTCTTTTTCGTTTGCTGCATAGCTTTCTTCGGTCTTGTCGAGCGTCCTAGATACGAAGATAATGGGTCTGTCTTCTTGTGATAGGACAGCTCCTGGGGCATAGTTTGAAGCATCAGTCACTAATTCAAATGGTTAAGTAAAATCTGGGTATAACTGCACGATAACAATATCTGCAAGTATAACTTCTTCCGACGTTAAGGCATTTTTGATTTTTTTGAAAGCTTCTTTTGCCGGCTCATCTAGGTGGATAAGTTTTTTACTTGAGAGGTTTTTGGACATCCGTCCATCCTCCCCCCTTAAAAGGGCTGTTAGGGATTTCGCAAGCTTTGCGTAGTCTCTAATGAAGCGGCGATAATACCCTGACAGGCCTAGGAATGAGCGAAGTTCCTTCGGTTAGGTAGGTTATGAGGGTAAGGGAACTCTTGGATTGCTCTTACCTTTTCTGGATTGGTTTTAATGCCATCGCGTGTAATAACAAAGCCAAGGAATTCCACTTCTTGCTTGTAAAATTCGCATTTGTCCAGTTGCACTTTCATATTTGCGGCTTGTAATGTCTGGAAAACTTTCCGAATATTTTGCTCGTATGTCGCCTCGTCTTTACTAAAAATGACTATGTCGTCTATATAGACATAGAAATTACTCCGATATGTTTACGTAATATGTCGTCAAGTGCTCTCTGAAAGATTGATGGAGCATTCTTGAGACCGAATGGGAGTCTCGTAAACTCATACTTGCCACTGTTGAGCGAGAAGGCCGTTTTTTCGATATCAGATATTTTAAACGAGATCTGATGAAAATCGCTTTTCAAGTCCACGACAGTAAACCATTTGTTTTTGCCTAGTTGTGCTAACACATCGTTTATCTGGGGAATCGGATATTTATCTGCCACAGTTATACTGTTAAGCTTCCTGTAGTCTATGACGAGTCTGTATTTTTTTCCCCCGGAAGCGTCGGCTTTTTTAGGCACTACCCATACAGGAGAATTGTACGGTGATCGTGAAGGCCTAATTATACCATCGTTTAGGAGTTTGTTAATTTGCTTTTCAACCTCGCCTTTAAGGGACATAGGGTAAGGATAACATTTGGTATACACGGGTGAGTCAGATGTTGTCCTGATCTCGCCTTTTATCACAGTAAAGTAGGTTAATTTCTCCTCCGGTTCATCAAAGAGATGCGGGAAATCAAGTACAATTTTGTCTAATGAACTTTTTTGTTTTGAGGACATGTGGTTCGTTCTAATGTTAAGTGAGTTAACGGATTGAGAAGCCATCTGTTTTATACCTATTTTGACTTGGTTATTGATAACCATGTAGTTGTCTTTGGTATGTATAACTGCAGAAAGACTTTTCAAACTGTCATTGCCGAGAATGGCGTGAAACGATTTGAGGTTGGGCAAGGAAAGAATTAAATTTTTATGTTTTGGGGACCAAAAAGGTTAATAAACGTATGTTGAGTGATTTGAACATTTCCTCCGATTGAGTTACAAAAGAAGGGAATTTCATTTAACAAAGGGTTCTTTACCAGGGCTGCTTAAATATAATTTTTGTTGGATCCAGTATCAATAAGAATTTTCAATATTCTTTCTCCATTCTTCGTTGCGCATTCAAAATATGGCAGCGAAGAATCAGTTAATCTAAAAAATGAATATCAGTTAATTGCATAATATCATTATAGTCGTTATTGTCCGGTTGCGTGATGTCAGCTTATTGTTGTAAAGTTTGGTCATATTCGTCCGAGTTGTATAAGTTCGCTTATATATCCTCGTATTGACCGATTTCCTCTTCTTGTGTCACATCAGTGCCAACAAGAAAATTTTTAGTCTAGCCACCAATCGTCTAGCTGGAATTGGTGGCGGTTCTGGGTGATGGATTCTCCTATTGTTATTTGTTGCGTTTGCGTCTTGTGACCTGAAATTTTGGTTTTCTAGCCGTAAGCTCAAGTGCAATGCTTGGGGTAAATCTGAGGGTTCTTTCATTCCCAACAGTCTGGGAAGGTCACCCTTAAGACCTTTAATGAAGGTATCAAGCGCTTTATCTCTATATATTTGCATTTGCAAGCTTAGAGCGTCGGCACTGATATCCATGCATGATATTTTATTTAGGATTAAAGAGAGATGTGCGTATACGTTTTGATAAAATTCCTGGATCGATGTGTTGCCCTGCACTAGCCCCGTCATTTGGTATTCTAATGTTCCCAAATCACGTTTATCCGCGTAGTGCATGGTCAAGCATCTGGAAATGCATTTCCAATCCAACGGAGTATTGTAGGACTCCAGGACATGGTCGGCATGTCCTACGATCTTGTTTCTGATAGTGTTTATTATTCCAAAATATTTGGCCGATCCTTTGATCGAGTCATAGATATTGAGTATTTGCTCTACGCTCTTGCGCCATGAGCTGAATTCTACTGGCGAACCAGAGAATTCGCGTAGACTGCGAACTACGTCAGGAATTTTGTCCAAGTTATTCCGTTGGTCAGGCAATATAACTTGATCAGTTCCTGTGAACTGATCCGATTAAGGACTTAGAAAGGAGTGCACGAGATTAAGACCTTCTGTTTGAAAAGCTTCGCGAACCATAGACACGATAAGGGATTGTAGAGGAGGGCTTATTACAGGCTGGTTTTGGTTTTGATTTTGCGTTTGGTTGGATGAATCTGCTTGACCGTCAAGCACGGATGGTCGCAATAAATTGTCGTTAGTCATTTTAAATGAAAAGGAAATTCGAAAACCAAATAATTCTATTTCTTATGTGAATTGTGATGACAAAGTGGAGTTATAGATTGAAAATTTGATTGTCAATGCCTCTAAATAAATCGATTTTATTGCTATTAAGGTTTATGCAAGGTTTACTTAAGGATTATTTTCAATTGGTATGTTAAAAGATAAATTTTAAAAATACAAAAAATATTCTCAAGTGTTAAGTTTTTCCTCGATATCTTAAAAATTTCTAAATGCTAACTTAATCTAAGCTTACATTAGGCACTCGATGATCAGCATGTTGAATAATAATTCCCTCATTGGCGGCAGCAGTCTGACACTACGTCCGTTCACAATTTAACGATTTAAAACTTTCACGCACCGCACTCCCGGTCCCTGCTCGGGCGCCAGTTAGAAATATTACATATAAATAAATTTAAAAAAAAAATTTATTATTTTCGGAAACAAACTGGCAGCGATTCCGCCTCTTAAACTTAAGGGTGATTTTTTAGCTGGTTTGGTTTTGGCAACACTGGTTTTGACAGCTGACGTGTGTTTAGTACCTTGTGTCACTGTCAAACAGCTTCAGTTTGGTTTGCAATTTAACCATAGATCGTCTTACAAATGAACAACGCTTGCAAATTATTGAATTTTACTATCAAAATTCGTGCTCGGTTCGAAATGTTCATCGCGCGCTGCTTCTTTATGGTCAATGCAATTGCGAGGCGAGTTTGGTGAACAGTTAATTTCACGTTTTGGGCCGGTCAATTGGCCCCCTAGATCGTGCGATTTGACACCATTAGATTATTTTTTGTGGGGGTATGTCAAGGCTAATGTCTATAGGGACAAGCTTAGCTGCTTCGATTGACGCACTGGAAGCCAACATCCATGCATTCATTCGTGAGATACCGGCCGATATGTGTGAAAGAGTATGCCAAAATTGGACTCAGCGGATGGGCTACCTGAGACGCAGCCGCGGTCAACATTTGCATGAAATTATCTTTAAACGTTAAATTGCAAGGTTCAAACTATCGATTCAAATAAATATTTCATTATTTTTTTCGAATTTTTTGTGTTTTTTTTTTTTTTAAAAAAGTTCTCAACCTCTTAAAAAATCACCCGTTATGAATGACTATGAATGACATTATAATTTTTTTTAATAAAGTATCTGCAGCCACTGCATTTCTGCTGCACAGGTGAGTTTCCTGGAATCGCACGTCGTCGTCGGTCGGTGTCGTTTGCCTGTGCGAAAGTGCTTTCGAAGCAGGTCTCATTGTTGATCGTTGGCTGCTCCAATTTTGGCGCGTTGCTTTGTGGGAATATTCTGCCAGGTGACTATGGCATATGTTTGAAACGTGATAGATTATTTCACGTTAACTTATATATCCACACGATGTTTTCAGTTCTGGCAATTTTTTTTATTGTTTGTTTACACGTCTTTTATAGTTGTCCTTACACCTCAAAATGTATTTGTCTTCTTCACCTACCGATGACATTTTATAATTTTTAGCGATTGAATTAAATGTAGTGTCATACAAGCATAAGCGGTTTTTCCTGGTAGCCATGCATATTTTTTCAAAATATTTTGCTGAGTAAAAGACTTGTTTTTTACTTTATGTTTGAAATAATCTTTAAAAAAATTTGGTTATGAATGACACTTCATTTTTTTTACTCATTAAAAATATAAAATGGCATCGGTAAGAAAAGAAGACAAATACATATTGAGTGGTAAAGATAACTACAAAAACGTGGAAACAAACAATAACTAGTGGGAGGGTTACAATCCTGTTAGGCGAATCGTTGGATACCCCATCCCAATTGACCACTGTCAAGCTCCGAATTGTGTTATAAATCTTGGTTGTTAGATTTCAGCTAAGAATCTTCTCCCTAAGAAAGGGGCGTGGCATCCACCCCTTCTCAACAACATTGTATTTTTGTTTATTTTTTTTATCAGAAAAAAAATAAAAATATTTTATCAGAAAGAATAAAAAAATTGAATTATACTTAAAAACGCCTCCAAAAGTGGGCGTGGCGAAAATTTATTCACTTGCGTTGATAGCTTACGCACATATCTGAACATTTCATGGATATTTTGGATTTAAAGGAAATATATCAAATAAAAACCGTTTATTAGAATGCATATTAAGTATGACCACGCCTACAAGGGGGCGGTATTCGCTTTTTTTTTTTAAATGCAATCACAATACACATAAGCGAGGATATTTCATACCAAATTTCAGCTTCCTGCGACAACTTTTATATTTCATGCTATTAAGTAAAGTGGGCGGATTTCAAAATTTTTCACATTTGTACTGCTTCGGGACCTAGAAAGAACAGATATTAAATTTTAAGTTCCTAGCTCAAAATTTAAGGCCTTAAAACTACCGACACACGGACGGACGGACGGACGGACATGGCTCATTTGACTAACAATTCGTTCTCGATCATATGCCCTTAAGATCTTGGATTATTTCTCTATGTTACAAACTATGAATCAAACTTAATATACCTCCTATCCTATGGTATAGGGTATAAAAAGAGATGTAATTGAAAAGGGGTTAATGCCACGCCCCTTTTTAAGGGAAGATTCTTTAACTGAGAAATTCTAAACATAGTTGAAATTAATGGAAACTGAAATTTAAAAATCAAGATTTGTGACACAATTCGGAGCTTGAAAGTGGTCAGTTGGGATAGGGTATCCAACGATTCGCCTAAGCGGATTGTAACCCTCCTACTAGTTTTTCAATTGCTTGGAGTCATTCGGGCAGTCAGAAACTCAAGAAGTGAAAGTGAACTTATAATATTTTTTTGATCTGTAAAAATTGGCGGTAGCAAATAAAGTTTAATTAAAGTTTTAAACTTTTGCTCTGGCGTCAACAAGTATTTTTTCTGTTTTCCCTGAACAGTTTAATTAAAGTTTTACTGTTTTACTGTGGCGTCAACAAATATTTTCCCTGTTTAATGGTCTATCTGTTAAACAAATATTTCTGCAAAAGTATTAATAATTTATCTAACAATTCATTCGATATTTGCGCCTCTTATACTGTAAATAACAATTCTGTTTTGCTACTTTTTTTTGTTTCGGCGTCGCATGGTTCTTCATGCATTGTGCAGCTGCGTGTCTGTTATACACGTTTTTTTCGCAAAAGCACGTAGGAATTTTTCTGACAATTCATTAGATATTTGCGACTTAAGTACTATGAATTAGAATTCTGCTTTGGTACCGTTTTTTTTGCCGTCGCGTCGCATGGTTTCTAATAAATTGTGCAGCTGCAAAAGTACCTATGAAGAATATTTCAGAAGGTATGCGTTGGTGCGTTTTTTTTATAGATGCAGGGGCGCGTGCAGTGGTGTCGAGGCCCGGGGAAAAGAAAAAGGTGAAGTCAATAGTGTGTTTTTCTTTCTATAAAACAGTGAAGTGTTGTTTTTTCTAGTAGGGTTATTTATTTTATTTATTTATTTATTTATAAACATTAACAATAAATTAAAATCTATTATTAATACTATATTAAAGAGCGCTGGCATCGAGGACTTTCGGCTCTTTGTTGAGTTTTTCTTTTAAATAGTACTTAGTTGATAATTCTTATATTATGTATTATTTACTTGATTACATTTTTTTCTATTTAAGTTTTAATATTGTGTGTTGTAAGAAGTTTATTTATAAGCTCGATATTTTTTTGGTTTGGATCTTGTAGAAGATCCACTATGGTACCTACGTTGGCTGCTGTTAAAGTCATGATGAGGGTTGGCGGCTGAGAGATAGCATGGTTCCAGAAGATGTGATATCGTGATGGCATTGCTACATTTTGGGCAGGCCGGAGGGGTTTGTTTCTTTAGGAGGTGTTGATGGGTTACTTGGGTGTGTCCTATGCGCAGACGAATAAAGTTTAAAATGTTGAACTTGGGCATGTTGCGTGGGAAGTTTGGGCTGATTTTGTTGGTGTTAACTGTTTGGTAGTGATGTATATATTGACTCCACTCCTGTGCTCGACAATTTTTGATTTTACTATTTATTAGCCTCTTGAGATCTTTATTGCTAAACGATTCATACATGATTGCGGGGGAAATATGAACCAGATTCGCTGCATGGTCAGCGAGTTCATTTCCTTTAATGCCCACATGTCCTGGTGTCCACAGTAGTTTTATTTTGAAGGGCAATCTTATGAGCATATCCCGAATTTTATTAATTATGATGCAATCGTGTCTTATATTAAGTATAGCTTTAAGAACGGAGAGACTATCGGAGCAAATGGTCCATTTACCAGCGGTGAGAGTGAATTTTTTAACGGCTTCGTAGATGGCTTGAGCCTCAGCTGTAAATATCGACGCTATATCGACGAAGGATACCAAGAACAATTGTTGATCCATTGTGGGTTGTTACAGCAAACGATGTGCTATCGGTGTTTTTCGAGCCATCGGTGTACAGAAACTTCCATCCTTTGGCGGTGAAGAAGATGGTGTGTACTTTGCGAACCGTTTAAATGGGACTTCTAAATTTTCTGCTCAGATTTGCCTCAGATTTGTCTTCTGAAGTTTGCCCTGACCAGAGTACTTCGTCCATCCCAGGTCCGTCCGAAATTCACTTGTCTAGGACTAGTACTGCTGCTTTAGATGATTCGTCTAACCATACCCTATCTAACCCTAAGCGTGGAAATCTGAGGCGTCATAAAAACAACGAAAAAGGGATTGTTTCGTCTCACACTTCAACGATTGTTGTTCCTCAAACACAATCGAACCGTCTAGTGGCCTGCTGTTGAATCTGCCAACACCTTAGAGTCTGTCCCCAGACCTAAAACTGTATTTTTTTCAAGACTGAAACCCGAGACTACACCGGGTGACATTATTCATCATCTGATATCTCAAAAAGTTGTTGCTAACGTAAACTTGGTCAACTGTATGATACTTAGCAAGCCTGATAGTTTCGTATCTTCATTCAAAATAGTTGTTCTTCCTTCTATCATTGAGTCAATCTGTGACCATAGGCTTTGGCCGTCTAACACTCTAGTCAAAGAGTTTGCATACAGGTCTCACAATCTAAACAACCAAATAATATTTCAAAAAATTTAATAGTAGACTATGTTTTTTTTATAACAATGTAAGATCCATCCGTAGCAAACATAAAACAGATGATATATTTAAAAATTCTATGGTTTTTCCGCATGATGTCATTATTTTGACTGAAACATGGCTTAATGCTACTACTGCTGATGCAGAAGTCTTCACCAAAGAGTTTCTTGTATATAGAAGAGATCGTTATAAAGATGATCTATTTGTATTTGTATTTGTATTTGTATCATATCACCTCAGACAAAGTTAAATTTCCATTTACTGTTAATGCCGAAGTTGTATGTGTCAAACTTGACATTTTACCCAAATTCGTATATGTTGTTAATGTGTACATCCCCCTGATAGTCCCGTTGAAATTTATTCTGAGCTTGCTAAGGCCCTTGAGTTTAATTTTTGTGATACACCAGTACATTTAGAAACTATTTATGAGCTCTTATCTAGCCTTAAAGACGATTGCTCTTGTTTTTGGTCCAGACGGTATACCACCTATCGTTTGTTTTAAAAAAATAAGGATGTTCTCGCCACTCCCTTTCAGAATTTATTCAAACTTTCGCTATCACTTCCCCTCCATGTGGAAACTCTCATTTATTACGCCTGTCTTTAAAAAGGGTGATAAATGTGATATTGTAAACTACAGACCGATTGCTAAACTTTCAACCATTCCAAAAGTGTTTGAAAAATAAATTTGCGATAGCCTTATATTTTACTGCCAAAACATAATTTGCAAAGAACAGCATGGTTTCGTTAAAAATAGGTCTACCGTAACTTACCTTTTATCGTTTTATAGAAAATGTTCTGATGCAGTAGAACATTTCATCTTCTCTTTGAAGTGAAGATCTGTGGAAGCCCTTTTAATACAAAAATTTTATGAAAATACTTCGTTTAGTGACAGGCTGTTTATATTCTTTAGCTCTCGCTGTTATGGCTGTGGTGTTTAGAAAGCAGAATTTGCGTATACGTTTTCAGCCAGTGGAGTGCTTTTTTTCCCATTTTATGGGTGAGTTATTTGTGTGGGGTGTCAAGGTCCGGGACAAAGAAAAAATTGGAGGCCTTTCAATTAATATACATTTCCTTTATATCTACAAAAAATAAATTTTATTTTCCAGAAACTTTTAACATAACGTTTTTATCTTTTCTTGTTAGCTCAAAATCATGTTTTGCTTCTTATGTGCAAAGTCATTTCAAAACATTAATGCCCTCATAAGCCATTTTAGATTCATTAATGGTTGCAACAAAGGAAGCAATTTGAAGTGCTATGAAAAATCATGCGGTCAGGTCTTTCAAGGGTTTTGGATCTACAAAAGACATTTGTTGATTCACTCAAAGGAGTTAAAACAAACAAGTCACGGTGCAGAACAAAAATCATTACCCAAGGTTTTCCATACATCAGTATATCAAAATTTATTCGAAGGCAACCCCGACCAATCCATCACAAAAAATGCAGCACATTCAAAAATATATAATTGTAATACTGAAAAGATGCAAACGCCATCACAAACTTGAAAACGATTTATTGAAGACAATGACAATTTGGTTAAATTTGTCTTAGGCCTCTACAATAACAATAGTTTTACCAGAAAAGATGCAAGTGCTATACAAAAAGCTGTTGCGAATTCGATTTTGTGGCCTGTTTTAAAAGATATTAGTTCTATGGTTGAAAAAATACCCGAGGGGTATAAAAAAAAAAAATACAAAACGTTATAAATGAGTACAAGGGGTTATTTGAAGAGTAAGACACTGAATATAAATTGGAAAAGTTTTTACACAACCGAGATTTATTTGAAAAAAAAAACGAAAGATTTCGACATCAATAGAGAAATCGGAATTAGTATGGTAAATGGAACTGGAAAAAAATGGAACTGGAAAATGGAAATGGTGAATGGAAAAGTGCTTTGGATGAAAAAGTTGGCAAAGTCATTCTCATGAACTTAAAATTTAAGTTCCGGAAAATATTTGAAAAATCGGAAAATCAAAAAGAACTTACATCATTTTTAAACGAAACAAATAAAACCTAGAGCATAGGAAATTTTGATGAAGGAAAATTATGGCAGCAAAACGAAATCTTTGTACCCAGACAAAAATTTAGTTCCATTTTTCTTATACACAGACGATTTCGAAATTAACAACCCTCTGGGATCCCATACTGGTGTTCACAAAATAACTGGAGTGTATTTTTCAATTCCAATTTTTGAAAATTATTGTAAGGTCAGTAACATTTATGTAGCTGGTTTGATAAAAACTTGCGATATTAAAGCGTATACTTACTTACTTACTTAAGGTGGCGCTACAGTCCGGGGTGGACCTGGGCCTCAGCCAACAAGCTTCGCCAGCCAGCTCTGTCTCTAGCTAGCCGTCTCCAGTTTCGCACGCGAAGTTGGCTGAGGTCCCCTTCCACTTGCGTGCGCCACCTGAGTCTCGGTGCTCCTCTACAGCGTCGTCCCTGCGGTGTGGATTCGAAGATTTTCCGGGCCGGGGCGTTGGTGTCCATCCGCTCTAGATGACCCAGCCATCGTAGACGTTGTGTTTTGACTCTTTTGGCTAGGTCGGTATCGCTGTACAGCCCGTACAGTTCGATGTTATATCTCCTCCTCCACTCTCCGTCTATGCAGACGGGACCGTAAATCGTCCGAAGAATTTTCCTCTCGAAGCAGCCTAAAGTGTTTTCATCCGCCTTTGACAGGGTCCATGCTTCTGCACCGTAAAGCAGGACTGGGATGATGAGGGTCTTATACATGGACACTTTAGTTGCTCGAGAGAGGGCTTTGCTACTCAATTGCCTTCTTAGCCCAAAGAAACAGCGATTGGCAAGAGTTATCCTTCGTTTGATTTCAGCGTTGGTGTCATTGTCTGAATTGATAGCGGAACCCAGGTAGACAAAGTCCCTAACTACCTCAAAATTATAGCTGTCGATGGTGATGTTTTGTCCAAGACGTCGGTGTTGGGTGTCTTTTCTTGATGACAGCATATACTTGGTTTTGCCCTCATTGACTGCTAAACCCATATTCGCCGCTTCCGTCCCAATACTCACGAAGGCTTCACTGACATCACGCTTTGTTCTGCCGATTATGTCAATGTCGTCTGCGTATGCAAGCAGTTGAACGGACTTTTGAAAGATTGTACCTCTGGTGTTGGCGCGAGAGTTCTGCACAATTCTCTCAAGTATGATGTTAAAGAAGTCGCATGACAGCGCGTCGCCTTGTCTAAATCCTTTTTTGACATCAAAGAGGTCGGTGAGGTCTTTGCCGACCTTGACGGAACAGCGTGAGTTTTCCATCGTCATCCTGCACAGACTGACGAGTTTGGCAGGGATGCCAAAACTAGACATTGCGCTGTATAGCTCGTCTCTATAGATGCTGTCATACGCGGCCTTGAAATCGATGAAGAGGTGGTGTGTATCGATTTGGAATTCGTGGGTTTTCTCCAAGATCTGCCGCAGTGTGAATATTTGATCGATGGTGGACTTTCCTGGCCTAAAGCCACACTGATATGTGCCTATCAGATTGTTGACAAACGGCTTCAGGCGTTCACACAGTACAGCAGAAAAGATCTTGTATGCGATGTTAAGAAGACTTATGCCTCTGTAGTTGGCACAACTCAGAGGGTCTCCTTTCTTCAGGATCGGGCAAACAATGCTGAGGTTCCATTCGTCGGGCATGTTTTTTTCCGACCATATCTTGCAGATGAGCTGGTGCATGCTCCTAACCAGCTCATCGCCAGCGGATTTAAAAAGTTCGGCAGCTAGGCCGTCTGCTCCGGCTGCTTTGTTGCACTTGAGCTTAGACACAGCTACTTTCACCTCCTCCAGGTCGGGTGGGCGGTATCGTTCGTATGCTTCGTCGGTAACGTCTTCGCCCGGGTTGAATGGTTCGTTCTGCCTGACAGCGGTATTTGGTTCGTCCTCGCCGTTATACAGTCTGCAGGAGTGGTCTTTCCAAATCCTCAGCACCGACTGCGATTCTACAACGATGTGTTCCCTTGATGGTCCTTACAGGCTTCAGTTCGAAGTTTATACCCTTGGCAGGACCTTTTGATCCTTTGGTAAAACTTTCTAACCTAAACTTTCTAAACTTTCTAATAAACTGTCTAAACTTTCTAAAACTTTCTGTTGTAACATCTCTCTATCTCTTCAACCACGCGCTTCTCGTGCTCTCTCTTTTTCCTTCGGAGAAGCCGGTGCTCCTCTCTCCTCCTCTGCTCGTAGAGCTCGCGAGCAGCTCTAGTCCTTCTGTGCAGCGCCGCTTTATATGCTTCCCGTTTAGCTGCATGTGCTTGCCGGCATTCATCGTCAAACCAGGGGTTTCATTGTGGTCGCCGTGTGAAACCCAGCACTTCAGAGGCGGCGTCTCTGATGGCATTTTGGCAGTGTTGCCACTGGCTATCAATACTTGATGCTGGTTGCATAGGACTTCGTAGAAGGTTTTGAGAGACTCGGTTGGAGAAGGACCTGGCGATCTCTTGCGATTGTAGTCGGCCGACGTCAAACTTCCTCACAGTATTTCCATTACTTGGCGCTGGTCGGGATATCCGCAGCCGTACCTTGGCTACAACGAGGTAGTGATCCGAGTCAATGTTGGCCCCTCGGAAAGTTCGGACATCCATGATACTGGAGAAGTGCCTTGCGTCGATCGCAATATGGTCAATCTGGTTGACGGTTGATTGATCGGGAGATCTCCATGTCCCTTTGTGGATATTGAGATGCGGGAACTGTGTACTAGCTACCACAACGTGTCGCCCCGCAGCAAAGTCGATCAGCCTGAATCCGTTATCGGAGGTCGTGTCGTGCAGGCTATGCTTTCCGACAGTACGACCAAAGATGCCCTCCCTTCCTAGCTTGGCATTAAAATCGCCTAAGACAATTCTAATGTCGTAGCTAGGGCACTGCTCATAAGTTTTGTCCAGGAGCTCGTAGAACATATCTTTGGTCTCGTCATCTTTCTCCTCTGTGGGGGCATGTGCGCATATCAGGCTAATTTTGGCGAATTTAGCCTTGATGCGGATCATCGCGAGGCGCTCGCTTACAGGGTTGAAGCTCAAGACTTTTTGCCTAAGTCTGCCTCCAACAACGAAACCACATCCAAATAGGCGCTGTCTTTGATGCCGATAGCAGTCGCCGTAGTAGATGTCGCAGTTTTTCATCCTTCTTTTGCCCGGCCCGTCCCACCGCATTTCTTGGATGGCAGTAATGTCTGCCTTGCAGTCGTTAAGGGCCTCCGCTAGTTGCTCGGCTGCACGTGGTCTGTTAAGGGACCTAACATTCCACGTGCAGATCCGGAGCTCGTTGTCCTTTTCTCGTTTGCATTGGTCGTCAACAGTAAATCCGTCCGAATCCGAGGCTTGTTTCTGCTTCGTGACTGGTGTTTCTTTACGTCGCCGGGAAGTCACCCCGACGACACGACCCCCAACCTGGAGGACCAGATCCTTTGCTTAGCTCTAAGGACGGAGAGCCGGATAGTCCGCTCCTTATAGGCCTGAGCTCCGAATACGTCGTAGTAGCCCATATAAGGTGTTCACTAAGTAGTTCGGCCTGACTGGAACTATGGACGCCACCGTTGATTCCATCTGGGGAATTCCTCCGCTGCCGTCCGGATGCAAGGAGAAGTACCTTGGTGGGAACACTCCTCCCCCCCTCTCTCGTCTGCTACCCCCAACAACCTTCCAAAGGGGTTGGAACGCAATCTCCAGTTGAGGTACTAGGCACCCGGTGTTTACCACGAGGAGGTGAGAGTAGGAGTTGATAGACAGAGGTGGGCTTAGAAAACCTGTGGATGCTTGTATCCTCTTGAGTGCACATGTCTATCCTTTGACCATCGTTACCATACGCTTTGATATTAAAGCGTATGGTAACGATGTAACCATAAATAATCTTGTTGAAGAGATAATATCTCTAGAAAATGCAAGAATTTAAGTCAATTTAAAAAACCACAAAGTAAGGATTCACCTCATAATGGGCCTAATTTTAGGCGATAACCTAGGACTAAACCAAATTTTAGAGTTAAGCAAATCGTTTTCCTCCAAACTGTTTTGTAGATTTTGCACAGCACCTACTGAATTGGCTAAAGTTGTGCAAGGAAAATGCAACATCTATCAGAAATAAAGGTAATTATCTACAAAATTTATCTGCTGATTTTGCGTTGACAGGAGTTTATAAGAATTCAATTCTAAACAAAATACCCTCTTTTCATGTCGTTGATAACTTTTCTTTGGATATGATGCATGACATATATGAGGGTATTGCACATTACAATATAATGCATGTCATAGAATATTACATTAAACTTAAGATGTTTTCATTAGACAAACTCAATCAGCTGAATCAAACATTAAGTTATGGAGATTGTGAGAAGGGAAATTTCTTTAAAGACATTACTCCAGCGCACCTGAAAAGAAAAAAATTGAATGCATCAGCAATGGAAATTTGGACATTCGTTCATCATTTCCCCTTTATTTATCGGTCGCTTAATTTCAACCAATGACAAAGTATGGGAGTTTGTTATAATTTTTATAAAAATCGTTGATATATTGCTGCTGTCACTTTGCGAGGATTCAACATTACATGAACTTGAGTCGCTCATTGAAACCCACAAATGTTATATCAAACATTTTTTACAGATACTTTAAAACCAAAGCATCACCTTCTTACTCACTACCCAAGAATTATTCGATACTCTGGTATTGTGTCCAACATTTGATGACGCCGAACAATTCGCAGTTCCCACAATGCCTGGGAATTATTTCATAACGTAAATTTATTTCTATCATTCCCATGCGTTCAATTACAATTATTGTAATAGAACCTCATGATAACAAAATGTGTGGCGAGTGTAAAAAAAACCTTAGAATAAGAAATTGTACAGTTAGCATTATTTTAGTATATGTAAGGCATTAGAATAGAATAAAATGTTTACTAATTCAAATGATCGAAATGTTTTCCTTTATTAACTACAAAAATTATTTTTTGCTAAAAAGTCCGAATAAAATCACGAAAAAACGAAAAAACTTTTTCTAATATTTTATTTGGCTAATTAGACAATCGTATGCATTTCGGACTGACATGCAGCCCATCTTCAGCGCAACTCGGTACTAAAAACAAATGAACAAAATCGAACGATATTATGGTTAACAACAACAAACATTGGAGAGAGAAAAATGAACGAAATTACACAGTAAAAAAAACACATGAAAATTAATTTAACATTTAAGCTAGTGTGAACAAGGGAGACAGAATGTTTCCTTTGTCGGTGTTCACCACGTTTTTGGTTTTTGTGATAAGCAGTGACTCATATGCGCCAAGCTTCCTTTCGTTTTGTACGCTTTTGAGTAACCGTACACTTTCGTCGAACGGGCCGATGGTGTGTAGGGCTCGTTGTCGTCACATGGTGCAAATACATGAGCTGCTACCGATGAACGATTTATTTGTTTGTTTTTAACACAGCTGATGTGTTCTTTGAACCTCGTTTCGATGCTCCGTTTTGTTTGGCCGATGTACTTCTTGTTGCAGTCCTTTCAGCTGATTTCATAAATCCCACTCTTCGCACTTATCGGTGTGATGTCTTTGGTTGACCCGAGAATGTGTTTTAGCTTAACGTTGTTGTTGTAAACCATGTGTACCTTTTCTTTTTCAAGCGTCTTCCCCAATTGGTTTGTGATAGCGGGTATGTAGGAGAAAGACACGCAAAATTTGTTGCTGCTTTCCTCGTTTTGGCTGAAAAGTGTCGAGAGATCGTTTCTCCTAATTTTATTTGATTGCTTTTTCACAATTTTTTCAACGGTCGACTTGTCAAAACCATTGATGTCAGCCAATCGTACAATAAAATCAAATTCTTTTTTGAATTCGCCGACGGAAAGTGGTAGTTTGCATAACCTTTGGGCCGTTGAGTGGAATGCTGCAATTTTATGTTGAAACTGTTGAAACGAAATAGAAGGACTCGCTTGTGATGTTTCGGTCTGTCGAAGTTTTCTTGCGGAAAATCCCAAAAAAAAACAAGAAGAAAAATACGTACTTGAAAGCAGCAAAAATATGTATGTCACACAACTGCTTCGCTTTCCAAGGTAAATTCTATAAAAATGATTTTGGAAGCAGCATGGAAAACCCTCTATCACCTCTAATCGCTGAAGCGTTCATGGCTAAGTTCGAAATGGATCTAAAGAATGACGGTTTACTACCTAGCATATGGTTAAGATATGTTGATGATGTCTTTAGCGTTATTAAAATAGGCACATTTACTGATATCTTGAACATATTCAACAATAGATATGAAAGCATTAAATTCACGTTCGAAGAAGAAGACGACACAAATTCTCTCCCCTTTTTGGATGTTCTGTGTAAAAATGTAACAAAAAACTCGAATTTGGGATTTTCCGTAAGAAAACTTCGACAGACCGATACATCACAAGCGACTCCTTCTATTCGTATCAACATAAAATTGCAGCATTCCACTCAATGGCCCAAAGGTTATGCAAACTACCACTTTCTGTAGCATATAGTTTGTAAGCTTTAATGTGTAACACATACACGTAGCACTAGCATTGTCATATCATCGTATGTCATCTTATGTACCATATGAAATCTATGTACTCTACTTGCTGAACATGAATAATAAAGTCAGTCAATGTTGAGACTTACATCAAGAAAGATCTGTTTGTAACATGGCGCAGTCGGAATAGAAACCTTGTTAATTGATTGTACAAAAGACAAAACAATATCAAATCACGCAAATAAAAAGCTAAGAAACAGAATTGTTTCATACTATCTCCCGGTAAACAACAAAAGAAAATTAAACAGTGGCAGAAGATCTAAAAAGTGTCCCCAAAACGAGCAAAAACAGTGCACGTTTGGTGTTTGTGACTTTAAGCTAAACTCAGTTATTAACGAGTTAATCATGGAATTTGGTATTATTAAGCCAGTCAGTAATCTGAATTTAAATGGAAACATTTGTGAAAATTGGAGGAGGTTCAAGCAGAGCTTTGAGATCTTCTTAACAGCCTCAGGAGTCTCTAAAAAAGAAGAAGTGAAAATAGCTATGTTTTTAAATGCTATAGGTGAAGAAGCGGTAGAAATTTTTAATACGTTTGACTTAACGGCTGAGCAAAGGAAAAAATATAACGAGGTGATACAGGCATTTGAGGATTTTTGTGCACCGAAAAAGAACACGGTGTATGAGAGGTTCATTTTCTACAAACGTAATCAAGGGGAAGGGGAGCCCTTCGACGTTTTTCTAATGGACCTCAAGCGGTTGGTGCGAACGTGTGAATTCGGCAGTACTGAGAATGAGATGGTGAGAGATCGCATTGTGCTGGGGGTCTATGATAAAAAGCTCCAGGAAAAATTTCTACAAGAAGGCAAACTCGATTTGGCAAAAGCGGTGGAGAAATGCAGGGCAGCAGAGGCAACAAAAGAACAAGTGACGCACATGCAAAACTCGGGATCGTCAGTGTGGGAGGTGAAAAGCGGACAGCATGCAAGTGGAAAATCAAAGAAGTATCAGAAATCAAACGCAAACGATATAAGGCATGGCAATAATTCAAAAAATTATAATAATGATGACGTAATACGTAATTGTCAGTACTGTAATTTGTCGCATAAAAGAAGGAATTGTCCAGCTTTTGGTAAAATTTGTAAAAATTGTTTTAGATTAAATCATTTTGCTATCGTTTGCAAAGAAAAAAATGTCAGAAATATTGTAAATTCAAATGAAGAAGATCCAGAGTCTAATAATGAGTTTTTTATTGATTCCATAGGTTCAAATGTATCAAGCAAACAAATGGATCTGCAAGTTTCCTCATGATGTTGGGTGGAATCAATTAAAATTAACAACAGTTTCGTAGAATTTAAGCTTGACACCGGCGCTGACGTAAACATTCTTCCTCAGAGAATATTTAAGGACTTACAAGAACCAGCTGTGTTGCGATCAACGTTCACCGTTCTGCAAGCGTATGGGGGTTCAAGGATTGGTGTTTGCACTCTTAAATGTGTGCGAAGAAATGAAGTAAGTTTTGAAAAATTCGTGATAATTGAAGAAAACTATGTTCCGATTTTAGGGCTTCAGACTTGCGTTCGACTAAGAATATTAAATAAAACTGATGCGATTAAAACCTTAGGTGCACAAACGCAGTCTGAAGCAAACGCAAGGTTATCGAAAGAGGTAGTTCAGAAAGAAAATCCTGATTTATTTTCGGGAGTAGGTAAATTTCCGTTGAATTACAGCATGAAGGTAAAGGAAAATGCAGACCCTGTAGCACGTTCTGCTAGGCGCGTTCCGTTAAAGTTAATGAAAAACCTGGAGGATAAGCTAAATAAAATGGAAAAAGATGGCATTATCAGGAAGTGCGAGGAAAGAAGAGATAGGTTGGCCAAATGATAAGACAAAAGTAGAAGAGTGTCTAAAGTTTTTTTTAAAGTGCGTCATAATATTTTTCTGGAAGATGGAATGTTGTTTTTTGAAAATCGAATTATGGTTCCTCAAAGATTGAGACCAGAGATCCTTCGTCAGCTTCATGCTTCGCATTTAGGGTCTGAGAAAATGAAAAAGAATGCATCAGTTTCAGTGTATTGGCCGGGTATCAACAAGGACATCGAAAGAATAGCAGCAGAATGTGAGCTTTGCCTAAAATATAGCAGCAAAAATTGCAAGGAGCCCTTGATATCTCATGAAATACCAGACCTACCCTTTCAAAAGGTAGGATGTGATATCGCGGAATTTGCAGGGTCTAATTATTTGATTGTGATGGACTATTATTCAAAATGGTTGGAAGTAAAGAAAATCAAAAACAAGTCATCAAAAGTAATTATCTTGAAGTGGTTGGAAATATTTTCTTATTGGGGTATTCCCAATATTGTCATCGCAGATAACGTTCCATTTTACTCATTTGAATGTAAGTCCTTTGCAAAGAAATTAGACTTCAAAATTGAGCCGAGTCGTCCTTTGTAACCAAAATCGAATGGATTGGCCGAAAGGGCCGTAAGGATAACTAAAAGCCTTCTAAGGAAGTCTAAAAGTGAAGAAGAATTTCAGTTAGGATTATTGGATTACAGAAATACTCCGGTTAAGGATATGTCGGTTTCGCCTGCTCAGCTTCTCCAGAGCAAAAGACTGAGGTCGTTGCTTCCGGTTCATCTAAGCTTGTTCAAGAAGAGTTATATGCAAGATGCTTCCGATCAGTTTAGAAAGAAGAGAGGAAATATGAAAAAATATTATGATAGAAATGCGCGTCATAGAGCAGAGTTTAATGAAAATGATAGAGTTTGGGTACGGGATAAGAAAGTTTGGAAACCAGGACATATTTCCAGAAAGTGGCATACTCCTAGATCCTACATAGTGCAATTGGACGAGATCGGTGGTCAATACAGGCGGAATAGTTCAGATATTCGAAGAGGGGGCGCGATGGTGGATAGTTCGGGCCATCGAAAGTCTTTACCAACGATTGTCGAAACTTGCAGAGCCCGGCGTGATATTGTTTCTAATCCTAGAACTTGTTAGTTTTTTTTATTATCTTCTATTATATGGTTATGTTTTTTTTTTTGATTAAAATTTAAGGATTAAAGTAAATAAGTAAATTGATGAATTAAAAAAAAAAGGCATTGTAGCATATAGTTTGTAAGCATTAATGTGTAACACATACACGTAGCACTTGCATCGTCATATCATCGTATGTCATCTTATGTACCATATGAAATCTATGTACTCTACTTGCTGAACATGAATAATAAAGTCAGTCAATGTTGAGACGTTCATCAAGAAAGATCTGTTTGTAACACTTTCCGTCGGCGAATTCAAAAGAGAATTTGATTTTATTGTACGATTGGCTGACATCAATGGTTTTGTCAAGTCGAAAAAATTGTGAAAAACCAATCAAATAAAATTAGGAGAAACGATCTCTCGACACTTTTCAGCCAAAACGAGGAAAGCAGCAACAAATTTCGCGTGTCTTTCTCCTACATACCCGCTATCACAAACCAATTGCGGAAGACGCTTGAGAAAGAAAACGTACACATGGTTTACAACAACAACGGTAAGCTAAAACACATTCTCGGGTCAACCAAAGACATCACACAAAACGTGGTTCAAAGAACACATCAGCTGTGTGAAAACTAAACAAATAAATCGTTCATCGGTAGCAGCTCATGTATTTGCACCATGTGACGACAACGAACCCCCACACACCATCGGCCCGTTCGACGAAAGTGTACGGTTACTCAAAAGCGTACAAAACGCATATGAGTCACTGCTTATCACAAAAACATGTCTTTTTTTGACTTTGTAATTTCGTTCATTTTTCTCTCCAATGTTTTTTGGAATAAACACATTATTGTTTGTTTTTGTTCATTTGTTTTTAGTATCGAGTTTCGCTGAAGATGGACTGCATGGTAGTGTGAAATGCATACGATTGTCTAATTAGCCAAATAAAATATTAAAAAAAGGTTTTTTCTTTCTTTCGTGTTTTTATTTGGGCTTTTTAGCAAAAATTAATTTTTGTAGTCAATAAAAGAAAAAATTTCGTTCAATTGAATTAACATTAGACTACAAATCACGGTTCAAAATACTTTCTATAAATAAATTCAGAAGTTTTTTCGTTAAAGTTTTTATTTTCACATTGGACACCCCGCAATACGGTCATTTTATTTAGTTTCCCCCTCCAGCGGTAAGAACTACAATAAATCCTTATTGCTGCCTAAACACTGGTCCTTCGAGCCTTTTTTGAATAACTAGCGTTACCAGAGCTACAACTGGTGCTACAAAAGTGAATATACGTAAATACAAAACGTAAACACACCTACAAACTACTTACTAGCGTTACCAGACCTACAATACTGGTAGTGAATAAGCGAAAATACAAAACGTAAACACACCTACAAACAACTTATTAGCGTTGCCAGGGCTACAACACTGGTAGTAAGCCCTATATCCTTAAATTTATCAGTGTTGCCAGGGCTAAAACACTGGTAGTGAAATAAATTTTTTTTTTTTAATACAAGGGTGGACGGAGGCTAAAATTCCAAAATTTTTCGAAGATACCAATTCGCCCACTATAGCAGGTATATAATGCCGAAGTAGCCGATATTGGCTTTGCCCGATTTCCACGTGCTAAAAAACCACCCATTTATGAGATACAGTATGAAACTGCCTGAACGCACTTCATAGTAGTAAATTTTCGCTCTCTCATAATACTTCTTGACTACAACTTAGTTAACTTAACAAGTAGTTTACGCTTCCGTAGTGTTTATCGCATTGGGTAGGTTGCTATCCAGTAAATGCATCTACTAAGCCGTTCATTCGTGCGGCTTCACACTACGTCGCTATATCAAAGGGTCTTGTTCCTTGTAGTCGTCGCTCGTTGTTTACATCGTTAAGAGTCTCATTTAGAATACGGATCATTTCATTGTTGCAATGAATATGAAGGCGAGCATTAAGCTTTCGAGCAAAGTTTGTTACTTCTTCGCTCACGGTAGCTATTCCTAAATCTCTGTGAATATCACTATTCCTAATATACCATGGAGCATTCACAATTGCTCTTAGTGTCTTGTTTTGGAAAGTCTGCAATATGGACATGTTGCTCGGCTTGGTACAACCCCAAAGTTGTATACCGTATTCCCAGGACGGCCGTAACACCTGCCTGTACAAGAGCAGTTTCTTATATATGCTTAATTTGGAAATCTTCCGATAAGCCAATATATTTCCCTGAGCCTAATCTCGAGCTCGTCACTCTTCTTCTTTACGTGTGGTTTCCACCTTAGTTTAGCGTCCAGTGTCATGCCTAGATATTTCGCTTTATTTGCATAAGGTATTTGTGCAGAATTTATGAACAGAGGTAAATTGTTAACCCTTCTGTAAGTGTAATTCACATGCGTAGACTTGTTCTCATTAAAAGCGATTCGCCAAGTCTTCGTCCAGACACAAATTCTGGCCAACGCTCGTTGGAGGTTTCTCGTTGATGACTCGACTGATTCACCTGTTGCCAGGATGGCCGTATCGTCCGCAAACGTGGCCACGACAGTCTCGTCATCTAGAGGTGTGTCTCTTGTGTAGAACAGGAACAAGGTCGGACCGAGGACACTTCCCTGGGGTACTGCAGCTCGAATTTGCTTGAAACTCGAGTATTCAGTACAACACCTAACACGAAAAAGTCTGCTTTTAAGATAGTTTTTCAATATTCCAAAAATGTCTCCCGGCAAGTTCTGCCGTAGCTTATATTTCAAGCCTTCGTGCCATACCTTGTCGAAGGCTTGCGATACGTCGAGGAAAGCACTTGAACATATTTTTTTCTTTTCTAAGGCTTTTTCAATTTCATGCGTTATTCTGTAGACTTGATCTATTGTGGAATGGTTAGGTCTGAAACCGAATTGATGATCCGAGCTCAAACGTGTTTCTGCAATTATGGGTTGTAATCCCTTCAGCAGAAGTTTCTCGAATACTTTTGATATTATCGGCAGAAGCGATATGGGTCTATAAGATTTTTTATCATTTGCACATTTCACCGGTTTTGGAACCATAATGACTTCAGCAACTTTCCATTGCCTTGGAACGTATAGAAATCTAAGAGAAGCGTTTATCATATAAAAAAGCTTGACCAGTGCCTTTTTTGGTAGTTCTTTCAATATTTCGCCAGTCATCAGGTCGTAACCCGGGGTCTTATTTTTAAGTTTGCTTGTTGTCTGTCGGAGTTCAACTAACGAAACTTTTTTCATTCTAAAGCTATCAGGTTCCGCGTTGTTGTTTTGAACGTCAGCCAACGGCGGACCGTCGAAAGGCTTGAATGTTTCTTCTAAATGTTCAGCAAACAAATTCGCTTTCTCTTTGTCTTCTCTTTCCCATTCGCCGTAAGCTTTTTTTATTGGTGCCGAGTGGATTATAGGTTTCTTGATAGACTTAAATGCTTTCCAAAGCGAGTAATTTGAGCTCCTATCTGCCGACAAGCCTTCAAGGTATTCAGTGGTCTCACCATTTTTAAGATCTTGCAATATTCCTTTCAGTTTGTTAGAGAGGTGGTTGAAAAGGGTTTTGTCTGGGGGAGCCCTCGTGCCTTGCCATCTTCTACGCGCTTTTCTCTTTTCACGAATCAATTCTTTGGTTTCGAGCGGATATGTTTTACGACTTGCCCGTTGGTGCTAACTGCGTTCTTTTGGGACGAAGTGTTGTTAGAAGCAGCGCTCTGAATTGCTTCAATGAATTTGTCAACTGCGGTTTCTAACTCGAAAGGAGTTTTTAATGGCACATTCAAGCCAACACCCTCCTTACAGTCCTTTCTGAAGGCGTCCCAGGTCATGTTTTTGCTAGCTAATCTAGGAGCTCTTTCTATTTTCACCAGTCTTCCAACCATCTTCAAGATTACTCCTGAGTGGTCTGAGAAAAGATCATAACACTCTTCGATTCGCGTAAGGTATTTAGGGTACCTTCAAGCGATGCAAAAATCGACAAGGTCAGGCTTTTTATTCCTATCGGTTGGCCAATATGTTGGCTTACCCGTGGAAAAAAAGTCCACCCCACGCTTCATACTATTTTTGTACAGTAATCTGCCTCTTGTTTAATTGCATCGTGAACCCCAAAAAGTATGCTTCCCGTTAAAGTCAACCCCAATGATAAAATGGGACCCAATGAAGTCATACATACGATCAAGATCGTCTTCCACCAGTCTATATCTTGGAGGGAAATAACAAGATGCAATGTTGTAATCTAGGCAGTCTGTTTTTACAGAAACTGAACTGATCTGCATAGAGCGGCGCACTTGAACTGGCGCCGCTCTTTTGTGGAGCTTTTACGCCTTTTGTCTACGCCTCCTTTGCCAATCTCGCACTATTGATCGGTTTTGGCGTGTTTGGAGTCTTTGGCTTAGGAGTTTCAGCAGTTTTTGGACGTCCTAGGCTTGGATTCTGACGTCGGGTATTTTCCTTAAGTGGTTTTCGTCCTGTTTGCAGCTCTATGGCTACTTCGCATCCTCGATGGTTTGCGGGGTGGTTTCCGTGGCAATAGGCACAAAATGCTGGAGCTTTTATGTCAACTTTGCACTTGGTTGATAGGTGTTTTCCGGCACATTTCACGCAACGTGGTTCTTTTTGGCAGTAAGCACTTGTGTGCCTGAATTCTTGGCATCGCCTACACTGTGGTATCAGTCTATTGCCCTTTCGCATGGGTTCGATTTTAACCCTGATGTTAAGTATCATTTTCATTTTATAAATTTATGCTCTCAGTTCTTTCAAAGGAGATCATAAAAATTGGAAGCCCGCATCTGATCACAGTGTTTCTTTCTCCATCTGTGCGTTGCTTTGCCTTTTTAATGATATTGATGGCATCAATAATTTTAAACCCATTAGTTTTTACGTCTTTTACAACGTCTTCTTTTGTGGTTGGACGTGGTTTTTCATACTTATTTTGATAAGTACACCACTCGATTCCTTCTGCATTCAGTCTAAGAGACAGCGCGCGATAGGAATCGGCATTGTCATAATTTACTTTTCACACGTTATTTGGGTGTTTATAGTTTTCTGTTCTCGCCGTGTTTGCAAGAAGGTTGCGCAATCTCCCGAAGTCTGCTATCCCGACGATGTTTATTACCGGAGGTGGACGAATTTTCGCTTCTGGTTAAGCCTTGTTTGAGCCAGACGGCTCATCTTCTTTTTATATTTCTTCGGGAGAGGAATTCGCCTTACGCTCGGTCTCAAGTGCAAGTTCGTCCTCGTCCGTGAAGTATTCGACTGCTGGTGGGTTCGGTGTTACACACCCTTTCGTTACCTCACAGTCTTTCGTTAAACGAGTTTTTTTAATATCCTCGTTTTCTTTTCGCAGAGAGTCAATTTTCATTTTTAGATCGTGGAAGAGTCGCTCCATTTCAGTAAGCTAAGCTCGGAGTTTATTATTCTCCTTTTCTAAGCTCTTAATTTTCACAGAGTCCTGGTTTACCGGTGGACTGCTTTTTCCGGATATGTTCGATCTAGGTGGTGGTGATCGATTTAGTTTTGTCCTTTTCTCAAAAGGATTTATAAGCAATAAACTCTCCCCAGAATCCGTAGAGCCTGCCTCCGAAGAGGGTGGATTTTCCAGCATAGCTGGGCTGCCACCTGGGGTAATCAAATCTTTCGTTTTGTTCATTGCCACTTTTTTTTTTAATTTGTCCTTTTTATGAGAAATAGGTAAGTCACTTCTGTTTTCATTTTTAACCAGTGAGTAAGTGCTACAGTGTGTACGCAGAAGTTACAGTCCGTAAAACGGACCGTTGAATACCCCAACCTATCCCACATTGTAAAATGCTGATGGCATAGTTATTTTTTGACATTTTATAAGTAATGCAAACTTCGAAAAGGAGCGTGGTCCAACCGCCCCTAATTACAAACTATCTATTATAAGATATTTCCAAAAATGTTTCTAAGTTACACCTAATTGTACGTAAAAATGCAATATTTTTGAAAAGCCGACCCCTAAAAGGGGGCGTGGCTGAAAACTTTATGTGAACGAAATCTGGACGGAAGTATTGTTTACCTAACCTGCTACTTTTTTTGTTTCATGCTTTCCTAAATTAGGGCAGTCGAAATTAAGTTTTCTGGAAAATTTTAGGTTTTTCTTCTCCAATTCTGCCTCCAAATGTGGGCGGGGCTCAAAGTCTTGTATGATCAAAATGTGTGACTAAGCGTTTTCTACATAAAATATTCAGCAAATATTTTTCAATTTCGAGCAAAAATACTGAGTAAACTGCATTTGAAAATTTACCCTTAAAATAGATGCCACGCCCACTAGAGGAGGTTTACCAATCAAATTTGTCTTTTTTGTGTTTTATATTCACTAAGTGATGCTAAATGTCAAATTTCAGCCTTTTAGAACGTCTTTCCGTTTTGAAAAATCTGGAGGTAGTTGCATATTTAGATCGATTGTGGGCGCGTCTTTGGGCGGATATCAAAAATGTTTACACTTGTACGGCTTCGCATGATGTGCACCTTACGTACAAGGTTTCAGCACTTACTTACTTACTTACTTACTTAAGGTGGCGCTACAGTCCGGGGTGGACCTGGGCCTCAGCCAACAAGCTTCGCCAGCCAGCTCTGTCTCTAGCTAGCCGTCTCCAGATTCGCACGCGAAGTTGGCTGAGGTCCCCTTCCACTTGCGTGCGCCACCTGAGTCTCGGTGCTCCTCTACCGCGCCGTCCCTGCGGTGTGGATTCGAAGATTTTCCGGGCCGGGGCGTTGGTGTCCATCCGCTCTAGATGACCCAGCCATCGTAGACGTTGTGTTTTAACTCTTTTGGCTAGGTCGGTATCGCTGTACAGCCCATACAGCCTAAAGTGTTTTCATCCGCCTTTGACAGGGTCCATGCTTCTGCACCGTAAAGCAGGACTGTGATGATGAGGGTCTTATACATGGACACTTTAGTTGCTCGAGAGAGGGCTTTGCTACGCAATTGCCTTCTTAGCCCAAAGAAACAGCGATTGGCAAGAGTTATCCTTCGTTTGATTTCAGCGCTGGTGTCATTGTCTGAATTGATAGCGGAACCCAGGTAGACAAAGTCCCTAACTACCTCAAAGTTATAGCTGTCGATGGTGATGTTTTGTCCAAGACGTCGGTGTTGGGTGTCTTTTCTTGATGACAGCATATGCTTGGTTTTGCCCTCATTGACTGCTAAACCCATATTCGCCGCTTCCGTCCCAATACTCACGAAGGCTTCACTGACATCACGCTTTGTTCTACTGATTATTTCAATGTCGTCTGCGTATGCGAGTAGTTGAACGGACTTTTGAAAGATTGTACCTCTGGTGTTGGCGCGAGAGTTCTGCACAATTCTCTCAAGTATGATGTTAAAGAAGTCGCATGACAGCGCGTCGCCTCGTCCAAATCCTTTTTTGACATCAAAGGGGTCGGTGAGGTCTTTGCCGATCTTGACGGAACAGCGTGAGTTTTCCATCGTCATCCTGCACAGACTGACGAGTTTGGCAGGGATGCCAAAACTAGACATTGCGCTATATAGTTCGTCTCTATAGATGCTGTCATACGCGGCCTTGAAATCGATAAAGAGGTGGTGTGTATCGATTTGGAATTCCTGGGTTTTCTCCAAGATCTGCCGCAGTGTGAATATTTGATCGATGGTGGACTTTCCTGGCCTAAAGCCACACTGATATGTGCCTATCAGATTGTTGACAAACGGCTTCAGGCGTTCACACAGTACAGCAGAAAAGATCTTGTATGCGATGTTAAGAAGACTTATGCCTCTGTAGTTGGCACAACTCAGAGGGTCTCCTTTCTTCAGGATCGGGCAAACAATGCTGAGGTTCCATTCGTCGGGCATGCTTTCTTCCGACCATATCTTGCAGATGAGCTGGTGCATGCTCCTAACCAGCTCATCGCCAGCGGATTTAAAAAGTTCGGCAGCTAGGCCGTCTGCTCCGACTGCTTTGTTGCACTTGAGCTTAGACACAGCTACTTTCACCTCCTCCAGGTCGGGTGGGCGGTATCGTTCGTGTGCTTCGTCGGTAACGTCTTCGCCCGGGTTGAATGGTTCTTAATGCCTGACAGCGGTATTTGGTTCGTCCTCGCCGTTATACAGTCTGCAGAAGTTATCTTTTCAAATCCTCAACACCGACTGCGATTCTACAACGATGTTCCCTTGATGGTCCTTCCAGGCTTCAGTTCGAAGTTTATTCCCTTGGCAGGACCTTTTGATCCTTTGGTAAAACTTTCTTACCTCATTCCTGTTGTAACATCTCTCTATCTCTTCAACCGTGCGCTTCTCGTGCTCTCTCTTTTTCCTTCGGAGAAGCGCTGTTCCTCTCTCCTCCTCTGCTCGTAGAGCTCGAGAGCAGCTCTAGTCCTTCTGTGCAGCGCCGCTTCGTATTCTTCCTGTTTAGCTGCATGTGCTTGCCGGCATTCGTCGTCAAACCAGGGGTTTCTTGGTGGTCGCCGTGTGAAACCCAGCACTTCAGAGGCAGCGTCTCTGATGGCATTTTGGCAATGTTGCCACTGGCTATCAATACTTGATGCTGGTTGCATAGGACTTCGTAGAAGGCCCTGAGAGACTCAGTTGGAGAAGGACCTGGCGATCTATTGCGATTGTAGTCGGCCGACGTCAAACTCCTCACAGTATTTCCATTACTTGGCGCTGGTCAGGATATCCGCAGCCGTACCTTGGCTACAACAAGGTAGTGATCCGAATCAATGTTGGCCCCTCGGAAAGTTCGGACATCCATGATGGACATGTTCGGACACTCCATGAAGGAGTGGCTTGCGTCGATCGCAATATGGTCAATCTGGTTGATTGATGGGGAGATCTCCATGTCCCTTTGTGGATATTGAGATGCGGGAACTGTGTACTAGCTACCACAACGTGTCGCCCCGCAGCAAAGCCGATCAGCCTGAATCCGTTATCGGAGGTCGTGTCGTGCAGGCTATGCTTTCCGACAGTACGACCAAAGATGCCCTCCCTTCCTAGCTTGGCATTAAAATCGCCTAAGACAATTCTAATGTCGTAGCTAGGGCACCGCTCATAAGTTATGTCCAGGAGCTCGTAGAACATATCTTTGGTCTCGTCATCTTTCTCCTCTGTGGGGGCATGTGCGCATATCAGGCTAATGTTGGCGAATTAAGCCTTGATGCGGATCGTCGCGAGGCGCTCGCTTACAGGGTTGAAGCTCAAGACTTTTTGCCTAAGTCTGCCTCCAACAACGAAACCACATCCAAATTGGCGCTGTCTTTGATTGCGATAGCAGTCGCCGTAGTAGATGTCGCAGTTTTTCATCCTTCTTTTGCCCGGCCCGTCCCACCGCATTTCTTGGATGGCAGTAATGTCTGCCTTGCAGTCGTTAAGGGCCTCCGCTAGTTGCTCGGCTGCACGCGGTCTGTTAAGGGACCTAACATTCCACGTGCAGATCCGGAGCTCGTTGCCCTTTTCTCGTTTGCATTGGTCGTCAACAGTAAATCCGTCCGAATCCGAGGCTTGTTTCTGCTTCGTGACTGGTGTTTCTTTACGTGGCCGGGAAGTCACCCCGCCGGCACGACCCCCAACCTGGAGGACCAGATCCTTTGCTTAGCTCTAACGACGGAGAGCCGGATAGCCCGCTCCTTATAGACCTGAGCCGCGAACACGTCGTAGTAGCCCATATAAGGTGTTCACTAAGTAGTTCGGCCTGACTGGAACTATGGACGCCACCATTGATTCCATCTGGGGAATTCCTCCGCTCCCGTCCGGATGCAAGGAGAAGTGCCTTAGTGGTAACACTCCTCCCCTTCTCTCTCCCCTCTCTCGGCTGCAACCCCCAACAATCTTCCAAAGGGGTTGGAACCCAATCTCCAGTTGAGGTACTAGGCACCGGTGTTCACCACGGGGAGGTGAGAGTAGGAGTTGATAGACAGAGGTGGGTTTAGAAAACCTGTGGATGCTTGTATCCTCTTGAGTGCACATGTCTATCCTTTGACCACCCAAGGTTTCAGCACCCTAGCTCAAAATTTAAGGCCTAAAAACATGTGACATACAGACGGACGGACGGATGGACATGGCTCATTCGATTCAGAATTCGGTCTCGATCATATGCCCTTAAGGTCTTGGGGGTCTACCATTATCATTTCACCGTGTTAAAAACTATGTGACAAACTTAATATACCTCCTATCCTATAGGATGGGGTATAAAAAGTGATATATTAAACAGCAAAGAAGAAAAAAACCAAGAAAGATGACAGATGAAATCGACATATACGTCAAAGTAGCCAAACAAAAGGCACTCGCTGAAGATTTGGAAAAAACTATTATCAATTTCAAGAAAGACATCCCATCCAGAAAAACTCTGAAATATAAGGAAGAGCGACTGACAAAAGGTGAGGCCATTTGGACGGAGTTTAAACGGAACCATGAAAAGATCAGACCACAGGTGAAACTAGACACCAATTATATGCAGAGAAATACGTATGGAAAGGTGGAAGAAATGCATGCACAATGAGGCCACGACGCCTGCACAAACCTCAGGCCCCGATCAGAGTACAGCTCAAATGCAGCGATTAAGAAAACTGCATTTGAAGATTGAGGCAATTCTGCAAAACATGGAAGAGTTTGAGGGCACATTTGCTGAGTACTCGAAAGAGATATAGGAGTATCAGCAAAAAATAATCATGGAGCAGATGAGAAACCTAACGGATGTACATGAGGACTTCATGGCAAATGTTTCAGAGTCTGACATTCAAACTCCATATGTAAAAGACTCTAAGTATAACGATACTAAAAAAGACATTAAACAATGTCTGCATAGAATGACATGTACGCTGAGGGAATCTCATTCCACAAATGTTGTCAAAGAGTCCAGTTCAAATGCAAAACTACCAATGCTCAAAATTCCAACATTTAAGGGAAATTATCTTGAATGGCGCTCATTTTGTGACATTTTCTTTACAGAAAAGATGGAGTACTTAAAAACTTATTTGGAATGCGCGCCGATGCATTTGATTCATTTGATTGACATTTAACAATATCAAGTGTTAATTATCTCTTTGCATGGGAAACATTGAAGGCGGGTTATAACAATGAAAGAAAAATTGTCTCGATGTACATTGACAAGATGATAAAGCCTGGACATCAAGGAAATCAGCCAACATCGACATCAATCAAGGCAATTCTAGATGAAGCAAAGGAAGGGTTGTCAGCAATAAGCAACATGGGTTTCAACACCTCTTCGTGGGACCCTTTAATCGTGCATCTTTTGACTAAAAGCTTAGATCCAGAAAGCAGAAACCTGTTTGAACAAGGTTTAGAGCAATCAAACAAGGTGCCGTCAATTAAAATTCTTTTCGAATTCCTCTCGAGAGGAACAAAGCACAGACAACACAAAACTGAAAATGAACCGCACACGTCAGTGAGAAACTCTCACGTAGCCTCGAAATCAAATCAATGTTCTTTATGCAAAGGGGACCACGTGATAAACTCATGTCCCAAGTTTCTAAGCGCACCACCAAAACAAAGGTTTCACCAAATAAATCAAGCCAATTTGTGTGATAATTGCTTACGACATGACAAGCAGAGTCAGTGCCTTAGCAAAAGAACCTGCATATACTGCAACAAAAATCATCACTCTCTTCTACATGTGGAGTGGTCTGAAAAAGCACTTCAAAATAAGAGAGTGGAGAGTGGAGGTTCAACAAACTCAGGGGAGTCAACAACCGGCAGCTCAACAGCCAGCAGTTAAACAGAAGGTCGAAGCTAGGTTGAGTTAGATTGGGTGGTTGTTCCCACTAAGCAGGGACACACTTAGACCAAAGGAAGTCCATTGTGATACCACTTGTAGGACCGGAGTTACCAGCCAGAGGACCTAAATGATGATTACCCGTTTGGGTGGGAGGTGTCTAGGCAACCAGTGAAGGTATAAACCTGTACCGAGGGTCACCGATCAAGGTTTCGGTTTAAACCGCTGTCAGCAGAGTTGAGGGGGCCAGTGAGAGACTTCCTGAAGGAAGGGAGATCTCCTAACTGTTGGACTCCAGATGGGAATTTGCCTTGTTGATAAGGATTGTGGGAGGGGGGGGGGGGGTGTTGCTTGAGGCCGAGGAGGAGGTGGGGGTCCAGTGAGGGGTAGTTCCTATATGAGAGAAGGCCCGGCAGTGACAACCGATTTCGATATAAGTCCGAACCTGTTGCTTCTCTGCTAAGGATTTTCCTCGGGGATGGGAAGGTGCAGGGGTAACCGATTCGGTGTGAACCCCTGCAGGGGGAGTTCACACGCAAGAAGCTGATGTAGGGTAACCGTCTTCGGTGTAAACCCGTACTACAGGCGACTCGCGTTAGAATTTGGGGGAAGATAGGGGTAACCGAAGCAGTATAAACCCGTACCAGTGAGAATTATGTGTTGGGGAGAGATGAGGAGAATGGCAATTACAGTAGGAGTGCTACTAATTACGTCCCGTGTGGTGTCATGGACAAATAGGTATCTTTCCCTTGCGTTGAGCTTACTAGATTTAGATCTTTAGTTTGCTATTGCCCCTAAGTAAGAGTTAGCCTTAAGGATTAGGGAAGCGCAGGTGGGGGTAACCGCTGCCTAAGGATGTGTCTTCATTGAGGACGCTGGGGTAGGTTATCCGTTACGGTGTAACCCGTACCTCAGATGACTCTAGAATTAACCTTGCGGGGGGAGGGAGGTATAGAAGAGGTAGGGGTAACCGAATCAGTATGAATATGGGAATATGGGGGAATATGTACCAGTGTTAGGGTTTTTAATAAGAAAGAAGAAAGGCTGATTGGGCGAAAGTCTTTAGGAGCTGTATGGGAGATCTAACCAGCTTTTGGTATGAACACCACCTTGGCCTTCCTCCAGGATTTGGGTGTATAGCCAAGGCTTAGGCAACTCCTAAAAATAGTGTGGAGCCAAGGACTCAGTAGTCCGAGACCTTGTTGGAGTTCCACTGGTAGTATGCCGTCGAGTCCAGGTGATTTGTACGGAAGGAAGCTGTGCACTGCCCACTGTATCTTCTTGGGTGTGATGTAACGTTGTGCGCAAGTACAACCTGTTTATGCAACGTTGTAAGAAAAGTACAACTTGTGGTCCTATACACCCGACGTTAGCTATTGCGCTGTCGTTTATCTCCACCAGCAGAAGCCTGCTGGGTCAGGAGAGGGTGTAGTTGGTTCTGAAAGTATTAGATCAAACCTCCCAAGCGAGTTGCTTGTCGAGAGAGAAAGACTGTGTTTGCTCGGCTACGAGTTTCCAAAAAAGAACACTTTATTAAAATTTGCTTTGGCTTATATACAAAATTTCTGGAGTCAATTTCCATTTCAGTCCATTCAAATTCCCTTTCAATTTTCGATATTCGGTAATCCAACCCATTTCTTTCAGCACGTTAATATTTTTCCCAGCATAACAATTCTGCTGTGTCGGTACTATTGATAATGACGACGACCCAGACATAACAACCTTGAACAGGGCATCATGTATCGCTTAGCTGGCGTCGATCGGGTATATCGTACTCATGGCCATATGCACCGTGGGTGTGGGTAGGTATATGTTTATTTTTAGATCAGAATAATAGACATTATCACTGGCAGTGGGTCACGTCTGTACGCTGATATGTAATATGACCGTGTCAGTGCCGCATACGGTGTATGGACAATTACCGTTACCTACCCCAACGAATGCACTTATTCTAGGTGGGTTGGAATACCGAAGATAGATTTGAATGTGGGCTGATGAACTCAATGGAAATTGAGTGATCGCTGGTGTGCTCCCCTCACACCACCCTTCTGGGGGAAAAGAAGAAATTTCGGAGTCACGAGGTTTCTTCTTTCCCGCGTCACTTGCACATTTTTGGGAGTTTTATCAATGTCTTTAAGATGAAATTTATTTACTGTATCTAATTAATACTAGGTATATATATTATATTGTAGCATACGTTTGACTTTCACATCATTGTATGTTATTTATAATTCAACATAATACTTCTCGTGAAATCGTATAAGTGTATTTAATTAATGCTTTGAAAGTCGTATTAATATATGACTGAAAAGGAATTTTTCTTATAATTCTACAGACTATTCTAATTATACAGATTTTATATATATATTTTTTTCATAACAACGTTTACAATATGTAATTAATAATAATTTTAATAATTAATTGTAATTGTTTTTATATATATTAGTTTTTCTTTTCTCTTAACTAACAATGCTGACAATAGGTAATTAATAATACAGCTTAGTCTTTATTTGATTTACTTAGTTTATTCGATTTATTTAGTTTTTAAATTTATATATATTCGTTTTTCTTTTCTCTTAACTAACAATGCTAACAATAGGTAATTAATAATTCAACTTAATCTTTACTTTATTAAACTTAACCTATAAATACTCATATTACACTTAAACTATACAGTGATTTTGTCTTACATGTACGTACACGGAGGACAATTTAATAACTAATATTAATTTCCACACGGAAGGGCTCTCTCTCCCCCCCCTTTTTTTTTTTAAATACGGATAGATACAAATACAAATAGTTAAATTACAAATACAAATAGTTGTATTAAATGCTAATACAAACGTAAATTCGAAATGTCAAATGTCGATTGTCAAATACAAGAGTTACTTAAACGTAAATATAAATTGTCGCAGCATGTATACGAAAAATGGTTTTAATCTATTTTTGTGGACTTTTGTCCTTTTCCCTTCATATTTTATAACACAATTTACCCCTTCTTATGCCAAAACTTCGTACGGTCCTATGTAAATTGGGTCTAGTTTTCGACGATTTTCATTTCGCAACAGGACTAAACTGCCTACTGGGAAAGTTGTCTGTTTACTGTTTGTTTTCTTGTCGTAAGTAGTTTTTCCAGCCTGTTTCTTTTCTATTAGTACGTCCCTAGCGTCCCTGTGAGCTGTTTGTAGTTTTTGTCGTAAATCTATTACGTAGTTCTCGTAATTGTATCTGGGTTCTACTTGTTTAGTCACGTTTGATGGCAACGTACACTGTTGTCCGA
This sequence comes from Neoascia interrupta, assembly GCA_947623515.1. Classification (NCBI taxonomy): domain Eukaryota; kingdom Metazoa; phylum Arthropoda; class Insecta; order Diptera; family Syrphidae; genus Neoascia; species Neoascia interrupta. The sequence continues at coordinate 100,650,738 of OX392463.1, read as the reverse complement.
AAACCAATTCAAATGGCGAGTAGCCTGTCTCTGAATGTACCGAGGTATTGTAACAAAAGACATAATATGGTAGCCAAGTGCACCAATCTGTATGCTTTTCAGAAACATAGCTTCTAAGATATGCTCCGAGCACCTTATGTGAATTTTCTAGGGCTCCTATGCTCTCATGGTGATAAGCCGTGGACTGTAGTTGTTCTATTTTCAATAGTTTGCATATATCCTTAAAAAGTGTGTTTACAAATTCGGTACCTTGATCCGAGGCTATTGCCTTGGGTACTCCATATTTAAGGATTAAGCACTCTACTAGTCCTTTCGCTACTGTGCTAGCTTCTTTGTTTTTTATTGGTATGGCTTCGGTGAACTTTGTAAGTTCATCTTGCAACGTCAGTATGTACCTATACCCCTGTATCGATTCTTCTAAGGGACCTACCAAGTCGAGATAAATTTTGTCAAAGCTTCACTCGGCGGTGGAAGTTATTTCCATAGGCTGCTTTTTGGGGGAAATGTGTTTATTTTTCTGGCAGACTGGGCAATGCTTGACGAATGTGGCCACATCGTTTTGCATTCCCGTCCAAAAGTATTTTCTTCTTATATTCCTGATCATGCGGTTTATTCCAGCATGTCCACTAGTGGGTAAAATATGGTAGTCGTTGAGCAAAAGTTTCTTTTTGTGAGGATCAGTAATTTTTACGTATGTATTTATGAGGTGCACCTTTATTTTGCTTTTTTTAAACCATTCTCCTAAGATTTTCTGTAACTCGGGAATTTTATATTCACGACGGCCGTCTGCGAGTTTTGTAATTTCTTCTTTTGTTATGTATAATTTCTTAATGGCAAGTGGTCCGCAGATTTCCTGCACGTCCCTCGACAACAATTTGACAAGTGAAGTCGATCGGGCAATAGTGCTTTCCTTGGACCCTCTTAGGAGTATAACATTTTTTTCCGGGATGTAAGCCAATACTCTATTGGGTCCCAGTATAAGAGTCGTATATTCCTGTCGATACTCATTGTCCTCGAAACTTTGACATATTTTAAGCTCAATTATGTTGTGCCCATGTTCTGGGGGTTTTAACAGTTCGGTAATAGCGTTATTATTGTTTTCTTTTCGTTCGTCGTATGGAATTTCTTGTTTCTTTTTGTTTATGGATTTTTCCGTTTTGGATTGTGACCTGGTCGTGACACATATTTGTAGCTGTTTAAGCTCGTCCAGATCTACCTTTATGCGGCTAAGGGCATCGGCCGTGCAGTTATCCTTTCCTGGAGTATATTCTGTGTAGAAGTTGTACTCCTCTAAAAGAAGTCTAAATTTTGTCAGCCTACTGGAGGGTTCTTTAAGCGAGAAAAGGTATACTAATGGTCTATGGTCTGTTATAATTTTAAATTTTCTGCCGAAAAGGTATGGCCTGAAATGTTTGATTGCCCATACTATTGCGAGCAGTTCTTTTTCGATCGTGCTATAATTTTTTTGTGCACCGTTTAGCGTTTTGCTTGCATAAGCTATAGGTTTGTCATCGAAATTAGATAGAACGGCACCCAAAGCAAAGCCTGAGGCGTCCGTTCGTAAAATAAATTCCTCTTTGAAATCAGGAAATTGTAGTACTTGGGGACTTGTGAGGATTGTTTTAAGAAGCTGAAACGATTTTTCGCAATCTTGATTTAAATTAAATTCAACGTTTTTTCGGAGCAATTTATTCAGTGGAATGGCTATTGTAGCGAAATTTGGGATAAATTTTCTGTAGTTATTGGCAAATGCCACAAATCTTCTTACTTCGTCGGCATTTGTAGGAACCGGATAGTTTCTCATGGCTGCCGATTTCTCGGGGTCTGGATGTATTCCCTTCGCGGATATGATGTGCCCTAGGTAAAGCACTTCCTTTCGTAAGAAGGAACACTTTCCTGGGTGAATTTTCAAATTATCTTCTCTCAGTCGTTTAAACACATCAATTAGATTTTTGTTGTGATCTCTGAGATTTTTACCAAAAACTATGAGGTCATCTAAGTAGACGAAGCATCTGGAATACGTAAGACCGGCCATGGCTATAGACATCATTCTTGAAAATTTACTCGGGGATATCTTAAGCCCCATTGGAAGTCGTTTTAGTTGGAAGTGACCTCCTTCTGTTGAGAAGGCGGTCATAGGTCGACTACTTGGGCTTAGCTCCATCTGATAGTAACCTTGACTTAGATCCATGCACGAGAAGTATATTGCTCCTCCCACCATATCGTAGGTGTCACTTATGTTGGTTAGGGGGAACTTGTCATCTTCTATCCTCTCATTCACGTTTCTGTAGTCAATCACCATGCGGAATTTTTGTTCGCCGGTGACTGGGTCTTTCTTTTTCGGTACTATGAGGATCGAAGAGTTCCAGGCAGAGACAGAAGGCTCGATGATGTAATTTTCTAGCATTTTGTCTATCTCTTCCTGTATATCCTTTTTCTGTGTGTGCGGTAGTCGGTATGGTTTGGTGTACTTTGGTGTGGCTCCTTCCTTTAGGGAGATATCTGATTGCCCAATATGAGTATACGTAAGTTTATCACCTTCTAAGTGAAAAATGTCCTGAAACTTTGTGCAAATTGCTTCTATTTCAGTTCTTTCCTCTGAGTTTAGGGTATCAAAATTAATGGCGCTTATAATTTTCTTCACCCTGCTGGAAGTGGGTGAATTTTCCTGATCGCAACGTAGGATGCAATAGTCCGAGGCGGATAAAGATGGAGGTTCCGCCCATTTAAGGCTTACTTCTTCCTCACGGGTGTTAAGAATCCTAATAGCGATTTTTCCTTCAGTGGGTTTGGACAAGGATCCAGCCATAAATACACCTTTACACAGTTCTTGGGTAGGAAATACTCTAGTGTCTATATGTGGCGTATCTAACCAGTATGTGGCTTCACATCTTGGGGCAAGGTTTATGGTATGTAAGTTGTGTTCTGATAGTATAGTTACTAGAACTGTTGTGCTATTTATTTTTAATTTTAGTAGGAGATCTTCCAGATCGATTATTGCACCAAACTCAGTTAAGAAATTTGCTCCGATAATTCCATCCACAGGAATCGGAAAGGAATCTGGTACTACATGAAATTCGTATGGGACATTATGTCGCCTGATATGTAACGTGCTACGGCAGGTTCTTTGGGACTGTAATTTACCTGAAATTCCTATAATGGTGCTACTTTTATTTGAGTCGATTGGGAGTGTTCCCTTAATTATTGAATTTTTAACTACGCAAATCGAAGCTCCTGTGTCTAGCAAAAATCGTATGTCTTTGTAATTATTGAATTGTAATTGTACATAAATGCCGTTTTCTATCCCTACTGTGTATATGGCGTTTTGTGCTGGGGAACTTATAGGTCTCCCTCCGAGGGGTCGGCTTCCTCCTCGGTGGGTTGTCCGTTTCCCAATGCCATAACGTGTTGTCTGTCTCTAGCTTGGTTGTTGAACCCTTGGTTGTAGTTTGGTCTATGTCTACCTGTAGAGTTAGTGTTGTTGTTGCGGTTACCTGCGTTTGTGTTGACATTATTCTGACAAGCTCGAGGGTTACGAGTATGGTTGTTATTGGAAGTACTTCGGTTACGGTTGTGATTGTTGAAACTGTTATTTTGGTTACGATTGTCATGGTGCTTTCGGTTATTTCTAAAAGTGTTATTTCGGTTATTTCTAAAATTGCTATTTCGATTGTTGAAATGGTTATTTCGATTCGTGTAAGTATTCTGATATCTTGGTTGGTAGTCATAGTTACCTTGTCTTCCCCTATATTCTTGCCTACTTGGGTTCTCTCTTCTGAAATCGTTCGAGTAACGGTACGGGTTTCCTTGTCCTTCGGCAACGTACCTAATAGAATCTACTTGTGTCGAGGATTGATCTATTTCTAAAAGGTGTTTGGCAGCACTTTGCATACTTGTGGGTCTAGAGCTATCCAACACTATGCGGAGTCTTTCGTTAAGTCCCTTTTTCAAGAATGCTAGACCTCTGCGGTCGTTGGCAGCGGTGAGGGTTGCTCTGGTGCTCTCACCGTGACAAGCTACCTCTAATTCGGTCATTTTAGTCACTAAAGTTTCCATTTCTGCTACATATTCCCTAATCGGTCGACTACCTTGCTGTGTTCTACTAAGCTTTGCCTGGATTGACTCAATGGTTTCCCTAGGTCCACATTTTTCCCTTAATAGTGTTTTTAATTCTTCGAAGGTTTCGGGTTTATTTATCCTTAGCTCGGTAAGAGCTCTGCCTTGAATTTAACATTTAAGGACGAACTTTATGAGGGTTTTCTTGGCTGCGCTTGACAGGGTATCGTGGTAGAACTTGATACTATTTAGAAAATCACGTAAATTTTCCGACCGTGTGTTGTCGTTTTCACATGTCAGAGTTGGCAACTTCTGAGCCGTACTGAAGTTGAACTCGTCTGTCATAGTGGTAGTAGTCTTGTCGGTAGTCAGAGTTGTTGGAGGGGCGTTAGAGGATGTTTCGGGACCTTTTCCGGAGTTTGTATGGTCTATACTTTGATCAACTATGTCTTCAGACAGCGTGCGGTAAGCGGTAGCTTCACTGCTTATACGTTTTAAGTTTGCGCGGTCTAACTCAGTTATTTGATTTTGGTTTATCTCCCCTAAAATACTAGAATTGTTCCCACTGTAACTGGATTTTTTGAAGCATGTGTTCTGCTCCTTGTGGAGTTCTGGTACGGTTCGGGGTTTTTCGTAGACTGGTGTAACACGTCTTAAGCTGATTTAGAGCTTCTTCTAGCTTAGGGAAGCTCATTAACCTAGTATTCTTGGGAGAGAAAAGAACGTAGGAAGTGTTTGCTCAGAAGAAGTTGTATTTTTAAATTCCCTTTATATATATTTTTTTTTTTGAACATTCTACAATATGTATATATTTCTATTAATTCCTCTTTTTATTTGGATTTAGGATAAACATTTTACTAATACAATACATATGTTCTTTTTTTTCGTGTGTTTGTTTTTTTTTTTTTTAAAGATATTACAAAAATTTATTTAATTATTTTTTATACCTTGGCTGGCCTGGATTCAAGGTGCTTGATCACGTCTGATATTAATTTCCTCCGGAAATGCTGGAGTCCTAAGTAAACAAGGCCGATTAATATTCCGGTAACGAAGATTAGGGCCAGTACGACGGCGGTGTGGTCGACCCGAGTTTCGGCGACGTTGGCGGCAAGCAATTGAGGGCCAGTGTTGATGGTTTCAGTTTAGCTCTCTGTTCCGCCCATTATTGGCCAGTTGCTGGGTTAGCTTCCCGAGGAGGCGATGGAACTTCTCCTCTTCTTGTTTTCGCTGGAGCTTCTTAGCAGCACGAGCAGACCTGATGTTTCGTCTTATCTCCTTTATTTGGAGAGCGTACTGCTTCCGGACCTCAGTTGTTGTACCAGGGATGTTCTGTAGGCGGTACAGCTCCCGGATTTGTTTTTGCTGTTTTACTTTAATACCTCCTCTGGTTTGGGGAGGTGCTGTAGGGGGCAGAGCAGTCTTCTCTGCTTCTACGCGGCAGATTTGGTGGCTGTGGTACTCGGCGATTGTCAACCGCCGGGGTCCTTGGTTCTGCAGTGAATCTGTTTTTGTTTTCAGCAATTGGTTGGCTTGAGCAAGGTGTTGAGATGCTCGGGCCAAGATCTCTCGTTGTGCTGTTAGGGTTGTATCTCCTGTAATCTTCTGATCTGGAATTTTCTGATCTGGAATCTTCTGATTTGGGATCTTCTGATTTGGAATCTTCTGATCTCCTGTAATAACCAGACCTGCTCCTGGCAGGTTCGCCATGTAACGTTGTGCGCAAGTACAACCTGTTTATGCAACGTTGTAAGAAAAGTACAAACTGTGGTCCTATACACCCGACGTTAGCTATTGCGCTGTCGTTTATCTCCACCAGCAGAAGCCTGCTGGGTCAGGAGAGGGTGTAGTTGGTTCTAAAAGGATTAGATCAAACCTCCCAAGCGAGTTGCTTGTCGAGAGAGAAAGACTGTGTTTGCTCGGCTACGAGTTTCCAAAAAAGAACACTTTATTAAAATTTGCTTTGGCTTATATACAAAATTTCTGGAGTCAATTTTCATTTCAGTCCATTCAAATTCCCTTTCAATTTTCGATATTCGGTAATCCAACCCATTTCTTTCAGCACGTTAATATTTTTCCCAGCATAACAATTCTGCTGTGTCGGTACTATTGATAATGACGACGACCCAGACATAACAACCTTGAACAGGGCATCATGTATCGCTTAGCTGGCGTCGGTCGGGTATATCGTACTCATGGCCATATGCACCGTGGGTGTGGGTAGGTATATGTTTATTTTTAGATCAGAATAATAGACATTATCACTGGCAGTGGGTCACGTCTGTACGCTGATATGTAATATGACCGTGCCAGTGCCGCATACGGTGTATGGACAATTACCGTTACCTACCCCAAGGAATGCACTTATTCTAGGTGGGTTGGAATACCGAAGATAGATTTGAATGTGGGCTGATGAACTCAATGGAAATTGAGTGATCGCTGGTGTGCTCCCCTCACAGTGACAACATCTTCGGGTACAGGGTATTGAACTCTATCGTGGATTATTTCAGAGTTTATTGTCTCTGACTTGCTGCCAGGAAAGTGGTTGTCCATGAAAAGGTCCAAAGTTTCCTTGCTGGACATTGTCCAATTTCCATCTGGCTTTTTAATGTAGCTAGGAGTGACTGGAGATTTGGATAGGATTTTCCTAATCCGGGATGAATCACTGGTTTTCTCTGTGTTTTCACAGAAGAGATGCCAAGAGGAACGTTGTGATTTCCTTATCTCCGTCTTAAATTCCCTCGTACTGCTTTTATACAGGTCCCACTCAGGTCCAGGTCGACTGGGTCCATGGAGCGTTATGCTTGATTTAAGAGTTTCCTACTCTCTCTTCGAAGCCTACTAATTTCAGCGTTCCACCATGGGGGCTTGCCCCCATTCCTGTGTCTACTGATAGGGTAGGATTTGTGGAGAGCTAGGTTCATTGCCTCCATAAGCCTACCCACTATCAAGTCTAGTTCCGACGGTGATTGCGGCTGAGTGGGAGTAAGGTTTGTAAGATAACTTTTCAACTTTGTGCTGTAGGTTTCCCAGTCAGTTCTTCTGGGGTTTCTGAAGAGGAGCTTTTCGGGAGGTTTAAAGTCAATACCGAACTGTATGTAGCGATGGTCGGAGAATGACACATCGCTAGATACAGTCCAGTTGTTGAAGGTTATGCTAGGGGAGTTCGTGACCAGGGTCACAGCAATGACTTCCTGCCTGTTTCTGGTGATGAAGGTGGGATCTTAACCCTTTGTTATAAATAATGAGGTTAGTAGCTATTATATAATCAAAAAGGCACTCACCCCGATCGTTTGTGTCGCTGCTGCCCCAGGCAATATGGTGAGCATTGGCATCACAGCCTATCACCAGAGGATATCTTTCCCTTTCGGCTCGGCTTATAGTGTTTCGGATGATTTCCGCTGGTCTGGGTCCTTTCGCATCGTAGGGCATCTATGCCGATGTTACCTAGATGGGTTTCTCTTTTCCGCGTTCTATGCTGACGCAAACAAAGTCCACATCACTGAAATTGGGTAGAAGAAAAATCTTAAGTCTTTTCTTTGCAAGCATAAGGGCCCTGGTTTTACCTGGTGCTTTTGCATAGAAAGGCTCGTAATCTCTTGCCCTCAGTCCAGCAACTGTGTGGTCATCAAGAACCCAGGGCTACTGGATGAGGGCGATGTCTTCTCCACCTTCTTGTAGGCGGAGCAAAAGGTTAGCAGAGGCTGCTTAAGAGTGGTGTACATTAATCTGTACCAACCGATGCATCAATGCTAGTCGGCACAGACTTCTCTTCAACTGTGGTGTCGCAATCCTCCGAATCAGAGGATTGCTCGCCACCAACCTGCTTCTCCGGAAGCTTACCTTGCGACGGGCTAGCCGATAACTCAGCTGGGCCGGAAGCTGACTTACCGCCCCTCTCATATACCTTCATGTGGAGTGTCTCCAGCCAAAAAGAAGAACTTGAACCCCCTAGCAGCCAAGGGGGCAATTGACTCGGGGTTCAGTAGTAATGAAACTAATCGCCCGGTATCAGTTGGCCCCTCGGCTTTGATAAGCTTCCAGTTTTTAGTCGGAAGGTCGGGGTTCTGTACTCCTATGAGTCGGAGAATGTCCTTCGGGTCACTAGGGCCCGAAGGGATCCAGACTCTGGCTCTCGGCCTGACTGGAATGTCTGCTTTCTGGACGGCCTTAAGCTTAGCACCGGGCCAATCAGCGCCAACCTCTGAGACCGCCGACTTGATGTAGTCAGCAGAGGTCTCATCACTGCAAACCAGGAGTTTGACACCCGTCTGAAGCCAGCCCCCGTCCATAAAGGTGGCAAAGGAGGTGGCAAAGTAGGATTGGCCAGACAGTGCTGAAGAAGGCCTGAAGAAAGCTGAGCTTTCAGGAGTCTCCAGCTCTCCGAGCAAATCCTACCCTCATCATCACCTTGGTCTATGATACCCAGTATCAGATGATCCTTCGCAACCTCGCTGAAGGGCCTTGACACTATTGAAGATGTCTTGGCCTTCTTTGGGGTTTTTGAAAGGCCCTCTTAAGACCTGGGTCTCTTGGACGTCGGTTTCGAGGTAGACGGCTTGGTAGAGGGCCCTCCCGAAGCGAGTTGACTCCTCTTCCTAGTGCTGTTAGGGAGCCCTCCCGAAACGAGTTGACTTCCCTTAGCAGGTGTCTACTCCTGGGGTTTGCCGTAACCGGTTGGTTGGCTGAGTTCTCATCGGGTTGCCCTCCCGAAGCAGGTTGACAACACGCGATGAGCGCTTCAGCTAGTTTCGTGGACTCGCGATAGCTCGCACTCCAGTTAGTTTTTCCCTTTTTCATGAGACGCTTAAGGGTGAACTCCGCAGACCTACGGTTTTTGTAAAACTGAGCGCCGCAGAGCAGCCCGCTGTTGTAGCCGCAGGTTCCGCAGCTACTAGAGCAGGCTGCTTAGCAGCTATTTCAGTAGCGGTGGCGGCCTCCGAAGCGGAAGACGCCGAGTCCGTGTCCGTGAAGGAGATGGAGGCATCGTCGTCGATGCTCAGCCTGTAGAGCTGTTTCTCAGCCTTCCTTGTCTCACGTCCTGTCCTTTGTCGTGAAGTATTAGTCGTTGTCGTTGTCGTAGTGTTGGTCGTCTCAGTGAACGTAGCCGTTGCGCCCGCTAGGGCTGGATGAGGACAAGCCTCAGTGGTATTTTCGTTTGATTTTTTGTTTGAATTGTTCATATTTGGTCCCACTAGTAGGCCGGTAGGGAAAACGTCCATCCGCAACAGAGCCGGTTTTGTTGGGATAAGGCACTAATACGACAAGCCTTGCCAAGGGCACTTGAAGGAGCTCGTTCGTGAGGGCTGATTAAGCCCTCAGCCTTGCATCCTTCGGCACGGTTTGCGGTATGCTCACACCACCACTGGAATCAGACTGGGCAGAGCTTAGTTCGTCGCACCTCTCAGCCGACTGAAGCCGGTTGAGTCGATGCAACTTAAGCCTCAGGCATCATTGGAAATGACGCACTCTTCAAGGTGTCTGCCGAAAACGGAGGAGGTCGAAGCTAAGCAGATAGCCCATAGCTATCAAAATCAGAACGTCCTGCTGGCAACAGTGATAGGATGAAAAGTGTGAGGATACGAGTCCTGATCGATCCAGGATCTCAGGCATCCTTTATAACTGAGGCAATCGCCCAATCGTTGCGGCTTAAAAAGCAAAAAGTACTCGTTGAGGTATGCGGACCTAGTGCAATTGGCGCAGGAACTGCACGACACAAAGTAGACGTGACAATATTTCCACGCTTCTCGTCTAAATGCAAACTTCATCTAGAAGCCCTTGTATTACCAAAACTAACAAGGCAGCTGCCATCCTCTTCAACCCACAACCTTACAACGGATAAGTTTGACGACATAGAATTGGCAGATCCTAAATGCAACATTCCAGGATCAATCGGCATGATTATTGGGGCAGATACTTATGGTGACATTATCCTCAACGGTTACGGAGAGAAACTAGTAATATGCTGGTAGCACAAGAGTCACACTTAGGATGGCTTATTTCTGGTCGCACATCTCCAAAACTGGACAGAGCTGGCACAATAAATGGATTCGTGGTACAAACAGCAGCTTATCAGCAACTTCAAATGTTTTGGGAGCTGGAACAGTTACCACAGCCAACATTTAAAACGCAAAATGACGAGGAATATTAAGATATCTTCAAAAAAACACACCACAGAGACGTAGATGGCAGATATGTAGGTTAAATCCCTTTTAACCAGAAATAAAGGGAATCACTGCAGCTGGGACAGTCCCAACACAGAGCTTTGGCAAGATTCTGTCAGCTAGAAGCAAGGTTGAGTAAGGACAAACAACTCAAAGCAGATAAGGTGATAGAAGAGTTTCTGGAACTGGATCATATGATTGAAGCACCTTCCAACAAGAAATCAATGAACAACAGTTACTATATACCTCATCATCCTGTCTTGAAAAGTGACAGTACTACAACCTGCGAGTAGTGTTTGCCGGATCAGCGAAGACTTCGACAGGAGTCAGATTAAACCAATTAGTGCTAGTTGGTCCAAAACTTCAAGAGGACATAACAAAAATTTTAATGCGCTGGCGAACACATTTTTTTTTTTTTTTTTTATAATGCACTCGCGAATATAAGGGATTGGATACCCTTTTTAATGTTACACATCTCACGAGCGGAAAGGATTAGAGGAAGAGGAAAAGGAGGAGAGGTACCGATGCACTCTTGTTTTGAACAGTTGCAAGTTGTATTGCGCAGGAAAGATTGACCGTGGGAGAACATTCCACATTCGCGTTGTACGGCTTATGAAAGAACCTCTAAACTTTACTGTGCGTCCGAAGGTGGGCTCGAGGGTAAACTGATGTGCATTCGATCTTTGGCGAGTATTACGATGGAACGTCTTTAGGGGCGGAATGCAATTGGCTATTTCGATGGAACATTGTTTGTGAAAAAAGCGATAAAACAGTGAAAGACAAGATACATTACGTCGATGTTCTAATGAGTCAAAAGACTTCGCAATGTTTTTGTCTCCAACAAGTTTTAACGCGCGTTTTTGTATCCTATCTAGCAAGAGCAGTGCTGTTTTTGGAGCACCAGCCCAGACATGGGAATTATATTCCAACTTGGGGCGAATATATGCCTTATATAAAATAGCCAAATCAGAGGGGGTGAAATACTTCTTGCATCTTTTGAGGAAGCCTAGGCATTTCGCAGCGTTCTTGGCGACGTCGAATATGTGGTCATTCCAACTAAGGTTGTTATTGACACACACACCGAGAATGGAAAGCGTTTCGGTTTCATCGATGCAAGTGCCATTCATGGACAATGGCTGGGTGTTTCGGTTTTGCTTCAATGACAGAAGACAGCATTGAGTTTTAGAAGCATTAAACTCTACTCTATTTTGAGATCCCCATGATACAATGCTGTTAAGGTCAGAGTTTAATGAGTTTGACATACGCTGCCGTTCCAATTCAACGTCCGAAGAGCAGGGGCGCGGAACCGAGAACGAATATGAGAAACTGAGGTTACTGTCATCAGCAAAGGAGTTGATTGGATTAGTTGTAGCAGACAGGAGATCATTAATGAAAATGAGAAAGAGTGTCGGAGACAAAACAGAGCCCTGGGGAACCCCAGCGTTAATTTTATGAACTGCGGACTTGAAGCCATCCAAAACAACTTGAATTGAACGGTTCGAAAGGTAATTACTAATCCACTGAATAAGAGATTCGTCGATTCCAAATGCATGCATTTTCGACAAGAGAGCTTGGTGCCAAACTCTGTCAAATGCTTTTGAAATATCAAGCGCAACAATCTTGCTTTCACCTAGAAGATGCAAGGAATGATTCCACTTTTCAGTGAGATATGCCATCAAATCACCAGTGGACCGTTTGCTACGAAAACCGTATTGCCGGTCATTAAGAAGTTTTCGTGTTTCAAGATATTTCATAAGCTGATAATTAATCAGCGTTTCCATGACCTTAGAAAGAAGGGAGGTAAGTGCAATTGGACGATAGCTAGAGGGAGAAGAAGAATCGCCTTTTTTAGGGACGGGCTGGACAAATGCTGTTTTCCATCTACTCGGAAAGAGACCTGAGGAGTAGGACCGATGGAAAAGCTTACACAATGGTTTTGCCAGCGCGGAAGAACACCTCTTCAGAACAATGGGGGATATTCCATCTGGACCAGCGGATTTGTGAATGTTTAGATCTCGAAGTACTCTTTTGACTGCACGAGCGCGAAAGTGAATTTGTCCCATGGTATATTCGACGCGCTCAAGTGTAGGCGGGGACATTGCAGAATCAGGGAGCATGGAGCTAGCAGCGAAATGCGCTGCAAGTAGATTCGCTTTGTCTAGAGAGGTGATGTCATTGTAAACGAGTGTTGGGATGGAAGATGAGGCACAGTTTTTGACATTTTTGACGAAAGACCAAAAGTTTTTACTACCCTTGGGACAATGTAGTATTTTCTGCCTCAGCTTTTGGTCGTATTGGAATTTGACACGGCGAATATGAGCATTACAATCATTTCTGGCTTGTTTAAACTTTTTTCGGTTTACCTGTGATGGGTTGGTCTTGTAGGACCGAAAACATAACTCCTTTAACCTAATCGCCTCTTTACAGCTCGAGTCAAACCACGAGTTCTCCTTTGGTTTGATACTCTTAATCCTGTAAGGGATAAAGGATCTCATACCAAGGAGAATGGTGTTAGTTATCATATCAGCAGCAGCATCTACGTTGTCATCGAGAAAGCACAAAGACCAGTTAAAACGACTGAAGAAGTTATTAAGGCCGTCCCAGTTGGCTTTCTCGTACCGCCACACTGTTCTTCTTGGAGTAATTTCCTTATTAGGTTGACTACCCAATAGGAACGTGGCTGATATGACGCAGTGGTCTGACGAGCCTAGAGGAGACAGTACATTCACTGTGAAAGCAAAATAAAACGCGACAGTTAAATTCACTCTCTTTATTGATATCAAGAAGCCCGATACACTTTGCGACTCGTACAAGAATGCCCTTTATCGTCTCCATCGCAGACTTTTATACGTTTTCCGTCTCTCGTGTTACAACTCGGCCATCCTATCATCTATCTCGCCCTCGAGATCTGAAGTGTTTTCATCGTCGAAGTCTTCTGCAAAACCTTCTTCTGGGAGCTCGCACCAGCGCTTCATCTTGTCTGATGCCATGATGGTATTCAGCTTCCGTTGGTTTCGTTGCATCTGGGGAATGTCCTCAACTACATACCGATCATTTGGCAGCACCTTCGTGATGATATATGGACCACGGTAACTTGGCTCCAGTTTCCTTGATTCTCCCGTTGCCCCAGGCTCATTTTCGATCAAAACTAGGTCCCCTGCCTGATACTGTGTTGGTTGCCGTCGTGTGGAGTTATATCTCGCCTTCTGGTATGCTTGGTTGCGCTCAATATTCTCCAAGGCCTCACCTCTACGTCGCTCCATTTCATTGGCTTCCACCCCTGTCTGCTCCCCCAGTTCCAACAGCAGTTTGTCACCCAGAATGCTCCTCGGCGTATATGCAAATAGGAGTTCGTGGGGGCTCGCCTTTGTCGTGCAGTTTCGGATGGTGTTGAGCCCCCATTGGACTGCTCGTAGGTGTGTTGCCCAGTCTTTATCCGACGAGTGCATGCATCTAAGTGAAGAGATAAGAGTTCTGTTGCACCTCTCCACCTGACCATTCGCCCTGGGTGTCCTGACAGCGATCTTGATGTGTTGCACACAATTTTCCTCGCAAAATTGCTCGAACACTCTCGATGTAAAACCGGTTCTTCGGTCTGTGACAACTCTGCGTGGTGTTCCAAAATAGCCGGCCACATCATTCAGCACGACGAGAACCCCTCTGCTATTGACGGTCTTTACAGCTCGCAGTATTGTGTATTTGGTAAAGTTGTCGACCAAGCAAAAGACATATCTAGTTCCATACTTCCCCTTTGTGAACGGTCCAAGGTGGTCCAGGTGCAACGTGTCGAAAGGGAGCGGGACACGTTCTATGATGTGCAGTTCCCCCTCGGCTTTGCCACCTTTCCTCTTCGCGTATGCACACTCAATGCATGACCTGATGTAACTCCTTACGAAGCCCCTCATCTTCGGAGACCAGAAAGTTTTCCTAACCCTCTCCAGTGTCTTTTCGTCAGCCAGGTGCCCTACGTCATCGTGGCACATCTTCAGGATCCTCCAACGTATTGCTTTGGGAACTACCCACCTCTCTGCCTCCTCTAACTTACGGAAAAGGCGGTAGCCTCGGACGACATATTCCTTCTGCAACTGCTTTTTCGCTGACGTCGTTTCAGCTGACTTCAATGCGGAGATGATGTCTCGTAACCTTGGATCCTGCCACTGCATAGTTGCCACCCAGTCTTCGTCTGTAATATTGATGTTTAATATCAGAGCAGACGCTTCCTCCAGCTGCAGCTCATCTTCTACTGGTTGCCTGCTTAGAGCATCGACGTGTGCGGCGCGCTTACCCGCCTGGTGAACCGTCTCGTAGTCGTATTCTTGCAGTCTAAGCCACCATCGCCCTACCCGAGGGATCAGCTTCGCCTTCGTGCTGGTTGCGACTATGGCCTCACAGTCCGTGACGACCTTGAAGTGCCTACCGATAAGATACATACGAAAACGGTGTAAGCTCTCTACGATGGCTAAGACCTCGAGCTCATACGAGTGGAACTTCGTCTCATCGGTAGACAGCTTTTGACTATAAAAGGCAACTGGTCGCAGCAAGCGGTTGTCGTCCCCCATCTGCAGCAGGATCCCTGCCAGGCCAAATGACGATGCGTCGGTATGAACCTCCTGCGCACATTTTGGGTCAAACAATACCAGTATGGGTGGGTGAATGAGTGCCATCTTTAGGCTCTGGAATGCCTCTTCCTGCCGTGCTGTCCAATCGAACGGATAATCTGCCTTGGTGAGGTCTGTCAGCGGTGTTGCCAATAATGCATAGTTTTCCACAAACTTGCGGAAAAACCCGGTGAGCCCCAAGAATTGGCGGACTCCATGGACGTCCTTCGGTGTTGGGAACTTCGCAATGGCAACCGTCTTTCGTTCGCTTGGAAGCAAACCCTCCTTGCTGACTCGGTATCCCAAGAATTCGATTTTTGTTTTCAAGAAGGCACACTTACCCGCATTCAAGGTTAGTCCTGCATCTCGTAGGACCTCGAGGAACCTTTCGAGCTTCTTGAGGCCCTCTTTGATAGTTTTGCTGCCGATAGCTATGTCGTCCAGATAAACAGCAATGTCCCCCTTCCTTAGGCGTGACTTGATAATATTCATGCACGACTGGAATTCTGCTGGAGCATTAACCAAACCAAACGGCATGCGATTGAATTCGTACATACCCTCGTCGGTTGCGAACGCTGTCAGTTTCTTACTTCGCTCTTCCATGGAGATTTGGTGATATCCCGAGGCTAGGTCCAAGGTTGTGAAGAACTCGCATCCAGCAAGGGATTCGACCACTTCCTCCACAACGGGCATGGGGAACTTACGTTTAACCGTCACTTTGTTCAGGGCACGGTAGTCGATACAGAACCGGTCGCTGCCATCCTTCTTCTTTGTAAGAACAACCGGTGAGCAATAATCTGAGAATGATGGTCGAATCACCCCCCGTTTTAGCATTCCAGACACCATCTCCTGCACGATCTCCCTCTTGGCGAATGGCATTTTGTACGGCTGGACACAGACCGGTGTTTTTGTCGTCAGCTCAATGGAGCATTCGCCGAAACGATACACTCCGAGTTCATCCGCGTCCTTGGCAAAGCAGTCCCGGAAAGTGTTGACAAGTGCCCCAAGCTCGTGCCGGTCTTCTTCTTCCAGTTCTCCGACCTCCAAAGCGTCCAACAATAGTGTATCCCGTCTCAAGTCTCCTTCTGTCACCATAAGTGCTCTAGGTGCCTGTGCAGTACAGTCCATGATCGAGATGCATTTGTGCGTTTTGACTACTTTAACCTGGGGTTGATCCAATAGCCTTCGTCCGATCAGCATTGGATATGGCTGGCTCTCATCGGGCACAATTAGAACCTCGCACCACGAAGTAAGCCGATCAACCCCCACTTCGGCGAATACTCGTCCAACGGTTCGGCAGGCTCCACCTCCAAAACCACTCAACCTCCTCTGGTCTTCGACGTACTTTATATCCCCATCGTCTGCTGTTGAGCGACACAGTGTGACACAGTCACTCCCCATATCAATGAACGCTTTGACTTTGTACCCATTCACGGTGACATCTTTAATGTATTCTGATCGGTCTTCCTTCAGCAATAGTTGCTTTGCCTTTTCCGGCCCCTTCGCTGCGGCGATTCCTCGAACGCCACCTTCGCTTCGAACATTGGACGATGGACAGTCTCTTTTATAGTGTCCAATTTGTTGACAACCAAAGCATCTTACTCCGCCACCTGCAGTATCGCTGTTGGTTGGTTGCCCCAACTCCCTATTCTCCATCTCTTTTCGCCGTGGCCGATCACTCGCAGGGCGACCACCCGTCCTCAGTCCGACGACCCAACGAACCCTTTCTAGTACCTCGCCGACTGAGGTTGGTCTTACTGCACGAAAAGATTCTTGGCACTCAGCGTCTGCTATCCCCTGGATAATGTATTTTACCAGGGTGCTTTCTAATACCTGCCCTCGGGATGCTATGGCCTTCATCTCAAAGACAAACTCCTCCGTGTCTTCCCCCGAACGTTGTTTCCGCCCCCGCAAGCGATCGTGGATGTCGGCTTCGTCGTCCAATGCCGGAAAATTGCTACACAGGTCAGAGAAAAATTCCCCCAGAGATGCTACGGTCACGCTGCCACTCCACAATTTGGCCGCCCCCACTAACCTGGTCGTTGCAGCCATCAGCACTAGCTTTTCGTCGAGTGCGTAGATCTTCTGGATGTCGAGGATCTTCTTCCTCCATGCTACGGAGGACAGGCCAGAATACGCCTTAGGGTCAAACACCGGTATCATATCGGCCACATCTCTCACTGAGTATATGCTACGTGAGCAGCACCTCTCCCCGGCCCCAGCCTCAGACACTACTTCAGTTTGTACGTGTGGGGCAATCCTCTTCATGCTCCCGTCACCCTTTATGTCACCCGTGGCCTCACTACCGTAAGCTGCTGTGAGTGCAGCAAACTTCTCCTTCAAACGATGTAATTCCTCCCGCAGAAGCAGTAGTTCGCCCGCCTCAGCAGGCTCTTTTGTTTGAGTTTTTGCTCCCCCGCTTGGCCCAGCAGTTGGCTCTGTTGCATCTAATAGTCTTATTAACAGCTCATCTTTTGTGCCACTTTGATGCAGTCCTCGTTCCTTCAACTCGTCTCGGAGCTGATCTCTCGTCATCTCCCCATAATTCGCTTCGCGTTTTGCCCTATCCGCCATCTAAGCAAGTTTCGACTACTCGCTTGCATTTTAAATGCAGACGGCAAATCCCGAAAATCAAATTCTCTCACGATCAGCAGAGACCAACGTAAAGACCGCTAAGTCGATTGCCTTCGTATGCACTCTGCAAGAAAAAAAAAACCACCGGTCGTCTCCACAACCGTCAACCAAGCAACCAAGCAACCAAGCAGCAGCAGCAGCGGCAAAATTTTCAGACGAGAAGGAGAAAAAAAAAATTCACCGTCAGCATTCACTGGGTAAACTCAACACCGTTGTTTGGCACCCACACAGCTAAGGCGAGAGGCGTGAGGTGAGATAGTGTGTTCTTATCAACTGTGCGTGTCACGCGTATGCACCGTGTTGTTTTTGTTGGTTGGTTTTCCTTCTCACTGACCGATGCTGTTACGAAGCATATTGCCTGGTAAATTCCGCAAGCGCCAAAAAAAAAATCAAAGCACACTAGCTCACACGTAGGGTCTATTATCCCACTTCTGAAGATGAAAGCAATTTGTTGCTTTCATCTTCGTGAATTGTTGCGTGAAAATCCTCGCAAAGAAACACCACAACAATACTTTGCAAGTACTATGCCTGTACATAGCATTGTGTGGTAAATTCAAGCAAAAAAAAATCATCAACAATCCGCTATACGCTCATTGCCACTGCTGGCAGCGGCACTCCAACCGTGCATTGGAGTGTTGATACCAGCAGCGACAGGCAAAGGGAAACAGTAGAAGGCAAGAAAATTGATAATGTGGACTGGGCTATGTGTTGTATATAGTGGATGGGGGGAGGGGTGAAGCACGCGAGATGAAGATTGTAGCTCAGCGGCGCGAGTGTGACACTTGATGGGTGATGTGCGATTGAATGATTTTTGTTTTTTTTTTTTTCGCTAATTCGATGCGGTGGTTAATTTTTAGCACTGCACAAGCACTGAATGGATTTTTTTTTTAATTTTAGAACCGTGCGTGATTTTTATAATTTGGGCGGATCACTATGGTTTTTACTGGTGAATGGTAAACAGAGAATAAACTATTTCGATTTTGCACTGCACTTTCGATTATGTAATTAATATTTGTAAAAAAAAACAAGGACCGATAGCGGAGCGCGTGCAGCCGAGACGAGTGCAGAGCGGTAACATAAGTATGTCTACACTGCGGACATAGAAAAAATGTACCGCCAAATAAAGCTGAACGAAGACGACCAGGACTACCAGCGTATTTTATGGCGAAGTTCGATTAATCAACCAATAATGGAGTACAAGCTCACAACAGTGACCTACGGTACGGCCGCTGCACCTTATTTGGCAGTTAAAACACTTCAACAACTGGCTCTAGATGAGCAGGAGAGATATCCGCTTGCAGCAGGCATTGTCAAAAACGATTTCTATGGCGATGATGTGATGTCTGGACGAGATACCTTAAAAGAATGCGAAGAAACTCAAATGCAATTGACAACAATGCTTAAAGGGGAAGGTTTAAACCTTCGTAAATGGGCTACCAATGACACTCGGCTGCTTAAGAACTTTCCACTCGAGTCTCGGAGCCTCAGCAGCATACAAATCGACAAAGAAGAGACCATCAAAACATTGGGTATCCACTGGAGTCCTTCAAGTGATACCTTTCAGTTTAAAGTCCATATAAACCCACCAAAAAAAGAAATTGATACGAAGAGAACGACTCTCGACTACTCTTACGAAGAGAACGACATTATCAGAAATAGCAAAGCTGTATGACCCGCTCAGATGGTTGACACAGATCTGGAAAACTGATCTGGATTGGGATTAACCACTCACAGCAGAACTAGAAGATCAATGGAATAAGCTGAAGAATAACCTTGTGGTATTGGAAAACACCAGAATTCATCAGAGATGGCTGGGAGTTGATCAATCCAAAAAATAGAATTACATGGATTTTGTGACGCGTCTGAAGCCGCTTTTTCAGCTGTTGTATATTCGAGGGTCCCTATGCGCGGAGGTAGCTATGCTACAGCATTTCTGACTGCGAAGACTAAAATGGCTCCTATAAAGAAGAGAATCCCGCTTCCTAGACTAGAACTTTGTGGAGCTCATTTGCTGCCCAAAGTCTTGTTGGAAACAATGCGGATATACAATTCGCAAGTAGGCAAAGTATTTGCGTGGACAGATACTCAGGAAGCAAGTAGGCAAAGTATTTGCGTGGATATATTATTGCGTCCACAATAACATTAGCTTGGATACAGAAGTGCCCATCAACATGGAAGACATTTGTAGCCAACAGAGTTTCGGAGATCCAAGAAGTAACGAGCCCAAGTTCATGGGGACACGTCCAATCGTTGGATAATCCAGCTGACTGTGCTTCTAGAAGTATTACACCAGAACAGATTCAACATCATCCGTTATGGTGGAATTGACCTGAATGGCTACTTCACAATGAAGATAGCTGGCCGAATCAAGTCGTACCTGAAGTTGAAGTCACAGAGTCAAGAGTGGTGAAAGCAGTCCTAAATACCGTTGTTTCTGATTCGTTCGACATCACCGAAGGATTCTCCAGTTGTAACACTTTAATAAAAGCAGTCGTTCATTGCAAAAGATTAAGTGACAACTGCAAGTCTCCAAACTCAAAACGACCGGGAAGCTTAGAGTTACAACTAAATGAATTCAACACAGCACGCAAAAACATCATACGAGCAGTTCCAAAAAGACGTTTCCAGATAAATTAAACACCTCCAAGAAGGAAAACGTTTAAATTGTTAAAGTAAACTTTTATCGCTTAACCCACACTTGGATGAAGAAGATCTGTTAGTCAACGGAGGTCGATTAGATAACGCAAACTTATCGGAAAACGAGAAACATCCATACATTCTACCACCCAATGACAGATTTACTAAATTAGTGGTTGAAAGCGTACATCAGCGCACCCTTCATGAAGGCATTCGATTAACATTATCGACGTTGCGCAAATCATATTGAATCCTTCAAGCAAAACGTGTGGTGCGGCAGATTATACACAACTGTGTGCGTTGTCATCGGTTTAGAGCACAAGGAAAAACCCAACTTATGGGAATTCTACCAGCCTCAAGAGTAACAACATCAAGGCCATTTACATATACTGGTGTCGATTATACCGGACCTATTCAAGTCCTTATATCAAAGGGTAGAGCACACCGTACAACAAAGGGCTACATCCTTTGTAGCAATTTTCATATGCCTAGCAACCAAGGCTATTCACATTGAAGTAGTGAGCGATCTGAGCTCTGCTGCGTTCTTAGCAGCTGTACGGCGCTTTACAACAAGAAGAGGAATTTGTTCGCATTTCTACAGCGACAATGGGACCACTTTTGTTGGAGCGAACAAAGAAATTCAAATCCTTCTGCGCAATGCCATTAAACAATCAGAAATAGATGTCTCGAAAAAACGTGGATGGAACCGAATGGCATTTCATACCACCAGCGGCACCGCACTTTGGAGGGACATGGGAGGCAACAGTGAAGTCAATGAAGTACAATTTTAAACGAGTAATCGGTAACACCTATCGAACTTTCCACATTGCTGGCTCAAATTGAAGCATGTCTGAACTCTCGGCCTTTGGTTGCAATCAGTAACGACATCAGCGAATCACCAGCAATCACACCTGGGCACTTACTCATTGGAGATTCACTCAGCGCACTTCCTTGAGCAATCGTGAGAGAAAAAGCTATCGCTCGCGCTGGGTACTTACACAAAAAATGTACAACGATTTGTACGACAAGGAACAAAGTGGAAACAGAGGGGAGGCAACATAGAAGTGGGAGACATCGTGTTGATAAAAGAGGATCGACTTCCAAAAACAGCTTGGATCATGGGAAGAGTCTCTGAAGTTCACCCGGGCAACGATCATGGGGTTAGAGCTGCAACTGTCTTTTGCAACATAAAATATATTAAGAGACCTATTACAAGGTTGTGTCCCTTACCGATGGAAATGGTGAAAGAAACAGAAACTTCAGAAGATTCAAGCTCCTCAACTGCAACCAGAGCATGTTCTAAGCAAGTTAACATTGCAGTGACATCGGAAGATATCCAGAAGCCAGCAAGTCTTCATAGAATGGAACGAAAGCTTCACAAAGACAGAAATATAAACCCCTTTCTATGGACTTGGTGTTTGGCAGCACTTCTGAACTCCTCAATTGCGATGCCAATGAAACAGGAATTCGAAATTACCCAGCTTTGATGTCAGCCTGGCATTTACTTCGAAGATTCGGGCAGTGCAAATTTGATCGCGAGCTCGGGGAAAACGATAGCGCTTTTTAACATGAGCAACTACTGGTCAGATTTCTACGCATACAAAAACAGTGTTACAGAAATGAAAAACCTATGTCTACTTACGAATTTGACAGACGTTAAAGATTTGCTTTGTGAAGGCACTTTAGGTAAGTTCATACGCCAGCTTCAACAAATCGAACTAAATAACGATGTGCTTCTACATGCAAACAACTATAAAATAAACCATGAGGACTTCATGGCAAATGCTTCAGAGTCTGACATTCAAACTCCATACGTAAAAGACTCTAAGTATAACGATATTAAAAAAGACATTAACCAATGTCTGCATAGAATGGCATGTACGCTGAGGGAATCTCATTCCACAAATGTTGTCAAAGAGTCCAGTTCAAATGCAAAACTACCAATGCTCAAAATTTCAACATTTAAGGGAAATTATCTTGAATGGCGCTCATTCTGTGACATTTTCTCTACAATAATACACGAGAGGTCATCACTTAGTGCTACAAAAAAGATGGAGTACTTGGAAACTCATTTAGCAGGCGAGCCGATGCATTTGATTCAACATTTAACAATATCAAGTGTTAATTATCCCTTTGCATGGGAAACATTGAAGGCGCGTTAGGACAATGAAAAAAAAATTGTCTCGATGTACATTGACAAGATGATAAAGCCTGGACATCGAGGAAATCAGCCAACATTAACATCAATCAAGGCAATTCTAGATGCAGCAAAGGAACGGTTGTCAGCAACCCTATTATATAACCCTATGTCAGGGACCCTATTTGTGTCATAATTGCTTACGACATGACAAGCAGAGTCAGTGCCTTAGCAAAAGAACCTGCAGATACTGCAACAAAAATCATCACTCTTTTCTACATGTGGAGGGGTCTGAAAAAGCACCTCAAAATAAGAGAGTGGAGGTTCAGCAAACTCAGAGGAGTCAACAACTGGCAGCTCAACAACCAGCTCAACAATCAGAGTTCAACAGAAGGTCGAAGCTAAACAGATAGCCCATGGCTATCAAAATCAGAAAGTCCTTCTATCAACGGCTATGCTTCACGCAAGCAGCAGTGATGGGATAAAAAGTGTGAGGATACGAGTCCTGATCGATCCAGGATCTCAGGCATCACTTATAACTGAGGCAATCACCCAATCGTTGCAGCTTAAAAAGCAAAAAGTACTCGTTGAGGTATGCGGACCTAGTGTAATTGGCGCAGGAACTGCAGACACAAAGTAGACGTGACAATATATCCACGCTTCTCGTCTAAATTCAAACTTCATCTAGAAGCCCTTGTATTACCAAAACTAGCAAGGCAGCTGCCATCCTCTTCAACCCACAACCTTACAACGGATAAGTTTGACGACATAGAATTGGCAAATCCTACTTTCAACATTCCAGGATCAATCGACGTGATTATTGGGGCAGATACTAATGGTGACATTATCCTCAACGGTTACGGAGAGAAACTAGTAATATGCTGGTAGCACAAGAGTCACACTTAGGATGGCTTATTTCTGGTCGCACATCTCCAAAACTGGACAGAGTTGGCACAATAAACGGATTCGTGGTAGATGGCAGATATGTAGTTGAAATCCCTTTTAAACAGAAATAAAGGGAATCACTGCAGCTGGGACAATCCCAACACAGAGCTTTGGCAAGATTCTGTCAGCTAGAAGCAAGGTTGAGTAAGGACAAACAACTCAAAGCAGACTATACGAAGGTGATAGAAGAGTTTCTGGAACTGGGACATATGATTGAAGCACCTTCCAACAAGAAATCAATGAACAATAGTTACTATATACCTCATCATGCTGTCTTGAAAAGTGACAGTACTACAACCAAACTGCGAGTATACTACTCGCTATTGACGGATCAGCGAAGACTTCGACAGGAGTCAGCTTAAACCAATTAATGCTAGTTGGTCCAAAGCTTCAAGAGTACATAACAACAATTTTGATGCGCTGGCGAAAACATAAGTATGTCTACACTGCGGACATAGAAAAAATGTACCGCCAAATAAAGCTGAACGAAGACGACCAGAACTACCAGCGTATTTTATAACGAAGTTCAAGCTCACAACAGTGACCTACGGTACGGCCGCTGCACCTTATTTGGCAGTTAAAACACTTCAACAACTGGCTCTAGATGAGCAGAAGAGGTATCCTCTTGCAGCAGACATTGTCAAAAACGATTTCTATGTTGATGGTGTGATATCTGGACGAGATACCTTAAAAGAATGCGAAGAAACTCAAATGCAATTGACAACAATGCTTAAAGGGGCAGGTTTCAACCTTCGTAAGTGGGCTACCAATGACATTCGGCTGCTTAAGAACGTTCCACTGGAGTCTCGGAGCCTCAGCAGCATACAAATCGATAAAGAAGAGACCATCAAAACATTGGGTATCCACTGGAGTCCTTCAAGTGATACCTTTCAGTTTAAAGTCCATATAAGCCCACCAAAAAAAGAAGAGAACCACATTATCAGAAATAGCAAAGCTGTATGACCCGCTCGGATAGTTGGCCCCGGTTTCTGTTAGCGCAAAAATGCAACAGATCTGGATTGGGATCAACCACTCACAACTGAACTAGAAGATCAATGGAATAAGCTGAAGAATAACCTTGTGGTATTGGAAAACATCAGAGCTCCGAGATTTCTGGGAGTTGGTCAATCCAAAAAACTAGAATTACATGGATTTTGTGACGCGTCTGAAGCCACTTTTTCAGCTGTTGTATATTTGAGGGTGCCTATGCGCGGAGGTAGCTATGCTACAGCATTACTGACTGCGAAGAATAAAAATGCTCCTATTATCAAGAGAATTCCGCTTTCTAGACTAGAACTTTGTGGAGCTCATTTGCTGTCCAAAGTCTTGTTGGAAACAATGCGGATATACAACTCGCAAGTAGGCAAAGTATTTGCGTGGACAGATACTCAGGACGCAAGTAGGCAAAGTATTTGCGTGGATATTTAATTGCGTCCACAATAACATTAGCTTGGATACAGAAGTGCCCATCAACATGGAAGACATTTGTAGCCAACAGAGTTTCGGAGATCCAAGAAGTTACGAGCCCAAGTTCATGGGGGCACGTCCGATCGTTGGATAATCCAGCTGACTGTGCTTCTAGAGGTATTACACCAGAACAGATTCAACATCAGCCGTTATGGTGAATGGCTACTTCACAATGAAGATAGCTGGCCAAATCAAGTCGTACCTGAAGTTGAAGTCACAGAGTCAAGAGTGGTGCAAGTAGTCCTAAATACCGTTGTTTCTGATTCGTTCGATATCACCGGAGGATACTCAGTTATAACACTTTAATAAAAGCAGTCAATTATTGCAAAAGATTTAGTGACAACTGCAAATTTCCAAACTCAAAACGACTTGGAAGCTTAGAGTTACAACTAAATGAATTCAACACAGCACGCAAAAACATCATACGAGCAGTTCAAAAAAGACGTTCCCAGAAGAAATCAAACACCTCCAAGAAGGAAAAAGTTTAAATTGTAAAAGCAAACTTTTATCGCTTAACCCATACTTGGATGAAGAAGATCTGTTAGTCGTCGGAGGTCGATTGAAAAACGCAAACTTATCGGAAAACATGAAACATCCATACATTCTACCACCCAATGACAGATTAACTAATTTAGGTTGAAAGCGTACATCAGCGCACCCTTCATGGAGGCATTCGATTAATATTATCGACGTTGCGCAAATCATATTGAATCCACACAACTGTGTGCGTTGTCATCGGTTTAGAGCACAAGGAAAAACCCAACTTATGGGAATTCTACCAGCCTCAAGAGTAACCCCATCAAGGCCAGTTACACATACTGGAGTCGATTATGCTGGACCTATTCAAGTCCTTACGGCGCTTCCCATCAAGAAGAATAATTTGTTCGCATTTCTACAGCGACGATGGGACCACTTTTGCTGGAGCGAACAAAGAAATTCAAATCCTTCAATGGATTGCCAATGAATCCATCGGCAATGCCATAAAACAATCAGAAATAGATGTCTCGAAAGAACGTGGACTTACACAAAAAATGTACGACGATTTTGGAAAATTTGGTCCTCGGAGTATCTTTCCCAACTCCAACAAGGAACAAAGTGGAAACACAGGGAAGGCAACATAGAAGTCGGGGACATCGTGTTGATAAGGGAGGATCGACTTCCACCAACAGCTTGGATGATGGGAAGATTCTCTGAAGTTCACCCGGGCAACGGTCATGGAGTTAGAGCTGCAACTGTCTTTTGCACCAAAAAATATGTTAAGAGACCTATTAAAAGGTTGTGTTCCTTACCGATGGAAACGGAGAAAGAAACAGTAACTTCAGAAGATTAAAGCTCCTCAACTGCACCCAGAGCATGTTCTCAGAAAGTTAACATTGCAGTGACTTCGGAAGATATCCAGAAGCCAGCAAGTCTTCATAGAATGGAACGAAAACTTCACAAAGACAGAAATATAAACCCCTTTCTATGGATTTGGTGTTTGGCAGCACTTCTGAACTCCTCAATCGCGATGCCAATGAAACAGTAATTGGAAATTACCCAGCTTAGAAGTCAGCCTGGCATTTACTTTGAAGATTCGGGCAGTGCAAATTTGATCGCGAGTTCAACAGCGAGTAATTTGAGCTCCTATACGCCGACAAGCCTTCAAGGTATTCAGTGGTCTCACGATTTTTAAAATCTTGCAACATTCCTTTCAGTTTGTTAGAGAGGTGGTTCAAAATGGTTTTGTCTGGGGGAGCCCTGGTGCCTTGCCATCTTCTACGCGCTCTTCTCTTTTCACGAATCAATTCTTCGATTTCGAGCGGATGTGTTTTACGACATGCCCGTCGGTGCTAACTGCGTTCTTTTGGGACGAAGTGTTGTTCCAAGCAGCGCTCTGAACTGCGTCAATGAATTCGTCAACTGCGGTTTCTTACTCGAAAGGAGTTTTTAATGGCACATTCAAGCCAACACCCTCCTTACAGTCCTTTCTGAAGGCGTCCCAGGTCATGTTTTTGCTAGCTAATCTAGGTGTTGTGTCCAACATTTGATGACGCCGAACAATTCGCAGTTCCCAGCAATGCATGAGAATTATTTCAAAACGCAAAGTTATTTCTATCATTCCCATGCGTTCAATTACAATTATTGTTGGACGGAGTTTAAACGGAACCATGAAAAGATCAGACCAATGGTGAAACTAGGCACCAATTATATGCAGAGAAATACGTATGGAAAGGTAGAAATGTATGTATAAAAAGAAGAAATGTATGTAGAGATAAAAACTCTGCTGGAAAAACTCAATCGACAGACAGAGGTCACGACGTCTGCACGAACCTCAGGCCCCTATCAGAGTACAGCTCAAATGCAGCGATTAAGAAAACTGCACTTGAAGATTGAGGCAATTCTGCAAATCATGGAAGAGTTTGAGGGCACATTTGCTGAGTACTCGAAAGAGATATACGAGTATCAACAAAAAATAATCATGGAGCAGATGAGAAACCTAACGGATGTGCATGAGGACTTCATGGCAAATGCTTCAGAGTCTGACATTCAAACTCCATACGTAAAAGACTCTAAGTAAAACGATATAAAAAAAGACATTAACCACTGTCTGCATAGAATGACATGTACGCTGAGGGAATCTCATTCCACAAATGTTGTCAAAGAGTCCAGTTCAAATGCAAAACTACCAATGCTCAAAATTTCAACATTTAAGGGAAATTATCTTGAATGGCGCTCATTCTGTGACATTTTCTCTACAATAATACACGAGAGGTCATCACTTAATGCTACAGAAAAGATGGAGTACTTGAAAACTCATTTGGAAAGCGAGCCGATGCATTTGATTCAACATTTAACAATATCAAGTGTTAATTATCTCTGTGCATGGGAAACATTGAAGGCGCGTTATGACAATGAAAGAAAAATTGTCTCGATGTACATTGACAAGATGATAAAGCCTGGACATCAAGGAAATCAGCCAACATCAACATCAATCAAGGCAATTCTAGATGCAGCAAAGGCAGGGTTGTCAGCAATAAGCAACATGGGTTTCAACACCTCTTCGTCGGACCCTATAATCGTGCATCTTTTAACCAAAAGCTTAGATCCAGAAAGCAGAAACCTGTTTGAACAAGGTTTAGAGCAACCAAACAAGGTGCTGTCTATAAAAATTCTTTTCGAGTTCCTCTCGAGAAGATATCAAGCGCTAGATGTCCTACCTCCAACAAAGCACAGACAACACAAAACTGAAAATGAACCGCACACGTCAGTGAGAAACGTTCACGTAGCCTCGAGATCAAATCAATGTCCTTTATGCAAAGGGGACCACGTGATATACTCATGTCCCAAGTTTCTAAGTGCACCACCAAAACAAAGGTTTCAGCAAATAAAGCAAGTCAATTTGTGTCATAATTGCTTACGACATGACAAGCAGAGTCAGTGCCTTAGCAAAAGAACCTGCAGATACTGCAAGAAAAATCATCACTCTTTTCTAAATGTGGAGGGGTCTGAAAAAGCACCTCAAAATAAGAGAGTGGAGGTTCAACAAACTCAGGGGAGTCAACAACCGTCAGTTCAACAACCAGGTGTTCAACAAAAGGTCGAATCTAAACAGATAGCCCATGGCTATCAAAATCAGAACGTCCTTCTGGCAACGGCTATGCTTCACGCAAGCAGCAGTGATGGGATGAAAAGTGTGAGGATACGAGCCCTGATCGATCCAGGATCTCAGGCGTCCCTTATAACTGAGGCAATCACCCAATCGTTGCGGCTTAAAAAGCAAAAAGTACTCGTTGAAGTATGCGGACTTGGTGCAATTGGCACAGGAACTGCAGACACAAAGTAGACGTGACAATATATCCACGCTTCTCGTCTAAATTCAAACTTCATCTAGAAGCCCTTGTATTACCAAAACTAGCAAGGCAGCTGCCATCCTCTTCAACCCACAACCTTACAACGGATAAGTTTGACGACATAGAATTGGCAGATCCTACATTCAACATTCCAGGATCAATCGACATGATTATTGGGGCAGATGCTTATGGTGACATTATCCTCAACGGTTTACGCAGAGAAACTAGTAATATGCTGATAGCACAAGAGTCACAACAATGGATGGCTTATTTCTGGTCGCACATCTCCAAAACTGGACAGAGTTGGCACAAAAAACGGATTCGTGGTACAAACAGCAGCTGATCAGCAACTTCAAAGGTTTTGGGAGCTGGAAGAGTTACCACAGCCAACATTTAAAACCCAAAGTGATAAGGAATGTGAAGATATCTTCAAGAAAACACAACGCAGAGACATAGATGGCAGATATGTAGTTAAAATCCCTTTTAACCAGAAAAAAAAGGGAATCACTTCAGCTGGGACAATCCAAACACAGAGCTTTGGCAAGATTCTGTCAGCTAGAAGCAAGGTTGAGTAAGGACAAACAACTCAAAGCAGACTATACGAAGCTGATAGAAGAGTTTCTGGAACTGGGACATATGATTGAAGCACCTCCCAACACGAAATCAATGAACAACAGTTACTACATACCTCATCATGCTGTTTTGAAACCTGAGAGTACTACAACCAAACTGCGAGTAGTATTTGATGGATCAGCAAAGACTTCGACAGGAGTCAGTTTAAACGAATTAATGCTAGTTGGTCCAAAACTTCAAGAGCACATAACAACAATTTTAATGCGCTGGCGAAAACATAAGTATGTCTATACTGCGGACATAGAAGACGACCAGGACTACCAGCGTATTTTATGGCGAAGTTCGATTAATCATCCAATAAGGGAGTACAAGCTCACAACAGTGACCTACGGTACCGCCGCTGCACCTTATTTGGCAGTTAAAACACTTCAACAACTGGCTCTAGATGAGCAGAAGAGGTATCCTCTTGCAGCAGACATTGTCAAAAACGATTTCTATGTTGATGGTGTGATGTCTGGACGAGATACCTTAAAAGAATGCGAAGAAACTCAAATGCAATTGACAACAATGCTTAAAGGGGCAGGTTTCAACCTTCGTAAGTGGGCTACCAATGACATTCGGCTGCTTAAGAACGTTCCACTGGAGTCTCGGAGCCTCAGCAGCATACAAATCGATAAAGAAGAGACCATCAAAACATTGGGTATCCAATGGAGTCCTTCAAGTGATACCTTTTAGTTTAAAGTCCATATAAGCCCACCAAAAAAAGAAATTGAAGCTCTTACGAAGAGAACCACATTATCAGAAATAGCAAAGCTGTATGACCCGCTCGGATAGTTGGCCCCGGTTTCTGTTAGCGCAAAAATGCAACAGATCTGGATTGGGATCAACCACTCACAACTGAACTAGAAGATCAATGGAATAAGCTGAAGAATAACCTTGTGGTATTGGAAAACATCAGAGCTCCGAGATTTCTGGGAGTTGGTCAATCCAAAAAACTAGAATTACATGGATTTTGTGACGCGTCTGAAGCCACTTTTTCAGCTGTTGTATATTTGAGGGTGCCTATGCGCGGAGGTAGCTATACTACAGCATTACTGACTGCGAAGACTGAAGTGGCTCCTATTAACAAGAGAATTCCGCTTCCTAAGCTAGAACTTTGTGGAGCTCATTTGCTGTCCAAAGTCTTGTTGGAAACAATGCGGATATACAACTCGCGAGTAGGCAAGGTATTTGCGTGGACAGACTCCACAATAACATTAGCTTGGATACAGAAGTGCCCATCAACATGGAAAACATTTGTAGCCAACAGAGTTTCGGAGATCCAAGAAGTAACGAGCCCAAGTTCATGGAGGCACGTCCGATCGTTGGATAATCCAGCTGACTGTGCTTCTAGAGGTATTACACCAGAACAGATTCAACATCATCCGTTATGGTGAATTGGACCTGAGTGGCTACTTCACAATGAAGATAGCTGGCCGACTCAAGTCGTACCTGAAGTTGAAGTCACAGAGGCAAGAGTAGCAAAAGTAGTCATAAATACCGTTGTTTCTGATTCGTTCGATATCACCGAAGGATTCTCCAGTTATAACACTTTAATAAAAGCAGTCGCTTAATGCAAAAGATTTAGTGACAACTGCAAATCTCCAAACTCAAAACGACCGGGAAGCTTAGAGTTACAACTAAATGAATTCAACACAGCACGCAAAAACATCATACGAGCAGTTCAAAAAGAGTCGTTCCCAGAAGAAATCAAACATCTCCAAGAAGGAAAAAGTTTAAATTGTAAAAGCAAACTTTTATCGCTTAACTCATACTTGGATGAAGAAGATCTGTTAGTCGTAGGAGGTCGATTGGAAAACGCAAACTTATCGGAAATCGAGAAACATCCTTACATTCTACCACCCAATGACAGATTTACTAAATTATTGGTTGAAAACGTACATCAGCGCACCCTTCATGGAGGCATTCGATTTACACTATCGACGTTGCGCAAAGCATACTGGATCCTTTAAGTAAAACGTGTGGTGCGGCAGATTATACACAACTGTGTGCGTTGTCATCGGTTTAGAGCACAAGGAAAAACCCAACTTATGGGAATTCTACCAGCCTCAAGAGTAACTCCATCAAGGCCATTTACACATACTGGAGTCGATTATGCCGGACCTGTTCAAGTCCTTATATCAAAGGGTAGAGGACACCGTACAACAAAGGGTTACATTGCAATTTTCATATGCCTGGCAACCAAGGCTATTCACATTGAACTAGTGAGCGATCTGAGCTCTGCTGCGTTTTTAGCAGCTGTACGGCGCTTTACATTAAGAAGAGGTATTTGTTCGCATTTATACAGCGACAATGGGGCCACCTTTGTTGGAGCGAACAAGGAATCTCAAATCCTTCTGCGCAATGCCATAAAACAATCAGAAATAGATGTCTCGGAAAACCTCATCGTGATATTTCATACCACCAGCGGCAACGCACTTTGGAGGGATATGGCAGGCAGCAGTGAAGTCAATGAAATACCATTTAAAACGAGTTATTGGTGACACCTCTCTCACCTTTGAAGAACTTTCCACATTGCTGGCCCAAATCGAAGCATGTCTGAACTCTCGACCGTTAGTTGCAATCAGTAACGACATCGGCGAATCACTAGCAATCACACCTGGGCACTTCCTCATTGGAGATTCACTCAATGCACTTCCTGGACCAATCGTGAGAGAATCGAAAAGCTATCGCTCCCGTTGGGTACTTACACAAAAAATGTACCACGATTTGGTCCTCGGAGTATCTTTCCCAACTCCAACAACGAACAAAGTGGAAACAGAGGGAAGACAACATAGAAGTCGGGGACATCGTGTTGATAAAGGAGGATCGACTTCCACCAACAGCTTGGATGATGGGCAGAGTCTCTGAAGTTCACCCGGGCAAAGATCATGGAGTTAGAGTTGCAACTGATTTTTGCAACAAAAAATATGTTAAGAGACCTATTACAAGGTTGTGTCCCTTACCGATCGAAACGGAGAAAGAAACAGAAACTTCAGAAGATGCTAGCTCCTCAACAGCACCGGGCATCTTCTCAGCAAGTTAACATTGCAGTGACTTCGGAAGATATCCAGAAGCCAGCAAGTCTTCATAGAATGAAACGAAACCTTCACAAAGACAGAAATATAAACCCCTTTCTATGGATTTGATGTTTGGCAGCACTTCTGAACTCCTCAATCGCGATGCCAATGAAACAGTAATTGGAAATTACCCAGCTTAGAAGTCAGCCTGGCATTGACTTTGAAGATTCGGGCAGTGCAAATTTGATCGCGAGCTCGTGGAAAACGATAGTGTTTTTTAACATGAGCAATTACTGGTCAGAGGTGGTCAAAGGATAGACATGTGCACTCAAGAGGATACAAGCATCCACAGGTTTTCTAAACCCACCTCTGTCTATCAACTCCTACTCTCACCTCCCCGTGGTGAACACCGGGTGCCTAGTACCTCAACTGGAGATTGGGTTCCAACCCCTTTGGAAGGTTGTTGGGGGTAGCAGACGAGAGAGGGGGGGAGGAGTGTTCCCACTAAGGCACTTCTCCTTGCATCCGGACGGCAGCGGAGGAATTCCCCAGATGGAATCAACGGTGGCGTCCATAGTTCCAGTCAGGCCGAACTACTTAGTGAACACCTTATATGGGCTACTACGACGTATTCGGAGCTCAGGCCTATAAGGAGCGGGCTATCCGGCTCTCCGTCCTTAGAGCTAAGCAAAGGATCTGGTCCTCCAGGTTGGGGGTCGTGCCGTCGGGGTGACTTCCCGGCCACGTAAAGAAACACCAGTCACGAAGCGGAAACAAGCCTCGGATTCGGACGGATTTACTGTTGACGACCAATGCAAACGAGAAAAGGACAACGAGCTCCGGATCTGCACGTGGAATGTTAGGTCCCTTAACAGACCACGTGCAGCCGAGCAACTAGCGGAGGCCCTAAACGACTGCAAGGCAGACATTACTGCCATCCAAGAAATGCGGTGGGACGGGCCGGGCAAAAGAAGGATGAAAAACTGCGACATCTACTACGGCGACTGCTATCGGCATCAGAGACAGCGCCTATTTGGATGTGGTTTCGTTGTTGGAGGCAGACTTAGGCAAAAAGTCTTGAGCTTCAACCCTGTAAGCGAGCGCCTCGCGACGATCCGCATCAAGGCTAAATTCGCCAACATTAGCCTGATATGCGCACATGCCCCCACAGAGGAGAAAGATGACGAGACCAAAGATATGTTCTACGAGCTCCTGGACAAAACTTATGAGCAGTGCCCTAGCTACGACATTAAAATTGTCCTAGGCGATTTTAATGCCAACTTCTCCAACCGAGTCTCTCAAAACCTTCTACGAAGTCCTATGCAACCAGCATCAAGTATTGATAGCCAGTGGCAACATTGCCAAAATGCCATCAGAGACGCCGCCTCTGAAGTGCTGGGTTTCACACGGCGACCACAACGAAGCCCCTGGTTTGACGATGAATGCCGGCAAGCACATGCAGCTAAACAGGAAGCATACAAAGCGGCGCTGCACAGAAGGACTAGAGCTGCTCGCGAGCTCTACGAGCAGAGGAGGAGAGAGGAGCACCGGCTTCTCCGAAGGAAAAAGAGAGAGCACGAGAAGCGCGCGGTTGAAGAGATAGAGAGATGTTACAACAGGAATGAGGTTAGAAAGTTTTACCAAAGGATCAAAAGGTCCTGCCAAGGGTATAAACTTCGAACTGAAGCCTGTAAGGACCATCAAGGGAACATCGTTGTAGAATCGCAGTCGGTGCTGAGGATTTGGAAAGACCACTTCTGCAGACTGTATAACGGCGAGGAAGAACCAAATACCGCTGTCAGGCAGAACGAACCATTCAACCCGGGCGAAGACGTTACCGACGAAGCATACGAACGATACCGCCCACCCGACCTGGAGGAGGTGAAAGTAGCTGTGTCTAAGCTCAAGTGCAACAAAGCAGCCGGAGCAGACGGCCTAGCTGCCGAACTTTTTAAATCCGCTGGCGATGAGCTGGTTAGGAGCATGCACCAGCTCATCTGCAAGATATGGTCGGAAGAAAGCATGCCCGACGAATGGAACCTCAGCATTGTTTGCCCGATCCTGAAGAAAGGAGACCCTCTGAGTTGTGCCAACTACAGAGGCATAAGTCTTCTTAACATCGCATACAAGATCTTTTCTGCTGTACTGTGTGAACGCCTGAAGCCGTTTGTCAACAATCTGATAGGCACATATCAGTGTGGCTTTAGGCCAGGAAAGTCCACCATCGATCAAATATTCACACTGCGGCAGATCTTGGAGAAAACCCAGGAATTCCAAATCGATACACACCACCTCTTCATCGATTTCAAGGCCGCGTATGACAGCATCTATAGAGACGAGCTATATAGCGCAATGTCTAGTTTTGGCATCCCTGCCAAACTCGTCAGTCTGTGCAGGATGACGATGGAAAACTCACGCTGTTCCGTCAAGGTCGGCAAAGACCTCACCGACCCCTTTGATGTCAAAAAAGGATTTAGACAAGGCGACGCGCTGTCATGCGACTTCTTTAACATCATACTTGAGAGAATTGTGCAGAACTCTCGCGCCAACACCAGAGGTACAATCTTTCAAAAGTCCGTTCAACTACTTGCATACGCAGACGACATTGACATAATCGGTAGAACAAAGCGTGATGTCAGTGAAGCCTTCGTGAGTATTGGGACGGAAGCGGCGAATATGGGTTTAGCAGTCAATGAGGGCAAAACCAAGTATATGCTGTCATCAAGAAAATACACCCAACACCGACGTCTTGGACAAAACATCACCATCGACAGCTATAACTTTGAGGTAGTTAGGGACTTTGTCTACCTTGGTTCCGCTATCAATTCAGACAATGACACCAGCGCTGAAATCAAACGAAGGATAACTCTTGCCAATCGCTGTTTCTTTGGGCTAAGAAGGCAATTGAGTAGCAAAGCCCTCTCTCGAGCAACTAAAGTGTCCATGTATAAGACCCTCATCATCCCAGTCCTGCTTTACGGTGCAGAAGCATGGACTCTGTCAAAGGCGGATGAAAACACTTTAGGCTGCTTCGAGAGGAAAATTCTTCGGACGATTTACGGTCCCGTCTGCATAGACGGAGAGTGGAGGAGGAGATATAACATCGAACTGTACGGGCTGTACAGCGATACCGACCTAGCCAAAAGAGTCAAAACACAACGTCTACGATGGCTGGGTCATTTAGAGCGGATGGACACCAACGCCCCGGCCCGGAAAATCTTCGAATCCACACCGCAGGGACGACGCGGTAGAGGAGCACCGAGACTCAGGTGGCGCACGCAAGTGGAAGGGGACCTCAGCCAACTTCGCGTGCGAAACTGGAGACGGCTAGCTAGAGACAGAGCTGGCTGGCGAAGCTTGTTGGCCGAGGCCCAGGTCCACCCCGGACTGTAGCGCCACCTTAAGTAAGTAAGTAAGTAATTACTGGTCAGAGTTCTACGAATACAAAAACAGCGTAACAGAAATGAAAAACCTATGTCTACTTACGAATTTGACAGACGTTAAAGATTTGCTTTGTGAAGGCACTTTAAGTCAGTTCATACGCCAGCTTCAACAAATCGAACTGAATAACGATGTGCTTCTATATGCAAACAACGATAAAATACACCGATCAAAACGCTCTCCGTTTGACTTTATTGGAACTGTCGCAAATGAGTTATTTGGAGAACTGGACCAACGATTCGCCCAGGGTTATGAAGAGACTATAGAACATGTGGGACTGAATGAAAATCATCTTATAGAACTCATGAGAAACCAAACAACTATAATCGAATCTACGGTTAACATTTTCAAACAAGATAAGTTAGAAACTGAAAAACAGCTCAAGTCGCTAAGTAACATCATAAGCCGTCTAAGTAATGAAGTCGACAAGTACAACAGGTACAAAATGCTTAGCTCAACAGCTCTTAACGCACTTCTCATGATGATAAACTATCAGAATACTCAGAATGTGCTGTTAGATGTCATCCTGTCAACACACAATGGAAGAATCCATCCTCTCATCCTATCGGTGAAACAGTTGAAGGAAGAGCTTACGAGAATTCACGACAACATTCCCCAATCAATGATGATACCTGGAGAACGGCATCACGAGTCAATTCTTCAACTCTACAAGAATCTTCGCCCGAGAGGAAGGGTTACAAGCAGCAACATTATAATAGAGATTTCACTTCCACTTCTCTGCAATGAAGACTTCAAGATTTACAAGTTGCTTCCAGTTCCCACATTGTCCACTGAAAATTTTACATGCATTGTTCCGTCCTCGGATTATTTATTAGTCAATCATCAAGGAGATCACTTTTACCCGATCAACAAAGATGAATTCATGTCATGCCAACAAAGGTCAACAGATAGATATTGGTGCAACTTGCAACATCCATTATTGATGTATGGATCAGAGGTCAGTTCTTGTGAAATGAACATGTTGCGATACAACCAAAAATTGTCAACATCGTGCGTTTTAAGAAATATCCCAGCAAAGGCATACTGGATAGAGACGCACAACTTAAATACATGGATATTCAGCATGCCGCAGCAGAAAACGATCAACATCATCTGTGAATTGCACCCAACACCAGTAGTCTTGGAAAAAAGCGGGATAATAAAGTTGCCTTCACACTGCATGATTCAAGATCAAACCATGATCATAATCGGCCGGCAGACAATAACCAGCAGAATTGTGTCTTCGTTTCTGCCATCACACAACTTGACCCTCCATTTACCGACACGTAATAAGTCAACGGTAAATGAACTGCCAGCAAATATTCAAGGAAGTGGCAACAAACAAGCCCTTTCCAATATTGAAAAGGCAATTAATTTGCAAAGGAATCAGGAACACATTCTGGAAGAAATACGCATACATTGGATGGTCGTTATCGTCATCGCCATTATCATCTTGCAAAAAAGAGGAGGTCAATCCCCGAGAGTTCAACACTTGTATGAAACAAAAAAATCAATCACGCCACCACTACAACCAACGCTTGATGACGCCGACTTCTGCATATCGTCCGTGTGAAGAGGCCCCAGCATGTTGTGTCCAACATTTGATGACGCCGAACAATGCGCAGTTCCCAGCAATGCATGAGAATTATTTCAAAACGCAAAGTTATTTCTATCATTCCCATGCGTTCAATTGCAATTATTGTAATTGAACCTCATGATAACAAAATGTGTAGCGAGTGAAAATAAACCTTAGAATAAGAAATTGTACAGTAAGCATTATTTTAGTATATATAAGGCATTAGAATAGAATAAAGTTTTTATGCTCACATTGGACACCCAGCAATACGGTCATTTTATTTAGTTTCCCCCTCCAGCGGTAAGAACTACAATAAATCTTTATTGCTGCTTAAACTTCTCTAAGAGCTGCTCTTTATTAGCTCTTTCTATTTTAGCCAGTCTTCCACCCATCTTCAAGATTACTCCTGAGTGGTTTGAGCAAATACATAACACTCTTCGATTCGCGTAAGGTATTTGGGGTACCATTTAGCGATGCAAAAATCGACAAGGTCAGGCTTTTTATTCCTATCGGTTGGCCAATATGTTGGCTTACCTGTGGAGAAAAAGTCCACGCCACGCTTTATACTGTCTTTTTACAGTAATCTGCTTCTTGTTGAATTGCATCGTGAGCCCCAAAAAGTATACTTCGCGTTATAGTCACCCCCAATGATAAAATTGGACCCAATGAAGTCATACATACGATCAAGATCGTCTTCCACCAGTCTATATCCTGACGGGAAATAACAAGATGCAATGTTGTAATCTAAGCAGTCAATTTTTACAGAAACTGAACTGATCTGCATAGAGTCTAGCTCAACTTCTGTGTTCTTGAAGTGCTTTACACAGTTCTTAATGTAGAGGGAGGAACCTCCTCTCGAGTTTTGCGAAGGGTGATGTGCGTGATAGTCATTGTAACCTTTAAGTTTGGGTCTAGTTTGGGTCCTTAAGAACTCACCCGTTCTTAAGGTGAGTTTCCGTAATCATGCAAATATCAATATTATTTTTCCGTAGAAATACTTCTAGTTTGTCTATTTTATTCAGAAGGCCGTTTGCATTCCATGTAAGTATTTTAAACAACTGTTTCATATTCATGTTCTCTTGTAATTTTTTCGAGACTTAAACTCGAGCTTGCTCAGTTTGCCAAATATAACTTTGTTGATTTTAGTCTGATCCTCAAGTTTCTCCAAGATTACAGCGAGGATCTGAGACACTGCATCTGTTGTGGGCGATCTTGCCTTATTTTCGTTCACCTGTCTGTGCGTATGATTTCGGTCCGACCAGTGGCGGTTTGTCCGCTGCACTTGAACTGGCGCCGCTCTTTTGTGAAGCTTTTACGCCTTTTGCCAATCTCGCGCTTTTGATCGGCTTTGGCGTCTTTGGAGTCTTTGGCTTAGGAGTTTCAGCAGTTTGCGGGGTGGTTTCCGTGGCAATTGGCGCAAACTGCTGGAGCCTTTATGTCAACTTTGCACTCTGTGGCGAGGTGTTTTGCCTTGCACTCTGTGCAACGAGTTCTTGGTATCGCTTAGATGCCAGATCGCCCTTTTGCATGGGTTCGATTTTAACCCTGATGTTAAGTATCATTTTCATTTTATAAATATCATTTATGCTCTCAGTTCTTTCAAAGGAGAGCATAAAAATTGGAAGCCCGCGTCTGATCACAGTGTCTCCTTTGCCTTCTGTGCGTTGTTTTGCTTTTTCGATGATATTGACAGCATCAATTATTTTAAAGCCTTTAGTTTTTACGTCTTTTACAACGTCTTCTCTTATGCATGATGGGTGGAGCCCCCTTACAATGACTCACAGTGGTTTTTCATACTTATTTTGATAAGTATACCACTCGATTCTTTCTGCATTCAGTCTAAGAGACAGCGCGCGATAGGAATCGGCATTGTCATAATTTACTTTTCACACGTTATTTCGGTGCGAAGTAAGCTTGTAGTTTTCTGTTCTCGCCGTGTTTGCAAGAAGGTTGCGCAATCTCCCGAAGTCTGCTATCCCGACGATGTTTATTGCGGGAGGTGGACGAATTTTCGCTTCTGGTCAAGCCTTGCTTGAGCCAGAGGGCTTATCTTCTTTTTGTATTTCTTCGGGAGAGGAATTCGCCTTACGCTTCTTGCTAGAGCTTTGCCTTAAGACTGAATCGGTCTCAAGTGCAAGTTCGTCCTCGTCCGTGAAGTGTTCGAATGCTGGTCGGTTCGGTGTTACACACTATTTCGTTACCTCACAGTGTTTCGTTAAACAAGTATTTTTAATTAATATCCTCATTTTCTTTCCGCAGAGAGTCAGCTTTAATTTTTAGATCGTGGAAGAGTCTCCATTTCAGTAAGCTTAGCTCGGAGTTCATTATTCTCCTTTTCTAAGCACTTAATTTTCATTGAGTCCTGGTTTACCGGTGGTCTGCTTTTTCCGGATATGTTCGATCTAGGTGGTGATGATCGATTTAGTTTTGTCCTTTTCCCAAAAGGATTTATAAGCAATAAAATGCTCTCCCCAGAATCCGTAGAGCCAGCCTCCGAAGAGGGTGGATTTTCCAGCATAGCTGGGCTGCCACCTGGGGTAATCAAATCTTTCGTTTTGTTCATTGCCATTTTTTATATACTTGTCGTTTTTATGAGAAATAGGTAAGTCACTTCTACTTTCATTTTTAAAAACAGCCGCCCCTTTGGAAACAGACGCCGACCAGTGGGCCGCACAATGTGTGACAGACGCTTCTGGATTTTAATTTAACCATCAGATTTATCTATAAGTTAAAACCTTACCGCCAAAAGTTGCCCCAAATGGAGCAGCATCGACAGCATCCGTTGAGACATTAAAGAATACTTCTTCCGGTGGATTTTATTCGGCTCTTACGAAAGGCATACCTTACCTCAAGGCTATTCTGGGTTAGAACTTGCAGGGGGCAAATAACCTTGGAAATAACCAGTGAGTAAGTGCTACCGTGTGTACGCAGAAGTTACAGTCCGTAAAACGGACCGTTTAATACCCCATCCTATCCCACATTGCAAAATGCTGATGGCATAGTTATTTTCCTACAATAATACACGAGAGGTCATCACTTAGTGCTACAGAAAAGATGGAGTACTTGAAAACTTATTTGGAATGCGAGCCGATGCATTTGATTCAACATTTAACAATATCAAGTGTTAATTATCTCTCTGCATGGGAAACATTGAAGGCGCGTTATAACAATGAAAGAAAAATTGTCTCGATGTACATTGACAAGATGATAAAGGTTGGAGATCAAGGAAATCAGCCAACATCAACATCAATCAAAGCAATTCTAGATGCAGCAAAGGAAGGGTTGTCAGCAATAAGCAACATGGGTTTCAACACCTCTTCGTGGGACCCTATAATCGTGCATCTTTTAACTAAAAGCTTAGATCCAGAAAGCAGAAACCTGTTTGAACAAGGTTAAGAGCAACCAAACAAGGTGCCGTCAATAAAAATTCCTTTCGAATTCCTCTCGAGAAGATATCAAGCGCTAGATGTCCTACCTCCAACAAAGCACAGACAACACAAAACTGAAAATGAACCGCACAC
The DNA here is from genome assembly GCA_947623515.1 of Neoascia interrupta. Classification (NCBI taxonomy): domain Eukaryota; kingdom Metazoa; phylum Arthropoda; class Insecta; order Diptera; family Syrphidae; genus Neoascia; species Neoascia interrupta. Next base: position 100,610,103 of record OX392463.1, on the reverse strand, counting down.
GTCAGTGAGAAACTTTCACGTAGCCTCGAGATCAAATCAATGTTCTTTATGCAAAGGGGACCACCTGATATACTCATGTCCCAAGTTTCTAAGCACACCACCAAAACAAAGGTTTCAGCAAATAAAGCAAGTCAATTTGTGTCATAATTGCCCACGACATGACAAGCAGAGACAGTGCCTTAGCAAAAGAACCTGCAGATACTGCAACAAAAATCATCACTCTCTTCTACATGTGGAGTGGTCTGGAAAAGCACTTCAAAATAAGAGAGTGAAGGTTCAACAAACTCAGGGGAGTCAAACACCGGCAGCTCATCAACCAGGAGTTCAACAGAAGGTCGAAGCTAAACAGATAGCCCATGGCTATCAAAATCACAACGTCCTTATGGCAACGGCTATGCTTCACGCAAGCAGCAGTGATGGGATGAAAAGTGTGAGGATACGAGTCCTGATCGATCCAGGATCTCAGGCATCCCTTATAACTAAGGCAATCGCCCAATCGTTGCGGCTTAAAAAGCAAAATGTACTCGTTGAAGTATGTGGACCTAGTGCAATTGGCGCAGGAACTCCACGACACAAAGTAGGCGTATCTCCACGTGTATATATATATATATCTCCTAGTGTATATATCTCCACGCTTCTCGTCTAAATTCAAACTTCGTCTAGAAGCCCTTGTATTACCAAAACTAACAAGGCAGCTGCCATCCTCTTCAACCCAGAACCTTACAACGGATAAGTTTGACGACATAGAATTGGCAGATCCTACATTCAACATTCCAGGATCAATCGACATGATAATTGGGGCAGATACTTATGGTGACATTATCCTCAACGGCTTACGGTGAGAAACTAGTAATATGCCGATAGCACATGAGTCGCACTTAGGATGGCTTATTTCTGGTCACACATCTCCAAAACTGGACAGAGTTGGTACAATAAATGGATTTGTGGTACAAACAGCAGCTTATCAGCAACTTCAAAGATTTTGGGAGCTGTAAGAGTTACCACAGCCAACATTTAAAACGCAAAATGACAAGGAATGTGAAGATATCTTCAAAAAAACACACCGCAGAGACGTAGATGGCAGATATGTAGTTTAAATCAATTTTAACCAGAAAAAAAGGGAATCACTGCAGCTGGGACAATCCAAACACAGAGCTTTGGCAAGATTCTGTCAGCTAGAAGCAAGAACTCAATCTCTTCTCCTTCCAACAAGAACTCAATGAACAACAGTTACTATATACCTCATCATCCTGTCTTGAAAAGTGACAATCTGCGAGTAGTATTTGCCGGATCAGCGAAGACTTCGACAGGAGTCAGCTTAAACCAATTAGTGCTAGTTGGTCCAAAACTTCAAGAGGACATAACAAAAATTTTAATGCGCTGGCGAAAACATAAGTATGTCTACACTGCGGACATAGAAAAAATGTACCGCCAAATAAAGCTGAACGAAGACGACCAGGACTACCAGCGTATTTTAAGGCGAAGTTCGAATAATCAACCAATAAGGGAGTACAAGCTCACAACAGTGACCTACGGTACGGCCGCTGCACCTTATTTGGCAGTTAAAACACTTCAACAACTGGCTCTAGATGAGCAGGAGAGGTATCCGCTTGCAGCAGGCATTGTCAAAAACGATTTCTATGGCGATGATGTGATGTCTGGACGAGATACCCTAAAAGAATGCGAAGAAACTCAAATGCAATTGACAACAATGCTTAAAGGGGAAGATTTAAACCATCGTAAATGGGCTACCAATGACACTCGGCTGCTTAAGAACGTTCCACTCGAGTCTCGGAGCCTCAGCAGCATACAAATCGACAAAGAAGAGACCATCAAAACATTGGGTATCCACTGGAGTCCTTCAAGTGATACCTTTCAGTTTAAAGTCCATATAAACCCACCAAAAAAAGAAATGGATACTCTTACGAAGAGAACGACATTATCAGAAATAGCAAAGCTGTATGACCCGCTCGGATGGTTGACACAGATCTGGAAAACTGATCTGGATTGGGATCAACCACTCACAGCAGAACTAGAAGATCAATGGAATAAGCTGAAGAATAACCTTGTGGTATTGGAAAACACCAGAATTCATCAGAGATGGCTGGGAGTTGATCAATCCAAAAAATAGAATTACATGGATTTTGTGACGCGTCTGAAGCCGCTTTTTCAGCTGTTGTATATTCGAGGGTCCCTATGCGCGGAGGTAGCTATGCTACAGCATTTCTGACTGCGAAGACTAAAATGGCTCCTATAAAGAAGAGAATTCCGCTTCCTAGACTAGAACTTTGTGGAGCTTATTTGCTGCCCAAAGTCTTGTTGGAAACAATGCGGATATACAATTCGCAAGTAGGTAGGTATTTGCGTGGGCAGATACTCAGGAAGCAAGTAGGCAAAGTATTTGCGTGGATATATTATTGCGTCCACAATAACATTAGCTTGGATACAGAAGTGCCCATCAACATGGAAGACATTTGTAGCCAACAGAGTTTCGGAGATCCCAGAAGTAACGAGCCCAAGTTTATGGGGACACGTCCAATCGTTGGATAATCCAGCTGACTGTGCTTCTAGAAGTATTACACCAGAACAGATTCAACATCATCCGTTATGGTGGAATTGACCTGAATGGCTACTTCACAATGAAGATAGCTGGCCGAATCAAGTCGTACCTGAAGTTGAAGTCACAGAGTCAAGAGTGGTGAAAGTAGTCCTAAATACCGTTGTTTCTGATTCGTTCGACATCACCGAAGGATTCTCCAGTTGTAACACTTTCATAAAAGCAGTCGTTCATTGCAAAAGATTTAGTGAAAACTGCAAATCTCCAAACTCAAAACGACCGGGAATCTTAGAGTTACAACTAAATGAATTCAACACAGCACGCAAAAACATCATACGAGCAGTTCAAAAAGAGTCGTTCCCAGAAGAAATTAAACATCTCCAAGAAGGAAAAAGTTTAAATTGTAAAAGCAAACTTTTATCGCTTAACTCATACTTGGATGAAGAAGATCTGTTAGTCGTCGGAGGTCGATTGGAAAACGCAAACTTATCGGAAAACGAGAAACATCCATACATTCTACCACCCAATGACAGATTTACTAAATTAGTGGTTGAAAGCGTACATCAGCGCACCCTTCATGGAGGCATTTGATTAACATTATCGACGTTGCGCAAATCATATTGACATCATATTGAATCCTTCAAGCAAAACGTGTGGTGCGGCAGATTATACACAACTGTGTGCGTTGTCATCGGTTTAGAGCACAAGAAAAAACCCAACTTATGGGAATTCTACCAGCCTCAAGAGTAACCCCATCAAGGCCATTTGTCCTTATATCAAAGGGTAGAGGACACCGTACAACAAAGGGTTACATTGCAATTTGCATATGCCTAGCAACCAAGGCTATTCACATTGAACTATTGAGCGATCTAAGCTCTGCTGCGTTTTTAGCAGCTGTACGGCGCTTTACATCAAGAAGAGGAATTTGTTCGCATTTCTACAGTGACAACGGGACCACTTTTGTTGGAGCGAACAAAGAAATTCAAATCCTTCTGCGCAATGCCATAAAACAATCAGAAATAGATGTCTCGAAAAAACGTGGATGGAACCGAATGGCATTTCATAACACCAGCGGCACCGCACTTTGGAGGGACATGGTAGGCAACAGTGAAGTCAATGAAATACCATTTAAAACGAGTAATCGGTGACACCTATCTCACCTCTGAAGAACTTTCCACATTGCTGGCTCAAATTGAAGCATGTCTGAACTCTCGGCCTTTGGTTGCAATCAGTAACGACATCGGCGAATCACCAGCAATCACACCTGGGCACTTCCTCATTGGAGATTCACTCAACGCACTTCCTTGAGCAATCGTGAGAGAATCGAAAAGCTATCGCTCCCGCTGGGTACTTACATAAATAATGTACAAAGATTTGTACGACAAGGAACAAAGTGGAAACAGATGGAAGGCAACATAGAAGTGGGAGACATCGTGTTGATAAAAGAGGATCGACTTCCACCAACAGCTTGGATCATGGGAAGAGTCTCTGAAGTTCACCCGGGCAACGATCATGAAGTTAGAGCTGCAACTGTCTTTTGCAACAAAAAATATGTTAAGAGACCTATTACAAGGTTGTGTCCCTTACCGATGGAAACGGAGAAAGAAACAGAAACTTCAGAAGATTCTAGCTCCTCAACTGCACCCAGAGCATGTTCTCAGCAAGTTAACATTGCAGTGACTTCGGAAGATATCCAGGAGCCAGCAAGTCTTCATAGAATGGAACGAAAGCTTCACAAAGACAGAAATATAAACCCCTTTCTATGGATTTGGTGTTTGGCAGCACTTCTGAACTCCTCAATTGCGATGCCAATGAAACAGGAATTCGAAATTACCCAGCTTTGATGTCAGCCTGGCATTTACTTCGAAGATTCGGGGAGCTCGGGAAAACGATAGCGCTTTTTAACATGAGCAACTACTGGTCAGATTTCTACGCATACAAAAACAGCGTTACAGGAATGAAAAACCTATGTCTACTTACGAATTTGACAGATGAAAAGTGGAGTACTTGAAAACTTATTTGGATTTTGAAAGATTTGAAAGATGGAGTACTTGAAAACTTATTTGGAATGCGAGCCGATGCATTTGATTCAACATTTAACAATATCAAGTGTTAATTATCTCTCTGCATGGGAAACATTGAAGGCGCGTTATAACAATGAAAGAAAAATTGACAAGATGATAAAGGCTGGACATCAAGGAAATCAGCCAACATCAACATCAATCAAAGCAATTCTAGATGCAGCAAAGGAAGGGTTGTCAGTAATAAGCAACATTGGTTTCAACACCTCTTCGTGGGACCCTATAATCGTGCATCTTTTAACTAAAAGCTTAGATCCAGAAAGCAGAAACCTGTTTGAACAAGGTTAAGAGCAACCAAACAAGGTGCCGTCAATAAAAATTCCTTTCGAATTCCTCTCGAGAAGATATCAAGCGCTAGATGTCCTACCTCCAACAAAGCACAGACAACACAAAACTGAAAATGAACCGCACACGTCAGTGAGAAACTTTCACGTAGCCTCGAGATCAAATCAATGTTCTTTATGCAAAGGGGACCACGTGATATACTCATGTCCTAAGTTTCCAAGCACACCACCAAAGCAAAGGTTTCAGCAAATAAAGCAAGTCAATTTGTGTCATAATTGCCTACGACATGACAAGCAGAGACAGTGCCTTAGCAAAAGAACCTGCAGATACTGCAACAAAAATCATCACTCTTTTCTACATGTGGAGTGGTCTGGAAAAGCACTTCAAAATAAGAGAGTGAAGGTTCAACAAACTCAGGGGAGTCAAAAACCGGCAGCTCATCAACCAGGAGTTCAACAGAAGGTCGAAGCTAAACAGATAGCCCATGGCTATCAAAATCAGAACGTCCTTCTGGCAACGGCTATGCTTCACGCAAGCAGCAGTGATGGGATGAAAAGTGTGAGGATACGAGTCCTGATCGATCCAGGATCTCAGGCATCCCTTATAACTAAGGCAATCGCCCAATCGTTGCGGCTTTAAAAGCAAAAAGTACTCGTTGAAGTATGTGGACCTAGTGCAATTGGCGCAGGAACTCCACGACACAAAGTAGGCGTGACAATATATCCACGCTTCTCGTCTAAATTCAAACTTCATCTAGAAGCCCTTGTATTACCAAAACTAACAAGGCAGCTGCCATCCTCTTCAACCCAGAACCTTACAACGGATAAGTTTGACGACATAGAATTGGCAGATCCTACATTCAACATTCCAGGATCAATCGACATGATTATTGGGGCAGATACTTATGGTGACATTATCCTCAACGGTTTACGGAGAGAAACTAGTAATATGCCGATAGCACATGAGTCGCACTTAGGATGGCTTATTTCTGGTCACACATCCAAAACTGGACAGAGTTGATACAATAAATGGATTCGTGGTACAAACAGCAGCTTATCAGCAACTTCAAAGGTTTTAGGAGCTTTAAGAGTTACCACAGCCAACATTTAAAACGCAAAATGACAAGGAATGTGAAGATATCTTCAAAAAACACACCGCAGAGACGTAGATGGCAGATATGTAGTTTAAATCAATTTTAACCAGAAAAAAGGGAATCACTGCAGCTGGGACAATCCAAACACAGAGCTTTGGCAAGATTCTGTCAGCTAGAAGCAAGGTTGAGTAAGGACAAACAACTCAAAACAGAGTATAAGGTGGTAGAAGAGTTTCTGGAACTGGGACATATGATTGAAGCACCTTCCAACAATAACTCAATGAACAACAGTTACCTCATCATCCAATTAGTGCTAGTTGGTCCAAAACTTCAAGAGGACATAACAAAAATTTTAATGCGCTGGCGAAAACATAAGTATGTCTACACAGCGGACATAGAAAAAATGTACCGCCAAATAAAGCTGAACGAAGACGACCAGGACTACCAGCGTATTTTATGGCGAAGTTCGATTAATCAACCAATAAGGGAGTACAAGCTCAGAACAGTGACCTACGGTACGGCCGCTGCACCTTATTTGGCAGTTAAAACACTTCAACAACTGGCTCTAGATGAGCAGGAGAGGTATCCGCTTGCAGCAGGCATTGTAAAAAACGATTTCTATGGCGATGATGTGATGTCTGGACGAGATACCTTAAAGGAATGCGAAGAAACTCAAATGCAATTGACAACAATGCTTAAAGGGGAAGATTTAAACCATCGTAAATGGGCTACCAATGACACTCGGCTGCTTAAGAACGTTCCACTCGAGTCTCGGAGCCTCAGCAGCATACAAATCGACAAAGAAGAGACCATCAAAACATTGGGTATCCACTGGAGTCCTTCAAGTGATACCTTTCAGTCCATATAAGCCCACCAAAAAAAGAAATTGAAGCTCTTACGAAGAGAACAACATTATCAGGAATAGCAAAGCTGTATGACTCGCTCGGATGGTTGGCCCCGGTTACTGTTAGCGCAAAAATTTTAATGCAACAGATCTGGATTGGGATCAACCACTCACAACTGAACTAGAAGATCAATGGAATAAGCTGAAGAATAACCTTGTGGTATTGGAAAACATCAGATTTCCGAGATGGCTGGGAGTTGATCAATCCAAAAAACTAGAATTACATGGATTTTGTGACGCGTCTGAAGCCGCTTATTCAGCTGTTGTATATTCGAGGGTGCCTATGCGCGGAGGTAGCTATGCTACAGCATTACTGACTGTGAAGACTAAAGTGGCTCCTATTAACAAGAGAATTCCGCTTTCTAGACTAGAACTTTGTTGAGCTCATTTGCTGTCCAAAGTCTTGTTGGAAACAATGCGGATATACAACTCGCAGGTAGGCAAGGTATTTGCGTGGACAGATACTCAGGACGCAAGTAGGCAAAGTATTTGCGTGGACAAATTATTGCGTCCACAATAACATTAGCTTGGATACAGAAGTGCCCATCAACATGGAAGACATTTGTAGCCAACAGAGTTTCGGAGATCCAAGAAGTAACGAGCCCAAGTTCATGGAGGCACGTCCGATCGTTGGATAATCCAGCCGACTGTGCTTCTAGAGGTATTACACCAGAACAGATTCAACATCATCCGTTATGGTGGAATGGACCTGACTGGCTACTTCACAATGAAGATAGCTGGCCGAATCAAGTCGTACCTGAAGTTGAAGTCACAGAGGCAAGAGTAGCGAAAGTAGTCCTAAATACCGTTGTTTCTGATTCGTTCAATATCACCGAAGGATTCTCCAGTTATAGCACTTTAATAAAAGCAGTCGCTTATTGCAAAAGATTTAGTGACAGCTGCAGATCTCCAAACTCAAAACGACCGGGAAGCTTAGAGTTACAACTAAATGAATTCAACACAGCACGCAAGAACATCATACGAGCAGTTCAAAAAGAGTCGTTCCCAGAAGAAATCAAATATCTCCAAGAAGGAAAAAGTTTAAATTGAAAAAGCAAACTTTTATCGCTTAACCCATACTTGGATGAAGAAGATCTGTTAGTCGTCGGAGGTCGATTGGAAAACGCAAACTTATCGGAAAACGAGAAACATCCATACATTCTACCACCCAATGACAGATTTACTAAATTAGTGGTTTCACTTTGACAGACAGACGGACGGACGGTCGGACGGACATGGCTCATTCGACTAACAATTCGGTCTCGATCATATGCCCTTAAGGTCTTGGGGGTCTACGTTGTTATTTCTCTATGTTACAAACTATGAATCAAACTTAATATACCTCCTATCCTATGGGATGGGGTATAAAAATGCACTATAGAATATTCCAGGAACGCGTTTTGTATCGAAATAGAAAATGCTGGACATATCGATGCGCATCTTAACAAATTGAGAGAAGACTGTGTGAAATCGAAAACAAATCTTCAGCCAGTCATCATAATTGTTGGTGAGCGCTTCAACTATAAAAGTTTCTACTTTTCTATGGACAACGCCAAGTTCAAAATCCAATCATTTTTAGACAGCATTGACTTCTACTTCAAATTGGTTTACGTTTTAAATATACAGTATCCCGCCCAAAGTTTTTGGGTGTGGACATTTATCCAAATTTTGTAAGGATGGTCCTACAATTCCATCCATTAAGACTTTAATAAATGATATAGAGTTAGTTATACATATGCCAAAAAACTTAAAATTAATAACTTCAACCTTTTATAAAATAAAACTGCATCGCATTTGTAATTTTTTTTCTTACAGAATCACTTGTTCAAATCAAACTCACCTTTTTTTTTTTGAATACTAGGGTGGACGGAGGCTAAAACTCCAAAATCTTTCAAAGATACCAATACGCCCACTATAGCAGGTATATAATACCGAAATGGCTGATATTGGGTATGCCCGATTTCCACACGCTAAAAAAACCACCCATTTATGAGAGACACCATGAAACTGCCAGAACGCACTTCATATTAAATAGTAAATTTTCGCTCTCTCATAATACTTCTTGACTACAACTAAGTTAACTTAACAAGTAGTTTACGCTTTCGTAGTGTTTATCGCATTGGGTAGGTTGCTATCCAGTGAATGCACCTACTAAGCCGTTCATTCGTGCGGCTTCACCCTAAGTCGCTAGATCGAAGGGTCTTGTTCTTTGTAGTCGTCGCTCGTTGTTTACATCGTTAAGAGTCTCGTTGAGAGTACGGATCGTCGCATTGTTGCAATGAACATAAAGGCGAGCATTTAGCTTTCGAGCAAAGTTTGTTACTTCTTCGCTCACGGTAGCTATTCCTAAATCTCTATGAATGTCACTATTCCTGATATACCATGGAACATTCACAATTGCTCTGAGCGTCTTGTTTTGGAAAGTCTGCAACATGGACATGTTGCTCGGCTTGGTACAACCCCAAAGTTGTATACCGTATGTCCAGGACGGCTTTAACACCTGCCTGTACAAGAGCCGTTTGTTATATATGCTTAATTTCGAAAATCTTCCGATAAGCCAATACATTTCCCTGAGCCTAATCTCGAGCTCGTCACGCTTCTTCTTTACGTGTGGTTTCCACCTTAGCTTAGCGTCCACTGTCATCCCTAGATACTTCGCTTCATTTGCATAAGGTATTTGTGCAGAATTTATGAACAGAGGTAAATTGTTAACCCTTCTGTAAGTGAAATTCACATGCGTAGACTTGTTCTCGTTAAGAGCGATTCGCAAAGTCTTCCTCCAGACACAAATTCTGTCCAATGCTCGTTGGAGGTTTCTCGTTGATGACTCGACTGATTCACCTGTTGCCAGGATGGCTGTATCGTTCGCAAACGTGGCCACGACAGTTTCGTCATCTAGAGGTATGTCTCTCGTGTAGAGCAGGAACAGGGTCGGACAGAGGACGCTTCCCTGGGGTACGCCAGCCCGAATTTGCTTGAAACTCGAGTATTCACTACTACACCTAACACGAAAGAGTCTGCTTTCAAGATAATTTTCCAATATCTTAAACATGTCTTCCGGATAGTTTTGCCGTAGCTTATATTTCAAGCCTTCGTGCCACACCTTGTCGAAGGCTTGCGATACGTCGAGGAAAGCACTTGAACATATTTTTTTCCCTTCTAAGGCTTTTTCAATTTCATGCGTTATTCTGTAGACTTGATCTATTGTGGAATGGTTAGGTCTGAAACCGAATTGATGATCCGGGATCAAGCGTCTTTCTGCAATTATTGATTGTAATCGCTTCAGCAGAAGTTTCTCGAATACTTTCGATATTATCGGCAGAAGCGATATGGGCCTATAAGATTTTTTATCATTTGCGCATTTCCCCGGTTTTGGAACCATATTGACTTCAGCAAATTTCCATTGTCTTGGGACGTATAGAAGTCTAAGAGAAGCGTTTATCATATAAAGTAGCTTGACTAATGCCTTTTTTGGTAGCTCTTTCAATATTTCGCTAGTGATCAGGTCGTAACCCGTTGCCTTATTATTTTCAAGTTTGCTATCGTCTGTCGGAGTTCAACTAACAAAACTTTTTTCATTCTAAAGCTATCAGGTTCCGCGTTGTTGTTTAGAACGTCAGCCAACGGCGGACCGTCGAAAGGCTTGAATGTTTCTTCTAAATGTTCAGCAAACAAATTCGCTTTCTCCTTGTCTTCTCTTGCCCATTCGCCTTTAACTTTTTTTATTGGTGCCGAGTGGATTATAGGTTTCTTGATAGACTTAACTGCTTTCCACAGCGAGTAGTTTGAGCTCGTATCCGCCGACAAGCCTTCAAGGTATTCAGTGGTCTCACGATTTTTAAAATCTTGCAACATTCTTTTCAGTTTGTTAGAGAGGTGGTTCAAGAGGGTTTTGTCTGGGGGAGCCCTCGTGCCTTGACTTCTCCTACGCCCTCTTCTCTTTTCACGAATCAATTCTTCGATTTCGAGCGGATATGTTTTACGTACATACCCGTCGGTGCTAACTGCGTTCTTTTGGGACGAATTGTTGCTCCAAGCAGCGCTCTGAATTGCTTCAATGAATTTGTCAACTGCGGTTTCTAACTCAAAAGGAGTTTTCAATGGCAAATTCAAGCCAACACCCTCCTTACAGTCCTTTCTGAAGGCGTCCCAGTTCATGTTTTTGCTAACTAATCTGGGAGCTCTTTCTATTTTCGCCAGTCTTCCACAAATCTTCAAGATAACTCCTGAGTGGTTTGAACAAAGATCATAACACTCTTCAATTCGCGTAAGGTATTTGGGGTACCCTTTAGCGATGAAAAAATTGACAAGGTCAAGCTTTTTATTCCTATCGGTTGGCCAATATGTTGGCTTACCTGTGGAGAAAAAGTCCACCCCACGCTTTATACTGTCTTTTTACAGTAATCTGCTTCTTGTTGAATTGCATCGTGAACCCCAAAAAGTATGCTTCGCGTTAAAGTCACCCCAATGATTAAATTGGCGAAGGGTGATGTGCATGATAGTCATTGTAACCTTTAAGTTTGGGGGTAGACCCGTTTTTAAGGTGAGTTTCCGTAATCATGCAAATATCAATATTGTTTTTCCGTAGAAATACTCCTAGTTCATCTATTTTACTCAGAAGGCCGTTGCATTCCATATTCGTATTTTAAATAACTGTTTCATATTCATGTTCTCTTGTAATTTTTTCGAGGGATAAACTCGAGCTTGCTCAGTTTGTCATATATAACTTTGTTGATTTTAGTCAGATCCTCAAGTTTCTCCAAGATTACAGCTAGGATCTGAGACACTGCATCTGTTGTGGGCGATCTTGCCTTGTTTTCGTTTGCCGCAACCTGTGCGTATGATTTCGGCCCGACCAGTGGTGGTTTCTCCGCTGCACTTGAACTGGCGCCGCTCTTTTGTGGAGCTTTTACGCCTTTTGTCGACGCCTCCTTTGCCAATCTCGCACTTTTGATCGGCTTTGGCGTTTTTGGAGTCTTTGGCTTAGGAGTTTCAGCAGGTTTTGGGCGTCCTAGGCTTTGATTCTGACCTCTATTATTTTCCTTAAGAGGTTCTCGTCCCTTTTGCAGCTCTATGGCTACTTCGCATCCTCGATAGTTTGCGGGGTGGTTTCCGTGGCAATTGGCGCAAACTGCTGGAGCCTTTATGTCAACTTTGCACTCTGTTGACAGGTGTTTCCCGGCACATTTCACGCAACGTGGTTCTTTTTGGCAGTAGGCACTTGTGTGCCTGAATTCTTGGCATCGCTTACACTGTGGTATCAGTCTATTGCCCTTTCGTACTTATTTTGATAAGTACAACACTCGATTCTTTCTGCATTCAGTCTAAGAGACAGTGCACGATAGGAATCGGCGTTGTCAACATTTACTTTCCACACGTTATTTCGGTGCGAAGTAAGCTTATAGTTTTCTGTTCTCACCGTGTTTGCAAGAAGGTTGCGCAATAACCCAAAGTCTGCTATCCCGACGATGTTTATTGCGGGAGGTGGACGAATTTTCGCTTCTGGCTTAGCCTTGTTTGAGCCAGAGGGCTTATCTTCTTTTAAAGTTACAACCTTAAAAAAGATTTATTTTTATTTTGAGAAATTATGCTGGTCTTTTTAACACAGATGTGCTGGCGCTTTTAACACATGTGCTGGTTCTTTTAGCGCAGACGTGGTGTTTCACGCTTAATGTAAGCTATTATATTTTTTCAGGAAATAAAGATATGCTTTCTTAAAGGTAAAGCTTTCAAAGATACGGATACATACAGAGTATAACAATTAAGTCATTAACCTAGGAATGTGGTCAGTTTTTCTGTGGGTATCCTATATAATATATCCCGAGTTTTTGGGTTATGAGCCCCTATATGTTCTAAAGGTTTACCGTATATGTTTTACCCTATATTACCCTAAATGTTCTACAGCTAAATTAACCCTAAAAAACATTCCTTTATTCTAGGTTCTTAGGTTAAATATTACCCAGAGATAAGCTGTTATTGCCGTTGGTTCTAAGGCTGTTACAGAAAAAAGCTACACAATTAGCTTATTTCTGAAGTAGCTTAAGAACCTTAGGTTTAAGGGTAAAATTTAGCCTGAAAATAAGCTAATTTTGCCTTAGCTTCTAAGTTAAAGTTTACCTTAGGAATAAGCTTTTTTGTTATAGGTTCTAAGGTAAACTTTATCCTAGGAATAAGATAATTTTGCCTTATCTTCTAAGGTAAAATTTACCCTAGGAATAGCTCTTTTGTCATAGGTTCTAAAGTAAACTTTATCCTAGGAATAAGATAATTTTGCCTTAGCTACTAAGATAAAATTTACCCTAGGAATAAGCTCTTTTGTCATAGAAGGTAAACTTCATCCTAGGAATAAGATAATTTTGCCTTAGCTTCTAAGGTAAAATTTACCCTAGAAATAAGCTCTTTTGTCATAGGTGCTAAGGTGACCTTTATCCTAGGAATAAGATAATTTTGCCTTAGCTTCGAAGGTAAAATTTACCTAGGGAATAAGCTTTTTTGTCATAGGTTCTAAGGTAAACTTCAACCTAAGAATAAGATAATTTTGCCTTCGCTTCTAAGGTAAAATTTACCCTAGGAATAAGCTCTTTTGTCATAGGTTATAAGGTAAACTTCATCCTAGGAATAAGATAATTTTGCCTTAGCTTCTAAGGTAAAATTTACCCTAGAAATAAGCTCTTTTGTCATAGGTGCTAAGGTAACCTTTATTCTAGGAATAAGATAATTTTGCCTTAGCTTCGAAGGTAAAATTTACCTAGGGAATAAGCTTTTTTGTCATAGGTTCTAAGGTAAACTTCAACCTAAGAATAAGATAATTTTGCCTTCGCTTCTAAGGTAAGATTTACCCTAGGAATAAGCTTTTTTGTCTTAGGTTCTAAGGTGCCTAAGGTGCTCCTTGACATAAACCTTACCACTTTACGTAAACTGTTTAAGACAAGTTGTCTTAGAAATAGGCACGTGCAAATATGCCTAAGGTTTGGGCTACGGTATGCCTTGATTTAGTTCAATTTTACGCGGGGTTTTCTTTGGGTGTAGAAAATGCTCATATCTACAACTTTTGTCGTATAATTTTTTGTCAAATTTCATATATATTTATTGAAAAACAGTCATTTTGAGCTAAAATCCCTTAAAAAAGTGGGCGTGGTGAATGAAAAGGCCCAACTATTTTGGCTTCTTCAAAGACAATATGCTAACATAGCTAAGATTTAGAAAAAGTATTTTTTAAAATTTGAGATGGTCGCGCATACAGGCCTGTAGTGGGCGTGTCTGTGGGCGGATTCAGCTAATTTTCAAATTTGATCTGGTCCAATGGGTTTCCAGCCAACTCACCAAATTTCAGCTCTCTGCCTTAAAATTTAAGGCCTAAAATTTGTTTACAAATGGACGGACGGACGGATATGGCCTAATCGATTCTCCTGTCGGTCCCATTTATATATCTTAAACGTCTAAAGGGTCTACGGTGATTATTTCACTGCGTTACAAACTATATATCAAACTTAATATACCCTGGGTCGGGTATAATAACAATAACCTTAGCATTTTACAATGTGGGATAGGATGGGGTATTCAGCGGTCCGTTTTACGTAGGACTTACTTATGTAACACTTACTCACTGCTTTTTACAGGGGGGTACCGAGAGTATATTAATTTTAATGCATGCCCGTCCGTCCGTCCGTCTGTATGTGTAAAGGCTTTAGGTCTTCAAATTCAAGCTAGAGAGCTGAAACTTGGTACACGGCTTGGATCTTCTGCTACACAGACAAAGTGTGTAACTTGGCTTAATCCGTCAACGGCCACGCCCACTACTGGCTACAATGTGAGACAACCTCTATTTCACATTTTCTTTCAAAATGCCTTTTGGTCAATTTGGACAAGTTATAGGAACTTAAATTTTGTTACTGAGCAATATTGGCCAAGACCTTTAAAGAAACTGTACCGCCCACAATATCGGCCATGCCCACTTTTAACATGTTAGATCGTTAAAAACCCGATTTCTCTCCAAATCGAAAAAAAATATACGACAAATATTAAAGATATTACAATTTGCAAAGTTTGGTCCAAACAAAGTTTTGAGCTCCGCCCACTTCTAGGGGGCGTTTTTAGGAGAAAACTGTTTTAACGCATTTTGTCATGAATCTAGAGAAATAACGTTTAATTGATTTTAAGCCCAGACCCGCAACTTGTATATGAATTCGGGACAAAAAAATTTAAGATTTGGTGTTACACGGTATATAGGGTCGGGTATATAGAAGTTTGTCACAGACAAACTCTTGGGCTTACTCACTTGTTTTTTTTTTAAGGAATCAATAAATATTTCGCTTACCTGTCTATCGAAATCGCGACTAGATTAAAAATCGATGAAGTGGAACATATTACGTCCATTGCTATGTAAAAATCACATATGAAATTTGGCAAGGCCCATATACCGTTCACCTGAAAATATAACAAACATATATTTGCTTAGCTTTTAAATGTCTAACACGGCTTCGCCAAGAAAACAAAAATGAGTAAAAAGAAACAAATCAATTACTTTTTTTTCAACCCATATAAGATTTGAAAGGCGAAAAATTACACTAGTTTCCAATTCCAGAAACATGGTCAAAATTGCTGAAACTAAAATAATTGTAAACGCTTCCAGGCGAACATCATCCGGCACCCTTATAGTGAAGTGCTTCTTACATCAATGGACAACTCTTCCTACGGTTTCCCTTGAAGGATCAGTAAGTGCTACAGTGTGTGCGCAGAAGTTACAGTCCGTAAAACGGACCGTTAAATACCCCATCCTGTCCCACATTGTAAAATGCTGATGTTAATGTTATTTTTTGACATTTTATAAGACGTGCAAACTTTGAAAAGGGGCGTGGTCCAACCGCCCCTAATTACGAACTATCAATTATAATGCAGATATTTCCAAGTTAACGCTTATACGCACGTTAAAATGCAATTTTTATACCCCATCCCATTGGATAGGAGGTATATTTAGTTTGATTCATAGTTTGTATCATAGAAAAATGATCACCAAGACCTTAAAGGCATATGATCGAGACCGAATTGTAAGTCGAATGAGCCATGTCCATCCGTCTGTCGGTAGTTTTTAGGCCTTAAATTTTGAGCTAGGAACTTGAGACTTGATATCTGTTCTTTTTAGATCCCGAGCAGTGCAAGTGTAAAATTTTTTGAAATCCGCCCACTTTACTTATTAGCATGAAAAATCAAAATTGTCGTAGGAAGCTAAAATTTGGTACGCAATATCCTCGCTTAAATGTATTGTGATTGGCATTTAAAAAAAAGCGAAAACCGGCCCCTTGTAGGCGTGGGCATATTTAATATGTATTCTAATAAACGGCTTTTATTTGATATATTTGCTTTAAATCCAAAAAACTTGCAAAATAAAATGTTCAGATATGTGCGTAAGCAATCAACTCAAATAAATAAATTTTTGCCACGCCCACGTTTGGGGGCGTTTTTTAAGTAAAAAATCAAATTTTTAATATAAAACTGCGATCAACACGTGTATACTGCATCTGATAAGAAATATGATAAAAAAATAATGTTATTGAAAACGGGTTGATGCCACGCCCCTTTTTAAGAAAGAAGATTCTCAACTGACGAATTCCTAACACAATTTAAGTTAATAGAAACTGAATAGTGGGCGGGTTACAATCCGCTTAGGCGATTCGTTGGGTAACCCAAACCAATTGACCTCTGTCAAGCTCTGAATCGCATTTATTAGTTAAAAATCTCCTTTTGTAAAAAGGGGGCGTTTCATCGACCCCTTTTCAATAACATTGTATGTGTTGAAGTAGCAATTGGAATTTATTATAGCTCTAACCTCTGGAGGGGAAAACTTAATAAAACAAGTGGGTAAGTGCAACAGTGCATATGCAGAAACTTCAGTCCATCTACGCGGATTGGAAAATACCCGACCATACCAAAAAGACTGCCACGCCCGGGCGGGATATAAAAATATAACTGTTGAATGCTTTATACTAGGTGGTTGCATACATATCGGCCTAGAACTCCGCATTTTAAATAAAGAAATCACTTTTTTTAACGCTACGCCCACAAAAGTGGGCGGAGGCACATACAATATGTAAATTAAAGTTAGAAAATGCTTATATCTACAACTTTTGTCATAGAATTTTTTTTGTCAAATATTTATTGAAAAACAGTTATTTTAAGCTAAGATCCCTTAAAAAAGTGGGCGCGGTAATGAAAAGGCCCAACTTTTTTGGCTACTTCAAAGACAATTACAGGCAATGTTACATGCCAAAAATGAATGCGCTAGCACCATTTTAACATAGCTAAAATTTAGAAAAAGTATTTTTTTAAATTAGAGATGGTTGCACATACAGGCCTTTAGCGGGCGTGTCGGTGGGCGGATTCAGCTAATTTTCAAATTTGATCTGGTCCAATGGACTTCCGGCCAACCCACCAAATTTCAGCTCTCTACCTTAACATTTAAGGCCTAAATGTTGTTTACATATGGACGGACGGAGTTACTTACTTAAGGTGGCGCTACAGTCCGGGGTGGACCTGGGCCTCAGCCAACAAGCTTCGCCAGCCAGCTTTGTCTCTAGCTAGCCGTCTCCAGTTTCGCACGAAAAGTTGGCTGTGGTCTCCTTCCACTTGCGTGCTTGACAGGGTCCATGCTTCTGCACCGTAAAGCAGGACTGGGATGATGAGGGTCTTATACATGGACACTTTTGTAGCTCGAGAGAGGGCCTTGCTACTCAATTGCCTTCTTAGCCCAAGGAAACAGCGATTGGCAAGAGTTATCCTTCGTTTGATTTCAGCGCTGGTGTCATTGTCTGAATTGATAGCGGAACCCAGGTAGACAAAGTCCCTAACTACCTCAAAGTTATAGCTGTCGATGGTGATGTTTTGTCCAAGACGTCGGTGTTGGGTGTCTTTTCTTGATGACAGCATATACTTGATTTTGTCCTCATTGACTGCTAAACCCATATTCGCCGCTTCCGTCCCAATACTCACGAAGGCTTCACTGACATCACGCTTTGTTCTACCGATTATGTCAATGTCGTCTGCGTATGCGAGTAGTTGAACGGACTTTTGAAAGATTGTACCTCTGGTGTTGGCGCGAGAGTTCTGCACAATTCTTTCAAGTATGATGTTAAAGAAGTCGCATGACAGCGCGTCGCCTTGTCTAAATCCTTTTTTGACATCAAAGGAGTCGGTGAGGTCTTTGCCGACCTTGACGGAACAGCTTGAATTTTCTATCGTCATCCTGCACAGACTGATGAGTTTGGCAGGGATGTCAAAACTAGACATTGCGCTACAAAGCTCGTCTCTATAGATGCTGTCATACGCAGCCTTAAAATCGATAAAGAGGTGGTGTGTATCGATTTGGAATTCTTGGGATTTCTACAAGATCTGCCGCCGCAGTGTGAATTTTTGATCGAAAATGGACTTTCCGGGCCTAAAGGCAAACTGATATGTGCCTATCAGATTGTTGACGAATGGCTTCAGGCGTTCACACAGTACAACAGAAAAGATCTTGTATGCGATGTTTAGAAGACTGATGCCTTTGTAGTTGGCACAACTCAGAGGGTCTCCTTTCTTCAGGATCGGGCAAACAATGCTGAGGTTCCATTCGTCGGGCATGCTTTCTTCCGACCATATCTTGCAGATAAGCTGGTGCATGCTCCTAACCAGCTCATCGCCAGCGGATTTAAATAGTTCGGCAGCTATGCCGTCTGCTCCGGCTGCTTTGTTGCACTTGAGCTAAGACACAGCTACTTTCACCTCCTCCAGGTCGGGCGGGCGGTATCGTTCGTATGCTTCGTCGATAACGTCTTTTCGGTAACGGGTTGAATGGTTCGTTCTGCCTGACATCGGTATTTGGTTCGTCCTCGCCGTTATACTGTCTGCAGAAGTGGTCTTTCCAACGGACGATTCAATAACGTTGTATGGACGGACGGACGGACATGGCTTAATCGATTCTCCTGTCAGTCCCATTCATATCTCTAAAAGGTCTTAGGGGTCTACGGTGATTATTTCACTGCGTTACAAACTTTACATCAAACTTAATATATCCTGGGTTGGGTACAATAACCATATTTTTGGGTGTCCAATGTGAACATAAAAGCTTTATTCTATTCTAAAGCCTTTTACGAAAACAATTTGCTCGTGGCAATGTAACCTTAAAACTAAAACCTTTTGCATGGACCTTTATATAAATAACAGTTTTCTCACGGTCTACTTTTGTTGCTTATTTATTCCCCTCTACTTTTATTGCTTATTTATTGCCCTCTACCTACTTGCAAATCCGGAAACACAGTAGCTGGGAAGGTGTTAGTTATTATACCCGACCCAGGGTATATTAAGTTTGATGTATAATTTGTAACGCAGTGAAATAATCACCGTAGACCCCTAAGACCTTTTAGAGATATGAATGGGACCGACAGGAGAATCAATTAAGGAACGAAACAACTTTTAGGCCTTAAATTTTAAGGCAGAGAGCTGAAATTTTGTGGGTTGGTTGGAAGTCCAGTCTTTCAGATCAAGTTTGAAAATAAGCTGAATCCGCCCACAGACACGCCCACTACAGGCCTGTATGTGCGTCCATCTTTAATTTAAAAAAATACTTTTTGCAAATCTAAGCAATGTTGCAATGACGCTAGCGCATCCATTTTTGGTACGTAGCATTGCCTTATAATTGTCTTTAAGGTAGCCAAAAATTTTTAGCTTTTTTATTGGCCATTTTTGTACAACGGATGATACAAATTCCATAAAATTTATTTAGATTTAACCATCTCAGTAAACTTTTCGACGTCCTTTTCCTCCATTGTTTACTTAATTTGTATTGAACTGTCCACGGTGTAGCGCTGTCAACCGTGTAGCGCTACGAAAGTTAAAAGTTGGCCAACTCTTACTACCGCCACAGCTACGCGCTACCGCCACAGACACACATTGTATGCGCAATATACTGAATACATGTGTTTTAACTTTTGACAGCTCTTACTACCGCTACTACGACCGCCACAGCTACATCACTGTGGTTCCTACAGTTTCCACAAGGCTAGATCCTTCCACTTTTTATTGTAGACCTGCTCACGTCTTGGTATTTTATTTTGAAAAGACAAATGATCCGTACCTACCTCTACCGAATGCCATAGCTGGAATGCTAAACGTAAAAGGAGCTTGTTGTCTGCTCTCGGTCAGCCCGAGTCCCAAAAACTTTTTAAAATTTCTCATTTCTAATCGAAG